>JAEAOA010001910.1:3455000-3887500 GCA_016746295.1 Potamilus streckersoni | reverse complement strand
CGTATTGTATTGCCACTATATGATAAAATGGGATTGAACAAAAGTTGTAATAATTTAAATTAGCCCTAACAAGTACATGGCACAAGTATTTTAAAATATTCAAACACAAGAACAGTGTAGCAAAACCTACTAATTAAAAATGACTGGCATGGGGGGATTGTGAGGCACAAAGGATAACATTTGAGATTTTAATAAGTTTTTAAAATCGTCTGGCAACAGTTATATATTTACATTGAAATCGTCCAGTATCTGTTATATATCTGCGTACAAATTGCGGAATTCTATAAGCATACCTTGGATAGATTTTTCCACAATATCCACAATGTCAGTAAACCTAAGCTAACTGCTTGATATGGCACTGAGTGATTTTTTACTCAAATAAATTTGTTGCTGACTAGTCTTTGGACATAGCATAAAGAAATGTTATGGTGAATTATATCCCAGGGCAGGAACAGAAATGGGTGTCAACACGTTGAACGCGGTAAAGATCAGTTTTTAATTTAGCATTTATATTTTCTTGGCTCGATGACAAAAACTTGGTATTTTAGTGGATTCCATATCAGGACAGTAGCTCTTTCAAAAATTGTTACACGAGTCCACTGTTAATGGTATAAATGATTATTGAGAAAAATAACCTGAAATTGCAAGTGATTATATTATTTGAACGTCAAGGTTATTATTTATTTGTTCTGACACAAATCTGTAGCGTGCAATTACAGATCAAGTAAAAATATTTTATGAAGCTAGTAATAGGAAAATTATATCTTGAAAGATAATTACATTGCCCGTTTTTCAAGCGTATGTTATTATGTCCTGGAATATATATATATATATATATATATATATATATATATATATATATATATATATATATATATATATATATATATATATAGTGTTGAAATTATTTTGGTGAATAGTACGCTCACAGTGGCTAAGGAGTTTTAAAAGTGTTGGATAGATAGTACGTACGTACATACGTACGTGCGTACGCATGTATGTATACGTGTATTATGTGTAGTATCTGGTCATGGTTGTTCTATAGAATGCTGGTTGTAATACAATAAAATAAAGAATTGAGGTTCTGGACCAAGATACCTCAGGTTATTACTACTTACATCTAATAAAACTTGTATCCACCGTAAACTGATGTTTCTTTTACCTTTTGGTAAATCGGAGTGTTAATGTACTGAAATATTAATTCATTCATCCAAATATCGGTTTTGTCATTAGAGTAGGCTCAAAACCAAATCGAAATGGATTTAAATCATACCAAACTAGTCTGAATCAGCTATAATGGTTCTTAAGTCCTATGGCTTCAGTATCAATTCTCCATACCAGTTTGTATATAAAATGTTATGTTGTTGAGAGGATTGTTTACGAGTAAACACATTATTTTAAATTCAAATTGTGTATCAAACTTGCATCGTTCAGTGTTCCACTGTGTTATTATACGTAAATTGAATATAGGCCTGATGGCCGATTAAATTTATTGTACATGAATCATTCATGTCATTTGTTAATGCATGCTATGGAAGACCTTAAAATATACATTAATATACAAACACAAGCGAAATAACATTAAACTATTTTCACGTCATCATTTGCAAAATCCATGTAACAGCTACATGCAATCTGCTTGTGAAATCCAAGTCAGATCCTGAATATGAAAAAACAAAATGTCAAGGTTTTTCGAAATTCGAATTTGATTTCATTTTGAACGGAAGCATCTGCCTCTTAATCTATTCGACCTTTTATAGTCACTTACGCAGTTCAAGTTACAATCACTTACATAGTCCAAGTTGCAATCACTTACACAGTCTAAGTTGCAATCACTTACGCAGTTCAAGTTACAATCACTTACACAGTCTAAGTTGCAATCACTTACGCAGTTCAAGTTACAATCACTTACACTTTCTAAGTTGCAATCACTTACACAGTCCAAGTTGCAATCACTTACACAAAGTTGCAATCACTTACGCAGTTCAAGTTACAATCACTTACACAGTCCAAGTTGCAATCACTTACACAGTCTAAGTTGCAATCACTTACACAGTCTAAGTTGCAATCACTTACACAGTCCAAGTTGCAATCAGTTACACAGTCTAAGTTGCAATCACTTACGCAGTTCAAGTTACAATCACTTACACAGTCCAAGTTGCAATCACTTACACAGTCTAAGTTGCAATCACTTACAGTCCAAGTTACAGTCACTTACGCAGTACAAGTACAAATCATATTTCTTTCATCAGAAAACTGTATGTCTATGCCACTACAGAGGAATAAAATCTCCTAAAAACTGTCAACCTAAATGGTAACAGCATCTCTTTCACATGCAGATTTTTTTCATAGAAAATAAATTAGCTTGAAAACAAAGTGTTTTCATCATTGTACAGCTGATTTGCAAGTGTTGCGATACAGAGCCATCTATCTGCAACGTCGTGACCCTAAAAAATGTTGAAACATTTTTCTCAGAAAACTCAGTGAGAATTCATACTTAAAAACGTTTACACGTATAAGATAATGGTATCAAGTGTAAAATGCCAACTTCCTACCTCTAATTGTTTTGTCAACTTAATGAGTACCATCATTTATCAATTAGTGTAAACAGCGTTTATTTGCAACATAACAGGAAGCAAGTAAAACATCTTGTCACGAGACACAGATGATTGAGCAATAATGATATATTGACCAAGCGCTCCAGAAAATTTGCACATTTTTGCTGTAGAACACGTCATATTGTGAGGAAATCGATCAGATTTATAATTTCAAACTGCCAAGATTTATACTGCATCACTCAATTTTAAGTTTAATTTACCATAATCTTTAACATTCCACGCACGTTTAAATTACCGAAAAGCTATTATTATTGTGCACTTTTTTCTAACAGGGTGAAATAAATTGCAACTTCGGTAATGTAATTCACTTGCCAGTCTAGAAATTGGATAGTAGGGGGTAAAAAAACAACTTTCTGACAAGGAAGGCCAACTGCGGCGTTCAGCGTAGAACAGTGAAGTGATTTGGCCTCAAAATCAAGTAGCAGTCAGCTTTTAAACACGTTTCAAAAATAAAGTCACTTGTCTCGGTTTTAAGGAAATAGACTTATAGTCACAATAATTACTGGAGATCGAAGGCAGTGAATGAGAAGAGGTTATGATTTCTTTCTTTTCTCGTGGATAGAATTTAAATACATAAAAAGATTATGTATGCGTATTACACACACACACACACACACACACACACACACACACACACACAAACACACCAGTGCATAATTCTCAAGTAGTATTGATTAAAAGATATTTATTTACTTTTAAAGAGGTACGTATTTTCTGCCGAACTCGTTGATTGGGCGATGTTTTCTTTATCGCCTTCTGCTATAATCAGCAAATTAGTTTATGTGCATCCTTAATCAGTTATCCACTTGCTACGTTCAAGCGTTATAACGTTGACTTGTTTATCTAGAATAATCGCTGTTATCGAGAGATTTACCAAACTTCCTTCGTACATACTGACCCAGGTTGACGAAAATTAAACTCTAATGAAGATGAAGTTGTCGCGGTCGATAACTGTGTGCTCAGTGTACTTTTCTAAACGCATGAAAAGAAAAATGCGATAGAAGCAGCAATATCAATGATCTTAGAATGTCAAACCTTCTGCCTTCGTTGGCTATCACACACCATAAACATAACTTCACATCGGTCTTTACGCCTGTCGTTTTGTGTTGTTGTAATACTTCTTTGTGAGAGGGACAATGAAGTTGAACCCAGGGACGAAATGATTCATAAGGCTTACATCAATACCAATATTTAGCACTAAACAGATAAGGATTTATTTGAAATCTAAATAGTAATAGTACTTCACGGGCGAAACCAGACACATTGGTTAGAATTCCATGCCTGGAATTTTACGGCCCACCAACACAAGTAGGTTATTCAGTGCAGAGACAATTACATTAAAGCATCTTGGCGGATCCGGTTTTATAATTCTAACCCAAACCCTTACGGCATGTTATGTATATAAATATTGTTTGTTTAACTTTTGTCCATGATTTTAAATTATATTTTAAGATAATGATCATTTGTTCGCAACATGTTTTCTTGGATTTGAGTTTATGACAGTGATTTTCTTTCTCTTGGACAAATCATTGTCTACCTGATGTTTGCCATGTTGATTCGCTCAAATTTAAGCGAACATACTTGACATTGCTTACAGTTTGGAGGTAATTTTCCATTAAGGTCAGGAAGCTGTTTCGGAAGAGGTTATTGCGACTTAGGTCAAGTGGTGATCTATATTAGGTTGTTTACATCAAATTTATTCATTTAGATTTTAACATCTATTTAGTGGAATCACACTGAGCTGAATTCAGTTATAATTTGAGAGGATTTATTTATTTAAATTATTTTTGGAATCACAAATTATTAACTTTTGGACTAAAAGATTCGTTTGGAAATATTGCAAATTCATTCAAGGACATTATGAGTTATATCATTGCGAGACATAAACTTTTCCAACACAATTGGCACATTCAATACTGGAACATTTATGACTATTTGGAATTTAATTTACAATACAGTATTATAATTCATTTGAATTTTCAATTTGTAATCTTATGAAAGAAAATATTTATTCAATTTTACTAATCTTATTTTTTTTTTTAAGCTGAAGAATTTATAATCGCAACAGTCCCAACATCGGTATTTTATCTACAAAGTCCAGGTATCTTCTGCCTCTATTGGTCGCCTATATCTCACAATTTGCAGTAGAGTATTTTGGGCGTATTCTACATCCGCTCCAGTTTAAAGGATTTTGATGTTTTACCAAACTTCATTGACATTATATTACCGAGAACACGAATATTCACTCTGCCTTCACTGTTCTTGTTCCTTTATTAGTGTTAATATCGTACTAACGTGAAGCAGCAATTTAAGTTCACTTAAGTTGAACGCGCTTCACAAATATCATGCAAATGTTAGATATGTGATCCCGTTAGGTTAAACATGTTAAACATTTCTTGTATGTAACTAATATAACAGTGCAATTTTAGAAAAATGCTTTGAAAATATAATATATCTACATAAAGCGCATCAATGATGACGATGCGAATGACTTCAAGGAATGAAGGATGAACGAAACTGGTATTCTATTTGATTTTTATTACTGACTTCTTCCTAAAGATGCGTTCTCCTGTAGTGTCGATGAATTTTCAGAAATTCAAAGTCCCTCCTTTAAAAACCCCTAACTACGACAAATGCTATCGTCCTCTTTGAGCATTGCTATTTTTACAAGTACAAAGCTACGTTGCAATCTCCATATTGGGATGTGAGTGAAGCGCGAAATAATTTGACATATCTGGAGCAACACAAATCTTATTATAGACCCCTTATAGATAAGCATGCATCAAATGTCACGTGATTAAGCCTGGCGTTAAACGTGTTATATTCCAGGTATTTTAGTAGCGTGTAAACAACGCTATCTTCTCTCTTAAACGATGAAATTGTGTACTAGCATTCAAAAGTTATTCAGGGATTTTCAAATAAATAAACTTTGATTAATATTTGTTCAGTTGTTCATCATTTTATCTAATTCCAATTGATATAAAACAAATAGGACCGCTTTCCTCACTAAATCAGTAATTTCGATGTCTATGCCTTTATATAAAAATATATTTCTTATCTTTATGAAATATTCGGCTATTAAATAAGACAAAATGCATGGACATATACATTGTCACAAATATAACTGATGATGATAGACAAATGTACGGTATGTGGAGAAAAATGTACAGTATGTGGAGACATATGTACAGACAATTATACAATATATGTAGACAAATGTACAGTATGTGCAAACAAATGTACAGTATTTGTAGACAACTAAAAAAAAATAATGAACACTCCCTACTTTTTCTAACAGTAGTCTTTAGCCACGATACCCGCTGAAGACAGTAGGATGTTGAAGATCGATATTAGATAATAGATGAAGATCGATAAAATCAATATTAGATGATAGATAAAGATCGATCTTAAATGATTGAGCTACATCTGCAGAGCAGAATTAAATTAAATTCATACATATGCTATTTTTCGTAATTTTTTAAAAAACATACTCATGAAGGAGTCATTATGCCCTTGAGTCACGCCTATATAAACACCTACTCATGAAGGAGTCATTATGTCCTTGAGTCATGCCTATATAAACACCTACTCATGAAGGAGTCAATACGCCATTGAGTCACGCCTATATAAACACCTACTCATGAAGGAGTCATGATGCTCTTGAGTCATGCATATATAAACACCTTCTCATGAAGGAGTCATTATGCCCTTGAGTCACGCCAATATAAACACCTACTCGTGAAAGAGTCATGATGCTCTTGAGTCATGCCTACATAAACACCTACTCATAAAGGAGTCATACTGCTCTTGAGTCACGCCTATATAAACACCTACTCGTGAAGGAGTCATGATGCTCTTGAGTCATGCCTACATAAACACCTACTCATAAAGGAGTCATGCTGCCCTTGAGTCACGCCTATATAAACACCTACTCGTGAAGGAGTCATGATGCTCTTGAGTCATGCCTACATAAACACCTACTCATAAAGGAGTCATACTGCTCTTGAGTCACGCCTATATAAACACCTCCATGTACACATCAAGGAGCTGCTAAACAGAAGTCAATAAATTAATAAATAGAATAAATGGAAAAATAATTAATGGAAAAAGAACGAATAGAGAGTTTCCAGTTCATGGGGCAATATCTTGATCAGATATCAAAAACATTTATGTGTTGGCAAATTAACAAAGGAAATGAAACATATTTACAACATGTAGATTAAAATCTCTGCAAAATGACATATTTCTGTATACATAGTCTCAAAAGATTAGACATGGTACAACGTTACATCATACATAAAAACATCACCATGTCGTTTTAAATATTAGAGTGGAATTAGATATTGAATTAGTATGATATTGCGTTGATATGGAAAAGCAAATAAATTATATGACTCAGACATAGATGGCAAGGTAAAATATTAGGTCCGGTCAGAAAGGTCAAAGTCATTTACAATGTGCTTAGAAAGACATAGCCCCAGACGCTTTAACGATATTTCTAAGGCTCAGAGAGTTGGACTGTCCCAGTGCAACGACTTTTCCTTTTTAAAATCTTTACACGCATAGTTTCCGTATAATCGGTCAAACCTTCTTAACATCTTGGGCACCATCAACGCCTGGGATGAGAAAGCTAACAGCGACTGGAAAGGAGTTCTTGGTCCAAAAGGTGTGTGGGACGCTGCACGGAAATGGTATACTTTCTCGTGGGCAAGTGTGCTGAGCAGATGTTAAGTATCACCAACACTGTATTCCGGCAATCAGACAAGTACAAAAGAATCCAGATGCATTCAGTGTCCAGACAGTGTGACACGCGTGACGTCAGAATAAAATACGCTGTGCGAGGTACTGAGTATTAGACCGACCAAATTTCTCCTTTTAGTCTGGATTAACAGTTCTATTAAAATACTGTTTACAACGCCTTTTTGTCTTTGCTAAAGAAGACGACCAAACAAAATCCATTCTACCAACAATCTTTTATTACAGATTTTGTACACCATCACCATCAACTTACCGATACTTACAAATATCTACCCATGAAAGCTAATCAAGATATGCTAGTTGCTTCCATTTTTACGTCGTCGAGATTCCTACGATCATCAAGTAGAAACAAATAAATAAACATCTACTCTCACATTCTACAAACACATGTTTTCCTGAAAATAAAATATAGTTCTGGCTCAAAACCAGCCTTTCTGCCTCATTCTCTTAAACGAAAGTTAAAAATCCTTCGTCATTCCCAAACTGAGTGACTTTAGCTTACTCGGCGCTCCATAATTTATCAGTATACATATCACTTTTTCACTCAGATTTAAGAGAAAACGACAGTAGTACTGTTATTTCGAGTTTTTCAGACAAAGTGCCACATCGTTCGATAAATAGATGTCTTAACAACGAACCATAGAGAATTATTACCGCTGTTATGCTACTGATTACTCACTTTGACTTTACGCACGCATGCACGCACACACACACAAACATACATACATACATACATACATACATACATACATACATACATACATACATACATACATACATACATACATACATACATACATACATACATACATACATACATACATACAACCATTGTTATAACGCGAGATGAAAAATACGAGTGGTATATCATTCACATAGCGTACATACTCTACATATATTTTACTTATATCACATGCAAATACATATAATTGTCATTTGAACGGAGTTAGGTTTTACTACAGGCATCTGTGTATTGGCCGAGTGAATTTGCTCCTCACATCCTGGAGTGTGTCCATTACAAAATGTAGTTCTATGCCTTTTGTGGCTATTTACAATTATCTTTGGATATTGATAAGCTGATTGTCTTTGTTTTTAATTTCTATTTTTCTTCAGATTGATTAAATCAACATAATACACACTTATGATTTAATCATGAAAATGGTTTTAATAATGAAAGTAGAGCACTATAAACACTTGGTTAGCTACGCCATTGATATGAACGCTTAGCCATACACGCTCCGGCACATGGAAATTAATGTGGAATAAAAACTAAGCTAAATGACGAACCTTTTGTTTAAAGTTGTTCTCATCGTCAGTCAACCAACGTTGGTATTGTTTCATTATCTGTAAAGACTGGTTAATATGCACAAACAGCATTATGCGTTACACTGTGGTTAATATGCACTCATATAAGTATGCATATACAGCAATATACACATACGTTGATGATAATATTCTGTTTTTTTTTCGACATACATTACAGTAGTATAGATTTAAAGATACGCCTAACCAGGCTGTGATAGATTCATTTTTGAATGTCAAAATTAACACTTTTCGATTAATTATTTTGTTCATCGCAAAAATTGCTTTTTAAGATGCATTTCTGACGGTAAAGTCATGATGTGTATTTGGCATTATTTTTGCCAACAATGAGACAAACGGAATGGACTAGAAAAAGTATTCCCTAAAGGGAGCATCCCTGAAGGGAATATTTTGAAAACACATCAGCAAAAATTTCATAAACACGTTCGAATTTCACTCTGACTAAATCAATGTCAGCTAATCAAAATGAGCTATCTGAAGGTCCATGGCAAAGTTTATATTAGTGATTTTGTTTGGTTTAAAAAAAAAATAGAACTAAACATAAGCTGCAAAAAATTTAAAAGTTAACTCCTTCTCACACAAACATTTTAATATAATTGTCACAATGATAGACCGAGTTCGGACTGGATTATTGATAGATAATTTATTTACAAGAAAAAGAAAAAGGTGAACATATCTCTATAGCATTATTAACAATGTATGACATCAAGCTACATAATTACGAGATTCAGAACGCATATAATTGATATAGTATCAAATTTAAACTAGACAGCTTTTTTGTCATTGGGTTATGTTTGTACAAGATGGTGCTATTCAGATTATATGTAAAGAATTAAAATTAAATAGGGAGAAGTTTTGCACATTACTAGTGCTGAATATCTTCGTTTTTGTGACAGAATGGCGACCACATATTGTCTGTTTAACAATATGCATTTATCTTATTTATCCGATACATTTAACGAGTATGATATGATACATTTAACGAGTATGATATTATCTCGACAGGTATGAGGTTTTCATATTCACGTGACATGAATGGAATTATTATGCTTACTAAAAAGTATGACGTTATCCTGTGCATTTAACACGTAATTATGAAGTGTCCTATTTCATCCTATTAGTGCGTTAAAACAAGAAATATTTATTCCCGTACTAAAATGTTTCGATGGAGTCTCATTCCCGCAAATTGGACGGCTAGAGGGTGTCATTAAAGCGTTGGCCCTACTACCAGTACACGCAATGCTGAATTGATTACACTTAACTATCCGCTACAGGTTACACAACCCTTATTTCTTGGAACCACGTCGACTGAAATACTACTGAACCGTGTAACACGCTGTCAAGAATCCGGTAGCGCATTATGCATATCTGTACAAAATAAACATATGCAGTGCCTGTAAACGCCATCTCAAAGTCGTAAGTGACATTATTCCATTTACTTTGCATGCGATGTCACAAATAAAGTGTACTTGTGTCATTGTTATAAATATTAGTGACATTTACACAGGCTTCATTTAAACGTTGAAAAGTTCTATGTTAAGAACAACTCTATGATTATAACCAATTCCTATCTGAATCTCTCTTCGAGAATAGATTAGAAGATGCTGGAACCATTCTCATCATTTACTAAATATAATATTTATTTGGTACCAGCTTTGTCAATTGAGATGTAACCCCCCCCCCCGAAAAATTACAAAAAAAGAAAACACTATTATATCCAATAACATTGTGCGATATGAAATTCGATTGACATAATTAAAATCTAGGAAAAATCTGATATAACAAAAGCAACAATTATAACGTGCACAATGGGCAATTGCGTACGCATAATTACAAAAAGGCCAAGATTAGTACAATAGTTACGTTACCATAACAACTTGGTGCATATAATTCCTTGACATTCGTTTTGAGGTGGCACTCTACAGTTTCGTATCTAGCTTAGGGTTAGAATTCTAAAGAAAAAAATTTTCCCTGGGTCTCATCACTAGTGTTACTGGCTATTTAAAAAAAGACTTTGTATATCTTACGTATTGTTTAAAGAACGTTTAATTCCCTTTCTTTTGGTGTATGATTGATGGGTGTAATACGAGTTATAGAATATATAGCTTGGCCTTACTCTAGATGTGCATCTTTCAAAAAAATGCTAGCTCCACTTGTTTATTTTCACTTCCAGAACTTTAGAGGTAAATTGAGAAAAAGAGCCGATAACTTTTTTACATTTATATATTTGGTAATTCATTCATTGCAATTTCGGAAGCTGGTATTGTCTAGTCTGGCAAAATTCATTTTCCTCATTTTAATAGCTGTCAAAGATAGTGTACTTTACACAAATTCAGGTTGATTTTTGGGAGCACAAGGGAGCAGTCATTTTCGTTCGCAGTGTGCTAAGATCATTTACAGTTTCCAAAAAGTACAATATCCAAAGAAATGTCAGCCACATTACATGAAAGTAGCATATAGGTATGCCAACATTCTCTCCACATTGCATGTTTTAAATGCAAACAACTTCACCTTACTTACATCACTCTCAAAAGTACATAATAACTGGAGAGTGCCACCTGAGAATACATAAGAAACTGGTTTACGAATATTTAGCTTTTGAGTTTGAAAGCTACATATTGGCTCTAAATTTTATTTCACTTTAGAAAACAAATCAAAGTGTTTTCAAGTACACCTGTAGTTGATTTTTAATTCCAAGAGTAACAGCGAATAACTCATACATTCATTCTGTTTTCTGACACAACTAAATATGATATGTAATTCTATTCCTTACTGAATTGTTTTTGGCATAACACGTTTATTTAGGCACTAAATGTCAAAATATGGCTTAGTGTGTAACTCAAAGCGGAATGCATCTGTAATCTATATTGATCGGATTGTTTGCAAGGTTAAAGATATGCTCAGCGGCATTATAACATACCATCATAAATATAAAGTTATTGTTTAGAGTAAATACATAAAATAAATCACTAGTATGCGGCTGAAGAAGTATATTTTGACAACAGTACATTAATAAATTCATACGATAGAAGTTCGTTAATTTTTATAAACGAAACAATTCAAAAACTGGATTTAAATGAATACAAATTAAAATATTGCCTGTAACGCTGTATTATCGCGGTACCTAATGTTGTTATCGGTACACAATAAAACTATATAAAGATATTGGTCCATCTAATCGCGTTATTGTAAAGAAATCCGCTTATGGCGGATGACCCAGATTACCGAACTGGTGAAACAACTCTATATTATCGCGATATTTACTAAAATTATGCGTGGTATCACGCACAAATTATAATAAACACAAAAATTCAACTTGGTGATAACATCCACGCTTGCACTGGCTGAAAATTTTCACCAAAAATAAAGGATTCAATGACTAAATTGAATACGCTAATGTCAGTTAAGTTGAAATCCATGGTAACAACAGTAGTAAAACAAATATGTATCAATTTGTCTGGATTAAGAGCAATGTGGGCAGAAAAATCTCTCTCTCTCTCTCTCTCTCTCTCTCTCTCTCTCTCTCTCTCTCTCTCTCTCTCTCTCTCTCTCTCTCTATATATATATATATATATATATATATATATATATATATATATATATATATATATATATATATATATATATATATATATATATATATATAACGAAGAAAATCAATTAATAATAATATTATTATTGGAATATTGCTAATTTTAAATGTAGTTTGACTTTTATTGCTTTCTTATTTATGTTGGAGAAGTAAGCTCATTAGGAGTGTTTTGTCCATTTAGGTCCATAATGGCTACCATGAAATCACTTTGCAACCTTGACCTTGTTATGACGTCTATATCACTATAAGGATAAGACCTATAATCATCAAACATCAGATGATGCACTGAATAAATTTTGTAATCAAATCCAATGCAGGTATAGCATGTTTGACTGGAGTTTTGTCTACACTGATCAATGTAATTACACGCACTTTACAAAAAAAGTGATGTTCATTGTGTTTCATTGTACAATTATAAAAATGTTGACATTTTAGAGGAAATTTCGCCATAAGATATTTACGTCTTTACTGGATACAGCTTTACATACGTAAACAACCGCTAGTCCAAAATTAATCGGAAAATTCCGTTTGCCGCGATAATACAGCGTTTGACTATACACCATGCGTTAAACGTTAGACAAATGTCCAATGACAATTTCAAGAATTCACACTTGACAGAGCAGTTTCTGGCTGTTGTAAGAAAACAAATCGTTCTAATCTGTCGCAACGTTTCGGGCATATCCTAGCTATAAAAAAAACTGGAATATTTGAACATTGCGACGCTTATGGATAAAAGAGTCAATACGGGCATGTGACTATATGACATGGAAAGCAGTCTACATATTTTACAATCGCATCTAACATACAAAATGTTAGTCGCTGATTACAATATTAGTCAAAGAGTTACGATTGTCATTCGAATAATTATTGAAAATTATTAATTCCTGCAGAGACATAAAGATAACATTTGCGGATGTAACGGGTCATTTCTTTGATAGATGTCTTTCTTTCAAGAAGATAAAAATAGTAGGCACTTTCTTAACTTGAAGTGAAATGCAGATACCGTATAGTGTGTATAACATATGACAACCAAGTCGTAATGAGAAATTTTTTCCCATAGTAATGATGTTTCCTGGATGAAACGGACAAAATTAGTTCTTGTCTTGTTTTTTTTTTTTCATTTGATTTTCTTTGCACTGTGTGCTAACAAGCCTTGGTTCCTTCAAGCTCAATTTGATATACGTTTCATTAGCAACGTAATATATATATATATATATATATATATATATATATATATATATATATATATATATATATATATATATATATATATACATGCATTTCATGTCAGGAATTTTCCTAAAGAACCCGAATGCCTATTTCGAACATAAGGTCATCCCAGTGTTTATTTTCCTATTACATAGAAAACAAATATAACACTATATACAGAAGATAATAATATTTACGCAGTTAGGTTTATGAGACAACAGAGTTGAGTTTCATATCTTTAAAATATCAGAGAACATCAATATGTAAAGCTAGTCCCTAAAATCCGCCCACATTTACTACCAACTAAGGACATGGATCTTAAAGCTTTTAAATTTTGTGTGACATGAAAAACAATAAAATGTTAAGACATTACAATCAAATAAACGCTTGAACACTTAACAACCTCTCGCTAAATGCTGTGACCGCCTTGAAAAATGTGACCGCCTTGAAAAATGGCAAATAAACCATGAGTAAAACAGCAATATGAAGCTCAGCATGGCCAAAGCAGATCGAATAAGGCAGACTTAACATTCTGTATTCCGATTTAAAAAAACACATAACCGGTATTAACGACAGAATTAGCTTTAAGTTTAATGAACAACGTGATTACAAGTGGCAGATGCATCTATTTGCGTAATAATAATGCATGCAGGATATACTGAAATGCTGGAAGTGTTTGATGAATCGGAAATGCTGTTTGCGATCAAATAGACTGTAATCCAGTAGTCATGTACTGACGTAAGAATTCATTACAAACTCTGTAAGTGTGTATATGTGTATGTCATCGTGTGTCCGTGTGTGAGAGCAGTGGTTAACAACTAAAGCATTAAAACATATCAGATTAACCAACACTACATTTTTATATACAAAATTCCTTAATATGAAGAATCTCTTCGTCTAGCATTAGAGATAGGGGATCATCTCAATTTTGAACTACTCAGTACTACATTATTCGTCTTTATATAGTTTGATCAGAGAAAAGTATATATATATATATATATATATATATATATATATATATATATATATATATATATATATATATATATATATATATTGCATGTTTACCTTTTGTGAATTATAATGATCATTACTAGCAGCATATTACGTAGCTACCTTTTGTCCATGATTATGGATTATAGGTTAAGATAATGATACTATACGTAGGTTATTTATTGGATTTTAGTTCTAAACCCAGCCTTGACAGTGAATTTTCTTACAATTGGGTTTATTTTCCATTGGTATGATTGAGTGTTGCGACATAAGTCAGGTGGGTTGTATTGCGATATATGTCAGGTTGGGAGGTATGGCGACATAGATCAAATAGGAATTATTGCGACATAGAATAGCAATAGAGTCGTAGGGATTTCTATTAGGAAGAAGTGGACAAGTATTCATTCATATTCATATTACTGTTCTTATTTTATTTTAGTCAGAAAAAGTATTTAATTTGTGTTTAGATTTAACTTGAGATGAATCATTAATATGAATATTTTATTATAATTACAAAGTGATCATATTGCTGGACAAAAGAACTATTTTTGAATTATTGTGAATTAATTCTGGATTACACCAGAGTTGGCACCTGAGTACATTAGTGGTATTTGTACATCAGAAATTCATTTGGAATACTTTATTCCTTTGAACTTGTGACAAAACTTGCACGATTATTTTGGATTTAACTCACAACACTGTAAGTTCCTCCTAAATTTTCAGTTTATAAGGTAGGGAATTAAATTTTTTGTTAAGTTTTACAAAACTTTTTTGTTTCTTCCTGATATTTAGTATACGACCATACAGTCGTGAAATCAGGCTCAAATAAGCACATACGAAGAATATCAAAAGTATATTGCCATGTGCATTTAAAAATTGAGCGTGCACTAAGCGTGTCAAATGATTTTTACGTACGTTTCAATTTTTTGCAATATCAAAGATTTTTTTCTGGGTAGGGGTTGATTCAGTTCGCTCATCCTCATATTGCGTCTCGTTTCTGCATTTGAATAAGGACATGTTAGTAAGTTAAAGCTTATCTTTGCTAAATTGGTGTTATTTGCATTCATCAAATATCTGAATCTGAGTTCGTAATATGTGCAAAAATGTTTTACCTTCATATTTATTATTGTAAAATGAAGGTACAATAGAACTTCTTCATGTGATTACATACAAATTGTCCTTGTTAGTATGCGATGTTTGGCAAGTATGAACTATTCATTAGCCCCAGGGGATGGAATTCAGAAATATTTCCAGTAACTTACTAGCACCCTGGGATGGAATTCAGATAAGTATGGCAGTGTTTATTTATCCTGCATTTGAATATTTTTTGAAGGGAATTCAGTAACACTGTTGGTCAATAAATGGGCTCTGTTGCCCAAATTACAACGGGCTTTGTATTTCTAAACAATGAACTTCTAATTTTTGTTCACTTCCAGATGCAAAGATGTCGTATGAAAGTGGGTCCAGGTCAAAAACACCTGCCATGCATGTATGAGCAGAAAGTTTAGAAAGACCCTACGTGATGTCTGGAAGATTTGGAGGTGGCTTGCCGATATCGACAACTATGTGGGTGTAGAGTAGTTCATTACGTATAGAAACTACCCGATATCGCACGCTATTAAGACCGTCTCTGTGAAAACGTTTTCGAACTGTCTTGAGGAGATATTGCCTGAAAAGATAATAAAAAGAATAAAAAGTCATAATCAGTTCAGTATTGTAACCTGTTTTTGCTGTGTACCACAGATAAGTAATCCAAACGAAGAAAACAACTTCATACATTTGGAAAATGCTCATTGCAAAGAGGAATCAGAATATTTGCAATAATAATAATAATAATAATAATAATAATAATAATAATAATAATACATACGTACGTACGTACGTACATACATACATACATGTATGCATTTACGCACGCACGCACACACACACACACACACACACATACATACATACATACATACATACATACATACATACATACATACATACATACATACATACATACATACATACATTTACGCACGCACGCACGCACACACACACACACACACACATACATACATACATACATACATACATACATACATACATACATACATACATACATACATACATACATACATACATACATACATACATACATACATACATACATACATACATTTACGCACGCACGCACGCACACACACACACACACACACACACACACATACATACATACATACATACATACATACATACATACATACATACATACATACATACATACATACATACATACATACATACATACATACATACATATAATGTTATTTTTCATCTCCTCCTACTAATTTATATTAAACAGGAAAGGAGGTTGAATACAATTGCAAAACTAAAACAGAGCGACTGAAGGCATATACATGAGGAAAGAGCTGATGTAATGGTGTACGCGGCAAGAAAGATGTCGTATGTTTCTGGAGCCACATGCACATCAAATAAAAGTGAAAGGCAGAGTGAACGGGAAATGAAGGAGCAGAGTTAAACATTGTTGTTAAAACTACTCATAATTAACTTTTGCTCGGCTGGGACTTTAGGCTGAATGTCTTGCTACGAACATATGATTTGATCTAGATATTTTATGTACGAGTATTTAGCAATCTAAGATAGAAATAATTCTTTTCTTAAATGTTTGGGAAGTGTTCTGTATTGATCGCGCGAAGAAGTAATAGTCGGCTTGGAAATGCATCTTGGTGAATCATACAAGAAAAACATTGCAAGTATTAATTAAATCAGAGTTTCTTGATGTGTAGTCTTTAGTTGATTAGAGAAAATATTTGTAGTATTAGAGCACTTAAGAACGTTATAACTGTTTTTCTTGTGGTCCTTGCAAATATAGGAAGCATGGACTGTCAAAGCCATACTCACGCCGAATTTGTTTGATTCGATCAGTAGTGAGACCCCTTGCACGAAACAATATTTAAGCATCCAATATAAATGAAAAAAAAAAAAATGGATGTGCTGTCACATATTTGAGCAAAACTGCATTGTTCTCATAAAGAAAGACAAGAATGACAATGTCATCCATGCCGTGAAGCCAGGGGAGGGCAATGTTGGTAGTGGTGTCTTTACGTTAATACACAGAATACTTTTTATATCAGCTTCCAACACCCCCTCTCTCTTAAATATAAGTTTTGTGAAGAATTGTCTCTGTTACACTAAGATGACGGTGAAATACTATGAAAATATTAGCTGCACAAAAGGTTCTCGAAGGTGCCTAAAACAATTTCCCTCTTCGAATCTCCTCGACCGCGCCGCCACTCAACAGCTAAATAGTTTTTAATTGGAGATAGACGGAGGGCATCACAGTATCAGCAACGATTTTTTGAAAACGCTTAGAAACAGCAATGACAATAATAATGTTCACGGTGATGATAGTAGTTCCAGCATATTCACCAAAAATGATTTTTAAAAAATGAAAATGCTCATCATGTGTAATGAAAGTTTGTGGCCGAATCTACCTCATTCTCACAGATGTTGGTTCCCTCTTCATGTGACGGATCATTGTGTAGCGGGCTATGTTGGTTGGGGGACGAGTTATTTTCAAACCAACCTTCAGAATTCTAGAAAAGGAAAATAAATTGTGTTTAGAATAATTTGTTAAAAAAAAGCAAGAATACATAATGAAAGTGGCATGGGTTGATGTCAAGTTATTCGTCATTAGTCTAAATTTATTCAACAGTGTCTCACGTACCAAAAATACTATGATCGTAGCTGAAATTCATCTCGGATCTCTGATTGGAAAGACGCATCAACAGGGCGGGTAAAATATTGCGATATTAAAACCACCATGACACATTATTCATTGACTGTAATGGCCTATTCATTCGCATATACAATTGTTAAACGATATCTGTAATATCTGTATCATCAATTAAATTTATAATATAATTTTATTCTAAACGATTTGGGTTTATGAAGTTTATATTTTATATCCTTAATTCATCGGCTGACAAGCAATATAGTGTAGCGGAACACTCCTTCAGTTACACTGCCCAGAGTCTCGCTATTTCGGGTTCTTTATAATAGGTCTTGTATTAGGAGTGATATCCCGCTGCAACTGTCTGATGACTGGCACTTCAGAGTGATACAGATTTCTACCTCAGCGGGATGCCGTCTTATGCCTGGCTTATTGGGTGTCGCCGAATTGGTCGTATTCGTCGACTTGTCACAGGGTCGCCAATTGGATGCAGACTTGTCGCGGTCATGGTCGCTGACTTATTCGCAGTCACCGACTTGTCGCAGACTGGTCTCCCTCTGGTTGCCGACTGGTCTCCCTCTGGTCGCCATCTTGTCTAAAGTCTCGGTCGCAGTCGCCGACTGTGTCGATGAGTCGCGTCGTTATCCGCGCGCGCGCGCGCGCGAGAGAGAGAGAGAGAGAGAGAGAGAGAGAGAGAGAGAGAGAGAGAGAGAGAGAGAGAGAGAGAGATAGTGCGAAATGATGAAAGTAGAGTTATCCTCATTCAAAACGAGTGCTATCGCAATCTCCTCGCGTTTGATTGGACAAACGTTGTAGCGCCAAGCAGCTGGTCGATGAAAGACCTTGTCCCTATCCTTTTCAGATCCCTGGCCTGGCTCTCTCCTACCCAAAGGAATATGACCAAGTGTGCTTGGTCTGGCGGGGCGGTTGTATTGCTACACTGCAGGGACGTCTTCACTCTACGACGCCGCTTCTTTTCACACCACCACATTACTACAACGTGTGCACATTTTCTATACTTGTGTAACGAGGAAACCCACTGGACTTCAATTTTTTTTATCCTCATTTAATATTTCGCTCCGTTTAAGTTTATGTTATGATCTTAAGTGTTTGCCGGGCTTTGTAGTGCCATCTATCATTTAGTTTTCGGTTTTATTTCTTATTTATGTCCATAGTATATCTTTACGGATGAATGCATAGTTTATAAATAGATTATAATTGACTCTAGGCTGCCTCAAGAAGTGTGGAAGTCCTTTTTTGTCTTCTAAAGAGAGAAACAGAGTAGTGTGTGTATGTGTGTGTGTGTGTGTGTGTGTGTGTGTGTGTGTGTGTGTGTGTGTGTGTGTGTGTGTGTGTGTGTGTGTGTGTGTGAAAGAGAGAGAGAGAGTTTTATAGCCATGAAAATATGAGGATAAAATTACATAAATACATAAAGTACATTTGAAATTTCCAGTGAAGGTAATAAATCCATGTATTTGGCGTAGAAGCGAACGTGCAGGCCCCTGTTAACGCCTCCGTTACAGTCCACGTCAATAATATCAAACAATTATCTAAATAGTTCAATAATATTAAACATCATTCAATAATAGTAAACAATATTTTATTGATAAACAGTTTTTGTATTTTATGATTGAGTACCTTTTCGTCAGCGTATTTTAGAAGCAGTTTTCAGTTGATGTATAAGTTCGATATTCTATTATTGTCTATGATGGATCATTTTGGAATAGTTTTAGAAGCTAAACTTTATTTTTAGAGCTTTATAACCTCTAAAATAATAAAAATGCATATTGCAAATTTGAGACTGAGTAAATAATTCATGGTAAAGCAGTATATATGACAATTAAGAAAAAAGATGACTACTTTTCATGTCTTTTTATAGTGTTTTGACACCCTGTAACCATGGCATCGGACATGTGAACACAAAACTGATGTAAGAAATAAATTACTCATGTGTACAGTATACATTCTATAAGGACATTTCGAGGGGGGGGAGAACATGGCATTTACTCAATATAATTCTCTGTAGAAAGTGTGCACACTGAATCATATCAAGGCGTCTAATCGATCTTTTTTCCTATGAAGTAGCAGTAGAGACAAGTTGTAGAGGTCACAAAAAAGGAAAACATTCAGACTCTGTATTGGCAAAATATCTGCGATGTCAATCATGTTAATTTAAGCTCACCATTCCTGTGATATTATTGTATTTTCAAAGTTTGATTGGGAAAAGTGATTATTTTCCACTGCGAGTTCCTGGTATAGTAGTCGCTAATTTTACCACCACCTGCACCTAATAATTTATTATAAAATTTTCAACCATTTGCGATCAATATTCTTGAACAAATGCAATTTTCCTGTTGCGACGTTAATAAACATTGCCCTCCTTTGGGCATACGAGGCTTTCCTTAGTAAAAGATTAATCAGGAAAAAATAATGTATCATTTTAAGTTACAATTTTCCTTTCAAGACATGCTATTATTGTTAACATTTGTTATCATCCTTTCAAGATATATTTGCAAATACTGTTGATTTAATAATGAGAATGAGTCCCAATGGATACACCTCATCATTTGTTTTAGTTTCAAATCGAATTGCATTCTGCGCTTACCATAAGTTACAAACATGGAAGCGTTGTTCTTTGGGAGTAGGGAAAAGCAAAGGAATTGGAAATTAATTTTTTTTATAATTCTCATGGTGTACTGGGACAGGAGAGTTTGTTTCTTTACGCAACTCTGATTGCGGTAAACTAGATATCAATTATATTTTTACCTAGTTAAAAGCTCAGGCAATCCAAAATAATTTCAGAATGGACACGACAACACAAAACAAGTTATAGAAGACGGAACTTAATCGGGATTCGAACTTTGATTCATGTAGAACTTTTTAGTGATAGGAATTATATTACTAATTCTATGAATAATTTTGGTATAGATTAACAAACTGTAAGTCCTTTTCATATTTTTACCTTATTTTCTAGGGAAATAAATTATTTTTCTAAATTTTACAAAGCTTGTTGGCTTCACTCTATTCTTTATTACTTTTGAACAGTTTGTAAGTTTTATTTTTTAAAAATTCCAATATATGTTATTGTAATGTAACTTTGTTTACTGGATTTGATAAACAACTAATAATAGAAACACTGTATCTATCTGTCAGTGACAGTGTTTTTTTTATCTTTCTCAGAGTAAGAATCATTAACTTAAGTCAATGTCATGCCTGGACTAAATGACCAGTATCATGTATTAATTGCTACAAACTTCTATTTTTTTTCAGAAGAATGAACTTTTGACCCTCGGGAATCTGTTTTGCGTCTTCATTAGCGTGTAACTGTTCTTTCTCATAGAAGTTTGTCAATTGGGCTCCAAACAATTGACATGTTATTATTATGCTGTGATCAGTCTGGGTTGAATTTTTTTCCTTCAAATTATTGAATTCAAGTGATTCTTTTCCCTGGAAACACATAAGTGCTCTGACAAAATTCTTGGATTATGACATTTATTGGAAGTTATACTGAATTAAAACCTGGAATAATATTTTCTGTGATTCAACAAAGGACTTTTGACGCAACAGCAATTAGCTGACCATAACAGACATCATCTCCTTCCATTTTAAATTTAATCAGGATTCGAACTTAGTTTAATTCAGGACGTTTTATTACTAGGACTTCTAGTTTTAAGTCTTGGATTATTTTTGGATTTAATTCCTAAAACTGTGAGTTAATTTTTCTTAAAATTTCACCTCGTATTCTAGGGAACAAACTTTTTTTACCAAATTTTACAAAGCTTGTTATGTTTACCTTCAGTATGAAACAGTCATTGAGATAACAATGCTTTTTTCTCAACCAAAATCCTGTACAGCCGAGTTACCGCAGGTCGTAAATTGTTAAATATTTCCAAAGATTTCGTACACTTTACATCAACATTAATATTTTCTTTCACTGGACTGTTGTTCCCAAGAAAGAAAAGTAACTTCCTCCTAATTTTACATCTAGTCTTAAGTTCTTCATATAAAGTGATATAGTATCGATGAAGTTATGATGTAATGATCACGCAGCGCAGAGGGCATTGATATTAGGTGCCCCAATAGTTTGGGCACTTTATATATCAAACTTTACTAAGGTGGCGCTCTACAGTTTCGAATTTAGCACAGGGTCAAAATTTTAAAGAATAAGAAGCTCTTCGTGTTTCCTCACTAGTTATACTGGCTATTTAAAAAGACTTTGTATATCTAATGTATTTTTTATAGAACCTATAATTCCCTTTATTTTGGTGCATGATTGATGGGTGTAATAAGGATGATAGAGTATGCAGCTTGGCCTTACTCCAGATGTGCATCTTTCAAAAAAGTGCTAGCTCCACTTGCTTATTTTCACTTTCAGAACTTCAGAGGTAAATTTTTTTAAAAAAAGGTGCTGGTAAATGTTATTTGCATTATATATATTTGGTAATTCATTCATTGCATTTTCAGAAGCTGGTACTGTCTAGTCTGGAAAAAAAATCATTTTCCCTATTTTTAATAGCTGCCAAGGATAGTGTATTTTAGACAAATTCAGGTTGATATTTAGAGCATAAAGGCGCAGTCATTTTAGTTAGCAGTGTGCTAAGATCATTTAAATTTCCAAATGTACAATATCCAAATAAATATTAGCTATATTAAATGAAAGTAACATAGAGGTAAGCCAACATTCTTTCCACTGTGGATGTTTCAGATGCAAACAACGTCACCTTACATGCATCACTCTCTTAAAAGTACATAATAACTGATGAGCGCCACCTTAAATGAAAAACACATTTTAGGGACATGATTAGTCATTTATTAAGATATTAAATCCAGTATGCATCCTATTCTTAGCACAGGAATTTTAATAATAGTTTCCAGTATGCATCATTATTCAAGCAGTATTATTTGCCAGTATAGGTGCCCATCTAGAAATTGGTGCCTCATCAAACTTTTCACATTATAACGACATCACATTATGACGACATCCAATTAATACGTGCTTTGTTCTGAGTATAAAGAAAACGCGAATTGAGTTTAGTGTTTATTATGTTTTAAAATTTATAAATACTTCTAGACCTACTGTATGATTCAAATTCAACATGTATTTTGAGTTATAAAAGTTCCGTCCGGTGTGTGTCTAAAAATATCGAAGTGAGGACGTCAGAGAAAACATCTAAATATATCCAACCTGGTTGTGTGATACGGAATTATTTATTAAAGATCTGAATCAAACACCAGACCAGCCATGTAAATGAATGGGTATTTAAGAAAGCAATGAGCGTTATTGCTAAATTAATTAATAAAGAAGACTAAAAAATACAAGCAGCATATTAATTTTGTACTGTAATTTAAAAGACACAAGTAATATAAGTTAATGAGATACAAGCATATATTATGCAACTCGTTATATATGCTAATCAGGAACATATATTGGTTATACAGCTCGTGATATATGCTCTTTAGCCTAAAGCCGCTGGCTGTCGATTGAAACTCCTTATACTACATCAGCTTTCGACATGGTCTTTTTTAAAGTTTTGATCAGAGTTGATTTACCAGTTTTCGTGTTTTGTCCTATTTTTTAAGTTCCGTTCACACGCAAACAGTAAAACTGACTTTTAGCAGAGGCGGGAAGGAGGCAGCTCGGCGATTTTGATTTAATTCATGGAATTTCATCTAGGCAAAATTAATGTGTTCTTGGAAGCTATTCTTAGAACATATACCAGTCTGGAATTTATGAGAATTAACATTTAGGTATTCAGGATAAAGGTCTGAGAGTCTGGAGACAATGGGAATTCCATGAATGGAACTTAAAACTGCATACGAGTAATGTGTGATTGGAGGTCTGTAGTCCAGAGGATTTAAAGTTGCGCTGAATTTCCAGTCATAAGTTACAGTTTGTCAGATTGCCTACTCCAACAACTGGCGTTTCAGGAATTGTTTTGATTCTTGTCGCCGATTTTATGGCGAGTATGTGATAATTGCTAAACTTACAACTCGTGGGATTTCTTTGACTGGTGTGTTTGCAAATAAAAGCAATTGTCTCTAACGCTTAACTACCAGGAGGATTCGTTCAAAGCGTGATTGACGCTAGGAACCTATAGCACCTCAATGCAATGTTTATGATATGCTGTGAATTATGTAATTACTGAAACTCGATAAGACTACATGGCAAACAATTAAATGGACAAGAATATCTGTTCTCAATTCACTATCAATTCTCAAATATTTGCATGCATGTTGCTGATTTTATCCATTTACCTAATTGTTAGGAAAATGGATAAATCGGTTTTCACAAACTCATGAGTTGTGAATATAAATATATCACTAGAAACAGTTTTGTTTTAATTTTCCCTCTCGTTTATAACATTGCATCTATTTCTCTAATCTTTACTAATCTTCATCTATCTACATGGAAATGTTTGAGTTTGCTCTTAAAACTATATCTGCATTCTAACATTGATCTAGAGGAATTGTTTAATTTCATTATACATATAATTGTCTAATTGTATATATATATATATATATATATATATATATATATATATATATATATATATATATATATATATATATATATATATATATATATATATAAAGAATACAAATCATATGGCGAATAACAACCCTTTCAAGCGTACTGTATCCACCAAGGGATCACGTGTGTCAGGGATTAATTAAAATAGATGCAATAAACTGACGACGAACAGTAGGAAACTAGTAACTAACTAGCCTTAGTTAGGCTAGTTAGTTACTAGTTTCGTACTGTTCGTCGTCAGTTTATTGCATCTATATATATATATATATATATATATATATATATAATACACATATATACACACCCCCATATATTTCACTCATAGATATATATATATATATATCTATATATATAGATATATATATATATATCTATATATATATATATATATATATATATATATATATTCAGTACCTACAAGTGTCTACTCCCTAGCTGGGATCTATTGCTGGATTTGTTTTAGAAGTAGCGATGAGGTGAACATACATAAAATGAACAAACTTTTCACGTGTACACATGTTTTTCAATATGCTGACATTATCTAAGGGTTCTTTGGAGAAAAAAATGCACTACACTGAAGGTAGTTTCAGGACCTTGAGTGGGGACAAAATCAATGTGTCGTTATTCAGTTCATTTACAAGATTTGGTTAAGAAATTGGGTGCCTTATCCGTTGACATCGCAGTTGATGTAAACCGCTTACTCCAGATAATTTTTAAGTCTCGTACAAACACATACATTATTTTAGAGGTAAAAAGGAAATGCCTTCGATTGTTATTTTCTTATTTCAATGGTTTACGTGCCGACGAGCAATAGTCGTAAAGGATTGCTGAATCAGGCTGAAGGATGCCTGAATATGAATTTATAATGCCTGAATTGGAAGTAAAAGATGCCTGAATAAGAGTAAAAGATGCATGAATAAGAGTAAATGATGCCTGAATAAGAGTAAATGATGATTGAATAAGAGTAAATGATGACTGAATAAGAGTAAAAGATGCCTGAATAAGAGTAAATGATGACTGAATAAGAGTAAAAGATGCCAGAATAAGAGTAAAAGATGACTGAATAAGAGTAAATGATGACTGAATAAGAGTAAATGATGACTGAATAAGAGTAAAAGATGCCTGAATAAGAGTAAATGATGCCTGAATAAGAGTAAATGATGCCTGAAAAAGAGTAAATGATGACTGAATAAGAGTAAATGATGCCTGAAAAAGAGTAAATGATGACTGAATAAGAGTAAAAGATGCCTGAAAAAGAGTAAATGATGACTGAATAAGAGTAAAAGATGCCTGAATAAGAGTAAAAGATGCCTGAATAAGAGTAAATGATGCCTGAATAAGAATAAATGATGACTGAATAAGAATAAATGATGACTGAATAAGAGTAAATGATGACTGAATAAGAGTAAAAGATGCCTGAATAAGAGTAAATGATGACTGAATAAGAGTAAAAGATGCCAGAATAAGAGTAAATGATGACTGAATAAGAGTAAATGATGACTGAATAAGAGTAAATGATGACTGAATAAGAGTAAATGATGACTGAATAAGAGTAAAATATGCCTGAATAAGAGTAAATGATGCCTGAATAAGAGTAAATGATGACTGAATAAGAGTAAAAGATGCCTGAAAAAGAGTAAATGATGACTGAATAAGAGTAAAAGATGCCTGAATAAGAGTAAAAGATGCCTGAATAAGAGTAAATGATGACTGAGTAAGAGTAAATGATGACTGAATAGGGGTAAAGAATGCTTGATTAGGAGTAAATGATGACTGGAGTAATGTGAACATATGTAAACAGAATCATGGTCTCCAATAATTTTGACGCAGCAAGAAGACGTGACAATTTTTGATCCATCGTTTGTACGTCGGAGACAAACGAATGAAAAAAATATTAAAGATGTAGGTTGGGTTAGCATTCTTAAAACAAAAGGCACTTTTGCAAAGGTTATTTACCCTAACGGACAATAGAAATAGAAAATATGAATGAAATGTTAAGATGAACATTTTACCTGCCCTAGTTACAATAAGTGACCAAGAGAGACTAGAACGTGCACAATATCCAAAGCATTTCTCGAAAAATAAAAAATAACATAAAGTGAAAAACCATCGCAACCAAGAAGTTTATGCCCGTTGTAAAGAATATCCTCCCAGTTTTCATTTTAGGACTCCTGCATCGCGAGTCAACGACTATTAAAAGAAGTAGAGATCAAGAACGACACCATTAAACATTGCACCGAGAACTATTAAAACAACAACTACAGCGAGTGTTATTTTCATAACCTATTCCTAGAAAATAAAACCGGTTTTTTTTTCTGCCAATCGTTGTGGTGTATTAGGTTTATGGTGCATATATAGGTCATCTGAGTTTTTAACGAGGACAAATGAATCTGTAAACTATTCTACTCATCAGCTGTATTCGCTCTCTTCCATTCAATACCTCGGTGAAATATACCTACAATAGTTACAACTCTTCAATCACATTAATCCTCCGGAACCATTTGGATGTACATTTCCCAGTAGACATCAAGTGACTCCTCGAATTAGAAATAACCAATTGTATTTAAAATTATCTAGTGACATTTTATGGATGTGTTTCCCAACCGTAAGTGATGGTGATTCACGGCCAAATTACCTCAACCATAAATTTAGATCACCAAGATAATTGGGAAGTGGCTTTGGTAGAAATTATTCATCCAACCTCAAGTCTAGAATAATGTCGTAAATCAATCGATAAACGTGTCCAAAAAAAACCCTTTGAAAAAATTATCCTGTCTACCATGAAACACCCCCTCTCCCCTTACCATCACACAACATAGCAACTAATATTACTCAAAAGAGAATAACAAAACACACTTCTGGATGCATCATTGTGTGGAAACCTGATACCTTGGATGACTTCACATAAGACGCCGTTCTCCCCAATTTTCAATTTAGTGATCACTTTAGTGAAAATCAAACAAGGACGTAATTTAGAAATGATGAATCGTGTGCACTTAGATATGTGGTTGCAAAACAAATATTTGTCTACTGCGACTGAATCGAAATGGTACCGTGTTCCATTTGATAGCAAATTTTAACGAGTGTAACTAAGAATGAAGAAGCTATAATGTTCAAACGACGAGTGACGTCTTATCTAATATGGGAACTACATCAGTGAATCTCTGACCACAACTACAGTCTAGCATTTTTTTTTCGACGACTGAAGTGACAATCTTCACCTCTGCTTGTAGACTCCGTTCCAAGGTCAAATATATATTTTTTTACAATGTCAGCTACCTAAAGACATGTTTATAGGCATCGTCAAGAATGTTGCCTTCAGCATAACAACTAAACCAAAACTATTTCCAGTTTCGAAACTTCATAGTCTCCAAAATTGTATAGTAGACCTTTTAATATTTTTTATTAAATTTCCTTCAAGTCAATAATGTGAGATGACCAAATTCGTATTCTTTGAATGTTTGGAGGACCATACCGTATGTATTATTGTCATTCCATTAATTTGAAGGTGAATTTCTTTGAAATATCACATAAAAAATATATGCGGATCTTTGGATATGTTTCCTTTAACTAAACGTTTTGTGTTCATCGATAGCAAATATAACTCTATTAAGTCATTGGCAGTGAAGTCTTACTTCTCGACGTTGTCGACCATACAAATGCGTTCATACTGAACATTTTACTGTGGATTTGTCGGTGGTCCAGGAATCCTGTATTCTAAAGAGCTTGTCACGCAATTAATCAAATTTATCAGAGAAAACTTTGATGTTGACATATATGCCATAACCCAGCGTAATCTGAATAAAACCAGATCTCCACTGTCCTACCTAAAGTGGAGATCTGATTTTAATCAAATTGTAACACTGCATGTCATGCTAAAAACACGTCTGTGTACTTCCAAACACCCCTTTTATACGGTCATGTTACGAGAAAACAATTTAATCTTCGAAAATAGAAGAAAAACCTCTCAACTATCAGTACTAGCGATATGTGTTTTAAGACTACTAATTTGCACCCAATTGGTAAATCAAAAAGATGATCGATGCATGTTGGAGAATGAAGTTAGTATGCATCATTGCTTTGAATGAAAATGTTTAAGCTGAATGTGTTATAGGTTTTTGACAAGTTTGTAAATATTGGCAATGTTTCTTTGAAGTCGGATTTTACTGCAAATATAAAGCGCAAGAATAGTGTTCAATTATGGTTCATTTTTGAAGTCGATTTAGGAAGCAATTAGCTGTCAATTGTATCATAAAAGCCCAATAAAAATAAATTTCAGAACAGACTGACCGAGTTTTACTTTGCGAAACATGTCAGAAAAAGAAATAAATAAGTGGCGTGAGAGGAAATTAATTCTTAGAACATACTGAAAACTTCACATAGACATACGCCAACTTGGTTCTGACCACATTTGGCTCAGACAATACAGCAGAGAAGTTTGAACACTACGACAATCCAGACTTTCGTTAGTGTAGTGTTGAACTCTACCACTTGCATTATCTTCAAATTACCCTACTTAATTGTTAGTTGAATTTTGAGCATATGGAAATTTGATTCAGGGGTTGCGAAATTTCAGTCAGGGTTAGTGATATTTTATAAGTCATCAGCCCTAAGCCTGTGTCTAAAAAATGTTTCATTGAGCACGGACCAGTCATAATCCTCCCTTCTTTATTCTTCGTTGTATTGAGTTAGTTAATGTGGCTTATTATAAAGTGACGTTTATTGTTCTATATTTTTGGGCTTTGTACCAACATATCTCTCTCTCTCTCTCTCTCTCTCTCTCTCTCTCTCTCTCTCTCTCTCTCTCTCTCTCTCTCTCTCTCTCTCTCTCTCTCTCTTTTATAACATGATTTTCGTTTTACGTCTGCCCCATTGTTGCGGCACTTAAAGCTTATAAAATCTTGCCATTCAACGTCGCCTCGCCCAACATAAAAAAAATAAGTGAGCCAGTAAGAATATTCAAATTATGCGAGACCGTGTGTTTGATGAACAGAGTAGAACATTTCCTTGGCTGGTTGGAAGCACTATTAGGTTACCGTTACACGTCACCTTTGGAAGGAGATGGCAGTATTAAGCTGATATATTGAGAAGATAAAGAGGTCCCTGGGCGGAGGAGAAGACGGAAATATAGTGAGCAAGAAAAGCAGCAGAGAGGTAGTAGAAGTACCTCTTCGGAATTATGTCACCATCGGCCTACAGCCTGGTATGCATCCACAGCGGAAAGAGTATGGGAGTATGGATATCACTAAAATCAACGATCTAGGACAACACCCAACGGCTCTTTTCTTGGCTTCCCAGTTCTCTCAGAAACAGAGAGAATACACAGTTATTGCTAAACGTCAATGTTTTTATGTTGGTACGTCTTTGTTTTGCGCAGCTAAAACTTAAACCCCCAATCCGCTTTTTTTGTCTTGTGTGTGATGAAATTACTCCTATTCTCTTCAGAGTGACAGCATGGGTAGCCAATGTAAGTTTGATACTAAAATGGGTAAATATTATGACTATATTATATTGCAGTTTTATAACAAGTTCTCAATTTTTTAATGGTGTTGGCATTTTACAGTGACACTTTTCAGTAACATCGGCATCATTTTCCTGTGTGTGTGTGTGTGTGTGTGTGTGTGTGTGTGTGTGTGTGTGTGTGTGTGATACCTCTGAAAAGTTAAGAAACAAAGATTATCAACATTATTGTGATTATTCATCTGGTTAGGAAATTGCCCCAAGTAACCAGTATTTTCCATACTGGAGCTTTATTGATACATTTTCATAACGAAGAGAACAGATATTGCTAATCAAAAGCTTATCCTGTGCTTGACATGCAACCTATCGGCATCAATAATTTTTATAAACATAAATATGATGTTTTCAAATGTTATGATTGTAACAACCGGACACACCATAAGTAATAATTCTTGGAAAGTTACATATCTAAGACATTATTTGACGTGTGTTTCGATTAGCCAAGACCTGATGATGATGATGATGATGATATATATATATATATATATATATATATATATATATATATATATATATATATATATATATATATATATATATATAAAGAATACAAATCATATGGCGAATAACAAACCTTTCAAGCGTACTGGATCCACCAAGGGATCACATGTGTCGTCAGGGATTGATTAAAATAGATGCAATAAACTGACGACGAACAGTACGAAACTAGTAACTAACTAGCCTAAGCGCTTTCGACTCTTAATGAGTCTTTTTCAAAGGCAAAAACATATATACAACAAACAAATAAACACAAAAACGTTGTGTTTGTACACTTCTATATGGCTGTCTCCACATGGGATAAAACTATAAATACAACCAGCTTGTATAGACTAGTTGCGGAAACTGAAAACGGTGTATAATTCCCTAAAAGTCTACAAGCCAAAGCGACATCTATTTTTACTTTTTGTACATTTATGTAACGCAGATTATATCCCGGTTATTTGATTCTATACCAGTTATTCTTATAGTAAAAATTGAAGGATAATAAGATTTAGAAAATGTTAAATTCTACTAGTGCATAGTTTTCATTTTCTAGTCTTTTTGGTTTAGACCGCTTGGTTTCAATGTTCTAAGGCGGCGTATCCAGTATGATTCCTTTTCCTTCCTGGTTTCGGAACTCCAGCTGTGGTTGTTAGCAATAGCGATAAGTATTATATCACTGAAAGTGTGGCCAGGGGAGGAGAAGTGTTCTGCGACCGGGCTTCTGTACAGCTTTTTTTGTCATCCAATCAGATCTATGAAGGTCTATCCTTTTGTGTAGCTTTTCAGTTTCTCCAACGTACTGAAGGCCACAGATCTTATATATGTTTTGTATTTGCCTTTGAAAAAGACTCATTAAGAGTCGAAAGCGCTTAGGTTAGTTACTAGTTTCGTACTGTTCGTCTTCAGTTTATTGCATATATATATATATATATATATATATATATATATATATATATATATATATATATATATATATATATATATATATATATATATATATATATATATATATATATATATAAATGACATTCACATGATAATCTTGAGGAATAAGTAAACACTAAAGCCAAATAAACCGTATGTGACATATATGTGCTCAGAGCCGTTTTAATCCAACAAACGAATTCGTTGACCTACGCCATAACAGATAAAAACGTACGTCACCCGTACCATTGAGTGTTGACTGGAAACTTTATATCTGCTATATACAGACTGCTGCGTAAGACCTTACCTTGCATATAATTCGTTATGGAGCAATGTAAAATAATTGTTCAAAACGAATCTTTCTACCTCATCATCTCTTTTTGTATAATTAAGTGCGCATTAGTCGTCATATTGGTCAGCCTGGAAGTCTGCTCACTGACCAGTGACTAGTCTTTCAATATATTACCCTGTCCTTCGATGACTACATCTTTGCTTAGTTTCAGCCATATTGTTTTAAAATCTGTTTTCACTTAAAAATCAGAGAAAATGATTCGGTATATGTGTATTGATGTGGGATAGCGAATACCATTATTAGATCTAAATTTGTAAGAAATGTTACCAAGGACATAAATTAAAATTATGAAACAAGAATGTAAACTAAGTATCGAGGTATGAAAAGTTAACAAGAAAACATTTAACTAACAAAATATAAACAGTAAACTAGTTCCATGAAAATGTTAGCAATGGCGAATGTAAAGTCAACGTTCATTAATGAAAATCTACCAGAAACGAATGGAAAGTTAAGCACTTTAGTTATCAATGACGGATACCAAATAAACATAAACGAAATAAAAAATTTTTGGAATGCATTCAACGTTACCATTAAGTAACACAAACTGTCTGAAAAGTTTACCTTGGTGCTCCATAGATATTTTGTGGTCAAACATCTGAACATCAGCAAGCATATTTGGTACTAGGAGTTATTCCCTCAGTTGACATAAATGTAGCAATCTTAAACTATCTCCTCTTAAATTTAGCATGACATATGTGTCAATTTCGAACAACTTTCCCAAGTAATAAATTTGTCAATGATTTCAATTGATGAAATTATCTTTGCTGCTTTTGTTTGTGATTATTCCATTTCGTACACAAATAATTCGTATTCACTGATATTTTCAATTTCGTTTATCTCACATTTTATAATAATTTTTCGGCTAGAGTGGAAACGAACCATAAAACATACCGACATGTGTGTATGTGTATTTTGCAGGAAATACTTGTGTTCGAAAATAAGCAAATAGTCATGCATTACAATGAATACTTGCAAAATTCGATTAATTTATATTTCTGCCAAGATAATGATGTATATATGTTGAATTCCCAATATGGGTCGTGGACTTTAAAATGGCATAAAGTACAAAAGAGGCTGTTTATTTGTCATTCATAACAAAGAATGTTTCAGGAATGGTTTTGGGATCAGTGCATAGTTTATGTGAAGACTCGTCAACATATAAGTAAAGAGGCCAGTCTGAAGTGATAATAAGTGCTGACGTCTCGATACATATCGAATTTAAAAGGCCAAATTATATTTCAGATTGTTGCAAAAACTGTCAGTATTCTCGAATGAGCTGCCACTTGGACTATTTGACAGGTCTGATAAATGAAAGCCTAAGCTAGACAGACATTATTATATTAAAGGTTTCCAGATTATATGAATATCCTTTCCATTGTCTTTTCGTCAACAGATATTTTCTTGCTTCGCAATCATCCAGTCATTATATGTATATATCACAACTTAAATCAACACAAATCTGTGGAAACGAGGGCTGACAAGAAGGTGAATTAAAGCTAATGAACTGATTACATTTAGTATCACTTTTTATGCCTTAGGTTTTTTTAAATATTGGGTCGAAGTACCGTTTTGACATAGTCGCCATATTATCATCTATAAAAAGTGTCCTATTTCTGCCCGTCGATAGGATTAACTTTTTCTTCTATCTCTCTTTTGCCAGAAGGCCTATCATCTAGGGAGCAGACTGTCAATCTTAAATTAAAGCTGGTTCAGTGTCTTGTTTGTCGTTGGGGATATAAATTAGGGCACTCACGAGTCCAAACTTTACTTACTACACAGCATTTAAAACGCATTTCAACATTGATAACAGGAATCTTGAAACAAATCCAATTCGCTAACTTAGCGATAATTAAGAAAGAGACTTTTCGAAAATAGGTGTTGCTGTGTGTTAATTCAAATGTTAAATGGATTATTTGAACCCGTTTCGGAACATAAATCGATAAATATTTAAAACATTGCATTCGATTGTCAAGGCTGGCAGTAACATTGATTTGTTTTGTAAATATTGCCACTCTTGTAAGAAATAATGAAAAAGATAAGAACATTAAAAAGACCGCCATCACTTTACCTGTGTGCCATATCATCGTCCTCGGCACCCCAACCCCAATACATGTTAGAATAGCCATTCACCATCTGGAAATGTTCAGTGCGCATGCTCAACACTCCGCCGACCAGTATATCGTATAGTAATCTGAAGGAAAGATTGTGATACCGCATGGTGATATAGTTTGCTATTTTCCTTTATTTCGAGCTAAATACTCGTATCAAGATTATGATATTGTATTATACACATCTAACTATGGGTTCGTTCCTAATACAGCATATAAAACACACCGGATAGTGTGATTTGCAGCTTGAGCTTAGCCCTAGCAATTCTTAGGCGGTTAGCAGACGATGGCATGTGTAGTATTAACAATATTTTGGCAGCCCTAATTATTGGAAACATTAGTACTGATTACCAGCAATTTATTGCAAAATTATACATAAAATGCTATTGATAGTAAACGTGTCTTTGTGGAATATAAGATCATCGACATGACAGTACTTGTATAATTGGCCTTTTCTACTTTAGATTCAAGATCATTGCGATGTATTTTGAGAAATATAGTCTTTAGTATATTTTACACTAACCCGTCGTTATATATATATATATATATATATATATATATATATATATATATATATATATATATATATATATATATATATATATATATATATATATATATATATCATAACATTACTGCTGTAAGCTTCATGGTTTAGTAAGTGACTATTTTTAGAATAGATGACAACAAATGTATGACTTCCTGACACTCTTTTTCGTATTCTTGTGTTAAAAAAATAACTAACATATGTAAGTCATTTCACAGAACGTAAACAAATGCTCCAAAACATGACAATCAGTTTACAAAAATAAAAATCAAAACTAAATAAAATAATGAGCATGTACACAAACTTGATCCATCTTTCAAATATAAAAATGCATGTAGAGGTCTGGGAGAAAATATATTTCGCTGGTTGGTCTCAGTTTCGTGCTCATTATGTTTAGAGAATACAAAGGCCTGGAGTGTAGAAGACTGTTGTTTCAATTAAATAGCCTGGAGTGTAGACGACCGTTATTTCAAATAAATGGCGGACTGTTGGTTCCTTAACAAGGCAACATAAGGACATTTACCATAAATTGAATTAACAATCCGTAGGGAACAGACATATTTAATACACATCAATAATGCGTATGAAAAAGGCTGATTTCAAATACATCAACAATTCATATAAAACATGATCGTAAACTGAGAAGAAATAAAGCAATATAAAGTTCTTTACCTCAAGAATATAAATAATCCTGTAATATATACTATTTTCTCGAAGTACAATAAATAAAAAATATATTATAGCTCTACAACATAAAGCTGGTTTACTTCTGAAAGCTAAAATTAGTGTCTCAATACAATAACTGTGTGGCAGAGTAACAACGAACGCTTTTTCCTACTCCTACAAGCTGGTCTCTTAGCTGTCTGTTTGCTGCAGTAAAAAACATAGACCGGTTACGAGTCTAATGAAAACAAATACTACAGCATAATATTTACTTTCAATGAATGATATTTTGGGATTATTACGATTTATTTATTATGTTTCAATGATGATCTTGTTCAATAATATCCATATTATCACTTTTCTGATAACTTTCATAGATGTCGTAATCTGATGGCAGCAAACGAATGTATTATAATATTCAAACCTCCAAACTGACTGATTCTAATTCTTGTGCAAATCATAGACTGGTATGTGGTTTGACCCATATTGACTAATGGTTAAATGCAATAAAAATTCCTTAATTTGATTAGCGCAAGATTTGTATTATTTACGGCTCGTTTGCAAAACTTTGAAATGATTAATTTAATCGTTACATCTTTCGAACTGAAGTAATAACATTTAAATGCACGATGAAGGAAAAATATCATTCTAATTTGTAGACGAGGCTAAAACAGTCGACAAAAATTACAAATAAAACAAATCTGTCTACAAACAGAAAAATTTTGATTTTAACACTGCAATTTCTGAACACAAAGCTGATACTGATGTGATGTGATATGATATGATATGATATATCATATCATATCATATCATATCATATCATATCATATCATATCATATCATATCATATCATATCATATCATATCATATCATATCATATCATATGATGTAGTTAATTCCCAATCATTGTCAAGGATATGCCTTATTTTGAAGTCTATGCATTTTTGGGGTTCGACTCGGCGAAAAAAACCCACCACAAATTTGTAACAAAAAGCAACATTCTGAATTTGCCGAATACACACGACGATTGATTGAAAGTGACAAATAGGTTCATGATCTTGCCACAGACTTTGGTAACTGTTGCAGATATAAACGTCAACCCATGGTCTTATTAAGTACATATTGTCCACTCTGTCGTGTTGATTTCGAGATTGAATTTTTTTTTTACTGATTAACTGTGGGCAACAAGAATTTTAGTGAAAAACTGCAACTATATAATTCTTTTCTTTTAATTATTATTCTCATATATATATATATATATATATATATATATATATATATATATATATATATATATATATATATATATATATATATATATATATATATATACTTTTATTATTTCCATCTTGTGGCTACCAAGATCAAGTGACCTAAAAGCACTAGAATAGTTAGACAAAGTCAAAACCGCATTTTTCTTTAACCTCTAGCTAGACGGAACAGTGCAAACTGTCTAAAACCATTCAAGAATGCACTTCCACTGTTTCAGCATGATACTAAAATGAATATAAATAACGTGGAACCTTTCTACAAAATCACGATATGGACGTAACAGATGGGTTATTATGGCAGTGATCCTTATATAACTGAGTTAGAAATGAAAGTTAAATAAAGAATAAGGGTTCAAAGTTTTACTTATAAAGAAACAGCAGCATCTGAAGCGAACTGTTTTGTTGACATCTAGAATGATGTAAGGAAAGGCAATAAAGTCACTCAGATAAGAGTTCACAGTAGGAGTGGGTCTGTCAGGGACGATAGTTTTAAATTGTATCTCTGATTTGTTTCATTATCTCTAACGTGACTTGTGGCAGTACTTTTGTTTGGGCATTTTCCAAACCTATGACCTTTAATTTACTGGTATCGATTAACTGTATAAGAGTCACATCGAAACGCAAATTACGGCTCAGCGAAACGTTAAGCCAGTTATTAATGTTATTTCGTACTCTAATTCGATGGGCATCCAACGGATAATAAGCTTTGAAAAAATTACTCGAATATGTGAGCACAGTTTGTCACTAAACTTTGCATCAGTCTCCTTTTTTTTAGCAATCTTGAACGTTCTTGGAATGCAAATTGTAGGAATTCAACAAATGAGGATTCCTATTCCAATTTTTTTAAACAAATCCAGTGTGCATTAGTAGCCTGTTTCTCTAATTTAAGCTTTGCCTCCTCCCTCATCCACCGAAAATTGGGTTTACCTTCCCAATCAGAAACATAATGTGAGGAGTCATATGATGGCAGTTGAACTAAAATTATAATTTGTTGGAGAGATTGTAATCAATGTTTACTTTCCATGACGGGAGAACAAAAGCTAAAGAGCATTTTCAAATTTTTTATGTTACATAATGCAACAAATAAACTTTTCAGTAAATTTTTAATTGGATTATTCTTACAGCCATTTTACAATCTCTCTCTCTCTCTCTCTCTCTCTCTCTCTCTCTCTCTCTCTCTCTCTCTCTCTCTCTCTCTCTCTCTCTCTCTCTCTCTCTCTCTCTCTCTCAATACTGGCATTATCTTGCTTTACTGACCTTTGCATAAATGTGCTCGCCATTTTTTCTACGTTTTATTGCAACTGAAATAATCTTGACTATCCCATAGTGTAATGTTTCGTTATTTAATTGGTGAATACCCAATGCATAGGATATGGTATATGCAGTCCTTACAGGACGTACATAATGTTTGGACGAGGTGTATGAAAATCACGTTACATCCATAGATGTACAAATGGCGTCATTGGTAACGGCATAAATTTATAAAATGATTATTAAATATAATTTTAATAACTGTAAAGTTTCGAATATGTTTAACATAATTTAAGAATACAGAAATATATACATATAATAGACAGTGATATTATGTCAACTTGAAGTAACTCCCGAAAATATCATTTACTTTGTCAACACGACAAAACGGTTTCCTCCCATTCAGAAGTAGAAATTTTCAAGAAAAGAGCCCAACCGAGTTTTTGTAATAACATAAAAGCTGCCAGTACACTGCAAAAGTATTTATCCAAATAACAACAATTGACAGAATTTGAAACTGTCGATGATGTAAGATTAGTCCTGATTTTAAACCATTTTTATCCATGCTCGCAAAGGTAATGGAAATTTGTACAAACGATCATCATGACAAAGCTTTCCATACAATTTGAACGGGTATCTAAACTCGACACCAGAGGCAGTACTTTTGTCGCAGTTGAAATAATAACAAAGCAAATACATGGATAAGAATGCACATTTTCAGTGCATTAAGACCCTACATCAGGCGCTAAATATGCAATCAAATTCAAAGATTAATTTACCAAAAATAATTGGGAGAAAGAAAAACAGGCACTCCTTATAGTCCAGATAAATCTTTGCACAAATTGAATCTCGGCCTGTTTGCAATTCTAAACTTTCGATCGGAAAGGTTACTATTTAAATTCATGACAACAATTAGCTTCTCCTGCTACTCATGATCTTAATAATTTACACAATTTTTAACATAAATAACTTAATTCTTACTACAGGCATAACGATTTTGACGATTTAGCTCCGTTAAATATACGGTAGCACATTAGGAGAGACTTTTGATGGGACGAGCTATTGCCAATGAAGTCCATGCGAAGACCTCTCATGTATATGATCTTTCGATAATCTGTACCCACTATTTTAAATTCTACTGAAAACAAGGTTTCTACTGGATGTGTTGTCCCTTTTCAAATGGTTGAAACAACTTATAATATTTCAGCGTTGTATTCAAGTGAAATTGAATTGATCAGCTGTTCTCTTTTATAGTCTGGGAAATGTATCACGTACAAAGAATTACATGATTTCTGACGATTGCAAGATCGGATCGAGTTTAAAAAAAGATGGACTTACACTGATAGCATTCAATTTTTGACAAAGGTGTATCTCCTAATTGATTTATAACATAACATTCCTTTTTATTTCAAGGGGCCTCGAGTGGCCTAGTGGTCTAAAGCGCTCTCCATTACGGATCACTGCCATCTCACCTCTGTCTGCGTGGGTTCGAGTCTAAGATTCGGCGAATGTGGATATGTGAGAAAGCTTTTGTCAGTAGCTTCTCATGGGTCAGTGGTTCTTTCCGGTGATTTCCCGGTTTCTTCCTCTACCATTAATGCTGGCCGCCATGTATAGCCTATTGTGTGCTGAAAAATGGTGTAAAGCCCCAAAACAACAAAAATCCTTTTTATTTCAGAAATTTACTGGTGATTAAGTGTTGTTAAATTCCTTGAAATATTTACACTTGATTTTAATTAAATTTTACAGTTCAAATTTAATCCATAACATTTGATATTTGTACTGCTACGATGGACAAGGGGGAAATAGCTAAAGGTAGAATATTTATGACAATATCGTTTAAAACATTATACCATGTCTCCTGATGTTTTAAACGAAGACCTACTAAAGTTAATTTATGGGCTTGTCAATGGTTCGTTTACTCCAAACAAAGCTGAATCAATGTCTTTATGCCGAAAACCTAAAAGGGAATAACACCCACATCTTTTAATGAATGACACAGTTGTTAAGAAAAACAATTCTCATAAAAACGTAGGCCTAAGTTTAAATGAATCATTTTCTTGGCTGGCACACACACACACACACACACACACACACACACACACACACATTTACATATTGGAAATAATTGAAAACACATGGGAAAGATTAGACATAGTATGAACTTTAAAATTTAAACTTGATAGATAATCAGCTCAACTTTTTCACCTTTATAAGATCCATTTTTGAGTTTGGGATTTGATCCAGACAAATGACCAGCGGACATATAATATACATCTTCTTGATGGAGCAAACCACCAAAAGATATTCGTCATGATAAATCTATACCAATTTATTTTTTTCTTTGTTTTACCAAAATCTGTTGTAAGATGGAATCTTCTTTCTGTAGAAATTCGAAACAACCATTAATGGTATTTAATTAAGTCGTATCTAAATAGGAATCAAATCCCAGTCAAATAATATCAAGGAGAAAGAATAGCACAAGCCATGCACACAAGACTTCGACTTGTTTGTAGTTTATTAAAGGACGATCTTTGCAAAAATCATTTGTCAATAGATATTGATGTGGTGGTGAACCAGAAACCACAAAGCATTTTCTCTTAGACTGTTCATAATATGTTGCTCTCAGAAACCGAAAAATAGAAACATTGCCCACATTACAGATATAACTTCCAAATATGTGAGTAACTCCTTATAATCATTTATATGAACGTGAAGATTTTCAACGTCATCAGTAAGTACGTAATCACAACTAAGAGATTTGCCTGATCAACTCTTTTGTCTTCACTTTAAGATGCCATATCTAGGGTTCTTGTTTGTTTATTATACCAATATTGTACGTATAATTGTCGTGTAATATCTCATTATCGTGTTTGCAATATAATGCCTCCATTAATTGCATCAGCCATATTATATAAATAAAGAGAATCATTATGGAGGAGAAAGCTTGAAATAAACTAACGTCTATTGCTCAATTCCCCATAATTAATATTTGATTTGATGTACTTTCCACTATTACTTGTGTAAATAAATACTGTTTTAAACTAGATATGTGCAGGATTTTATCGTACTCTCTAAAAACAGACGCATAATTTATATAATCTATACCCCAGATTAAAATAAAGTTAGAATCGCACAACTTTCGTGTTTCTTTAAACTAGTGTTCATCTACTATACTGCAAAATTTCGATGACGTATCTCGACCCTATGTATCATAAAAGATTTAAATGTATGTAGCTTAAACTTGAAATTATTTACTCCAAAGGATTTAAAAATATGGGTCTTTTTTCGGATTTTCAGGGTTAGTTTAAATCTCAGTTCCCAACGTTTCCAGAAAAAGGTGGTCTATTGATTAAGACTATGAAAACACGTCTTGCGTGCATACATAAATGTATGAAAAATCCATGGGTAAATACACATAAATAGTGACACAATTCCCAAAGCATTTTAATAGACTCATCAAAAATAAACTGGAAACATGTTATTGTTGATTATCCAAATTAAAGCAAATACTTACTCAAGGAAACAATCAAACTAATCCAAAGACATCATGCCCCTAGGTTTGCTTGCATAAGTGCGTTCTGTTTGGTTTAAAATTGTATCATTAGGATTGCAAATTCTGCAATTTTCTGATAACTTGCTAAATGTTGGTCCATGAGTTTCATGACAATATAAATGGAAAACAAAGTAATGTGTCATCGATCTTCCACTCGTACTGGATGCAAATGTTTTGATTAACGGCAATTCTTCTATATCTGTCCAGCCGTTTACTCAAGCGATTACAAACAACTTAAAAGTGACGATCGGATCTGTCTAATATAGGGTTTGTTCCGCTTAAGTGGGATAACGATGCGGAATCTTAACTCGTATAGGATTTCACAACTCAATTGGCTAATAATACATGATGTTGTTGACGATTGCAAGCTGGTCTTCAAGCTGTTGAAATGGCGTTTGGTTCTGTGTAATGAGATAAAACTTAATCAGAATAAATTATGTAAAACTTCATGACATTTGCATCCGAATGTCGAATTTTTGTCAATGTTGACTAGCTATTAAATTTAATATCAAATTCATAAATAACCTGAAGGTCACACTCCCTGAAGGTCACATAGCCGGATCCCCTAGCATAAAAGTGATTGCGATTGGATATGTCCAAATAATGGAATGGAAAGCTTAAGAGCTTAATTATAACAAAACCGACATACTAGTGTAATTCAGTGCTTAGAGGGAAAAAAAACGGATCACGCTTCTCACGACATAGTTATCTGCTATAATTACATTGTAACAGGATATAAGAAATTAATGGAACCAAATGAAACAGATAAACACATACTGTCAGTTGTGGATAAAGCTGAGCCGAGCACGACAATAGCAGAAAGATGTCTGAAACTCACCCTGCTAAGAGAGGGAGAGTCGAGAAGGGAGATAGCAAAATAAATAAATAATTTTACAACGCATACATCTTGTAACAATAGCACTGGAGTATTCCAATTAAATACCTAGGGTAATAGGAAATTGATTTTGTGACATCGAAATAAGAAGTGAATATTTTATTCATTTTCATTAAAATCGATAAACTGACTTCACATGCAGCTGAAACCGTTAGTCTTCGAATTGAATGTGTTTCTTATTTTGTCAAGAAAATAAATGCAGAAGAGCATAAAACAAACCAAACCGTGTCGGGAGACATAAGGGATATTCGAATCGCCTGAGGTTCACGTAACTGAATGTGTTTCATCAAAATATTTCAGGGGACAAGGTGTCACCTTGGATGAACCTCAGTGTGGATGATATAATTTGAATAATCGAAGTTCTGGTTGTGTTAACTAAAAAAAATTGTTTGATATGGATTAGATCTCTCCTTCCAATAACAGAGGTCCATACGATTATAAGCACTGAGATTTATACGATTGTAAGCAATCTATTTATTCCAGAATTAATCCAAATCAGTTCAGCAGGTCGTTCAAGCATTAGCCTTCGTCCATTTCACCTCGACTAGAAGAGAAGATGATTGGATCTGTCTAAAGTGAAGATCGTACAGCTTAATTTGGATGACGCTGCCGAGAGCGATGTCGAATCAGGTTTTGGGAACTAATGGATCTAAAATAAATATTTCCTGACCCAATCCAATCGAGAGTATTTCGCGAGAACATATTCTGACCGAATTGTCCGTATTACATGAAAGAAAACCTTGAGAATTAAACAATATACAATGCGACATATATCGATATATGTAACTAAGGTGTTTCAGCGTGCATGGTAACCACTATTAAGTAAGGAAAATATTACGCAATGTGATTTTTAATCAGTATTAATTACAGCATACATATTGCGAGAACATAACCATGCCAAACAAACCTTAGTGAACAAGTAACATGACAATATTGCAAAAACGATCACTACATTTGGACTGTCTTTCCTTAAATTACTGCAGCATTTATGTTTGATAAAACAAATCATGACCACCACCAATACTGAAAAATTGCTGATCTACTGGAAACAATCTGATGAAACAAATCTAATAATGCATGTGTGACTTTCATATATTAATAGTAACTAACGTTTGTAAAAATAAATGACCGTATTTTAAAAAAAACCGAGTGAATATTGGTGATATCATGCTCCCAAACGCAACATAAAGGCAACATCGGCATTTTATAAATATAACAGCCAAATGATATGAGCTATGAAAAAGCAAATCTGACATCGTTTTATTTTTCACTTTCTCATCCTTAAAATTGACAATTACAAGATTAAAGTTATTCTCACTCTTCGTAAACCTTTTCTATTTACTTGGTAGCTCATGTACTGCAATATCATGATTAACAGGGAGTAATGATTTTTTTTTTTAAAAAAAAATATTGTAGCAGTCTCTTTCTTCCTGAATCAATCAACATCAGCCCACTCTGGTCACTAAAGCAGTTGTCTATACACTTTTCACCCTAGAACAAGGAAATGGCTCTCAGACAAGGCTGGTACAGCTTAATTAGATGGCATAGCCGAACACGATGTGGCATTGAATTTCTGAAATCAATAGATTCAAATATAAAGCTATGGTGACCATTGCAGCTGAGTGCTAAGTTTGAGGAAATGTCTTACATTGATTTGCTTTAATTGCTCTGCAAAATAAATGCCTTTGATATACACAAAAGTTATCAAATAGAAGATGATGAATTAAGGTATAAGTTAAGTTTCTCTCTGAAGGGCGGGGGATACTATAAGTCAATATAAAAAGCCGACTGATATGTTTAAAATTCCTTAATAAAGATGGAGGATACGCGTTTAAAATAATCTTTCAAAAAGTTCATTTTATAACAGAGGCAGCTGAGCATTCAAATTTGCTTTGCAAGATGAAAATTCATATCATTTTTATGTCGATCAAATGGAATGAAAATGAGAAATTCTAGTGAAATCTGAAACGAAGTCGAAACATGAATACAGTGAAATGATGAAATATCCGACGATGGTGATTAATAATAAATTGTTTGTTGTGCCTATTTTTAATATACCAATTCTACTTCTATGAATGAATAAGAATTGATTGAAGATGACTTCAAAGATTTGCAAACAAAGTAATGGACAGTGAGAGCTATGAACAATATACTTATTTAAATATTGATGCGACACATTCCTGCATGTCTATACACATTTATACTGGACTGTGCATTAAACGGATAGCTAGGATGAGAGATTTTATTGGGAATAATTCAAATAAGCATATAATTTGTTATGTATATGTACTTAAATTGTTTGTTTGTTAGTTTTAATTTTTTTAATTTTATTTCATTGCATGCTATTGTAATGATACTTGTTATTTTTTTTACTGGATTTGATGTTTTTCTAGAAATTCAGTTCAGTTCTGTTTGTCCTGATAAACAACCAGTTATTGAAACATTGTATCTATTTCTGACCTTGATTCAGAAATCAAAAAGATTTCTAGTAAACAACATTTTTTATATTTTTCCCAGAGTAAGAACCATCTTTTTAGCTAAGGCCATACTATAGTACTTGATTTTAGGCATGTAAAAGATTTTTTTACGTTGTTCTGGGAAGATGACAACGTGACCCTCATATTGAGATCTGTTTTTTACTCTTATAACTCATAGTATCAGAAGAAATAGCCAGTTGGCCTTTAAACCTTTGAATCTAAAAAAAACAAACCAAACCAAACATAGAGCACGGCGATCTCTAAATGAAGGATCCAGCATCGTCACAGCAGACTCCGACTTTTTAAGTCCGATTGGTAAATGTTGACCAAATTGAACTTAAAAGTTTTAGACCGCTTGGGTTCTAATGTATCTTATCGACTGGATTATAAAGTTAGCAATTTAACAGAAATAGAAAAAAAAATATTATACTGCATGATAAAAGAATTAGTATAAATCGAGAACATATTTTACAACTTCCTTTACGAGCAAACTTGTGAAACTTAAACTGTAACTTTAAATAAAAACAAAAAGATTGTTGTTATCACAAGATTGCTGTGTTGTTTATATAAATATATCCGTGTCATACTTTTTGTATGTAATAACTCATCAAGAAGTTATAAATATCATGACAGAGTTATAAACAAGAAAACTATAATGACTGTAGCGTCATGAAGTATTTCAAAGTTGTCTCATTACACTCTGCTCTTTTGGAATGAAATTAAAAACGAAAGTCTAATTATTTCAATCTTTTTGTTAGCCAAGACCAGGAAATTATTAGACTCTTTTTCGTATATTTCACTTAAAATGAGCACCCATGTAAGATTTGCTTTGTATGAAATCACCGAATTCTTGTTAAATGTCTATGCAACTGACAGATAGACAGTGGTGTACTCAGAGTAAATGGCGCTCGGTGCAACGACGAAGGCTGTAGATAGATCATACCACGACCACAATTATTTCTGGCCAGCTACTCTGAAAATCCTTCTCACCTTTAAGTCGATTATTAAAAGCAGGCACAAACAATGGTCTCCTTTGAAAAGCATATTGACTTCTTCAAAGAATATACTTCAATAGAAAGAACGTAAATATTTCGTTGACATTTTACATTGTTATAGTAACATGTTGCATGAAGTCAAATTTACCAGATAACACATTAACAGATTGTAAGTCATTTAATCTTCAATATAAAATCAGATAATTGAACATTATTTTTTATTAGCAACTCAGTAGGAAACTGGCGTCAATTGTAAATCATTAAATGATGAAAACCATGTACACTGTTTGCTAAAAAATTTTTTATTCATATATTAATCAACATAATCATAGCTGGTTATTCAGACGGTTATCTTCACGCTTTTTACCTATGGTCTAGGTAAACATGATTGGATCTCTCTAATATAAAGACAGACTGCGCAACTAATTTCTGATAATATCGGAGAATCAGATTTACTATTGGATTTCATAAATGATTGGGCTCAGTTAACATATTGATCTCAACCTTAGCAAGATTAATGACAAACATTTTGCAAAAAAAAATCACCATTTTTTCTATTTTTGCATTGGATAAGATGTGGTCAGTAAAATCTACAATAAAGTTATGGCATAAAACCTCTGAGCGTCCAATGACTGTAGACGCTGATACTTTGGGCTTTGGCTTTCACCTTTAAACTCCGCTAATATTCCCTTAAATGAAAATGTATCAACATATTAGGGGTCCGAACATCTGCAAACAATATATTTGGCAATCTGGAACGTAAATAATCAGCTATTTCAATATTAATCCAAAGCATTCATGTCAATTAAATATCTATGCAAATTCGTCCCCTACAGTGTACATCAACCTAATAACACAGGATTATATGCCTTGGGTGATAATACCGCTATAAATGCAATCGTATTGGATTTTGCAAATCAATGAGTCAAGATTAGGCCTTAGTGTTAGACACTGCAAATTAATGTTGCAGCAAAGATGCATTCCCTGCAAGATATGATCTGATACTAAATTATCTTGCTCTGTTTTATTGGAATGACGTGCATCGGGTGTGTTAATGAATAAAGATGTGAATTCTTAATAGGAATGATATTTGTGATGATGCACGAAGGAAATATAATTACAGTATGAGCAATTGTACGGATAATTTGATTGTATCCATTAAAATGCAAAGCGTACAGCTGAGCACTGTTATAAAATGTCTAACTAATACTGAAGCACAAAACAAGCAGTAATAGTGTTTGTGTCCCAGTCACAATAAAATATCTAATGGAAAAAAATACCCCAAACACAAAAAACTCATCCTGCATAGATTTAAATAATAAATAACACACACATTGAAACTATATTTTACAGCTTCTGAAGTAGCCACGAATAAATATAGTGTAATCTTCTGATTACACTGTATTGTCCAAGTAATATCGTGAATCATTTAAAATGTCTAAGCGTGACTGGCTCTGAAATTGGCCCATTGAAATGCACCTAAGGTGCGTGATCAAGATGTGATTGTTATATACAACAACAAATCTGTGTCTAGAAAATGGTTTTGACATGAAATTAGTATTTTTCTGATTCATATTTTATGTATCTGACCACCAACAACCATAAATGAATTACGAAATTTACTTCAACAAGTACACCGAGCAATTCAGACAGAAGCCTATCAATCAACATTCATTCACATTTATACTTGAAATTGCAACACGACTCACTTTTTCTTGGAACATGATGCAAATCATGGTATTACTGAAGAACTTTTGACCTAAACTCAAGAGACATATTACACCGGCATTTGTCTTTGACATGAATACATCTGATTTTGATTCTATGACTTCGTTATTTATCATTTATTGCAAGACGACGATGAAAGATTTAAATGAATTCAACGGTCTTTCACCCAATATTTTCATTTTATTACTTTCTTCTGAGAGAATGGTGAAAAAAAAACGTTCTATAACAAAGAAATATGAAAATAAGATACCAATTGTCAACTACATATTTCAAAGAGAAAATTTCATTTTCCAAGGCGCTAACAAATATATATATATATATATATATATATATATATATATATATATATATATATATATATATCTGTTCCATCTGCTGTACAAGATATTATTAGAAAGTGGGTTTTTGGATTTTGACCAACACATTTACACAGAAGTGGATAATAACCAATTCAAATTGCAAAGAAAATTAATTTCTGTTGAAGCATAATAACTTTGATCATCATTTTTATAAAGTCTTAATAAAATCAAAATTGGTCTCATAATCAAAGATACGATTCGATTTGTATGGCAAAGATACGATTCTATTTGTATGGCAAAGATACGATTCGATTTGTATGGCAAAGATACGATTCGATTTGTATGGCAACGATACGATTCGATTTGTATGGCAAAGATACGATTCTATTTGTATGTATTCAAATTAAACAATCTTACTGGCTTTGATTATTATCATAAAAGCGAGAAAAAAATTGTCAATATAACCAATTGCATTTATTTTGATCTGCTATTGTTTTTTTTCTTCAAATCATTCTTTAACTTTTGTCATCATTAAGTAACTTCCAAGTCCTTTTTATCATAATTGACATACATTTCCGTCAAGAATCTTGAGATCAACAATTTATTTTCGAAACACAGATTCAAAATGTGTATTTATTTAGTTTTAAATAATAGCTATCATCTAAACTCTGAGTAGCAATAAAGCAAATGGATGCAACGGCAAAATGTCTTATTTGTAAAATACACACAGACTCGTCAATAAATGCAAATTCAAAAGTTTGTAGAATTTAATTTCTAATAATAATCATTTATATAAGAACTTAAACTAAATAACATAACTTTAAATGTTTGTATAGCATTTCATTGTTAGTGAATGCGTAAACCGAAGGGCAGAATAGTCAAACACATCGAAGATATATTTCGTGAATTCTATGGGCCAGAATAGCGTGGGCTTTTATTAAAATATATTTTACTTCTCATATATCTATACGTGTAGTTATCATGGCTGTTTTAATTCTGTAAATATTGTTATTCTGATGACAAAATCTGCTCGGTTTAATTTGAAACTTCGCTTAACACCGTTTATTAAGGACATTTGTGCAGATACAGTTCGTTTCCATACTGTTCTCAATATGTATTCTTGGCTGCAGTAATCTCTCACCATTTCTTTTTTTTTTATTGCTACTCATTTTCAAATAATTACCGCTTTCTTTAACAAAAGCCTGCAAAACGCTTCAAAGTTTCCTGCAATATTGCCGTAACACTGAAAGTGTATAATTATATTTTTGTTTATATACTCTTTATTATCTTTTATTACTTTTATTTTAACTAATTTTGGCAGATACGCTTAACTTGAAATACAACGCATAAAAAATGCCTCAAACTTTGTGCACACCAGGCTTTATTACTGGCATTAGTGTGGTACAGGGTGAAATTGGAAGTAATACGCAAATAATGGTTATAAGACTGAATTAAACTTCACTCTTGTAAAAGAACAATTTAGTTAGCGCTGGTTAATCTGTTGAAACTGCTCCTCTGTATGGAAATCTATTCAGCCATTGACGGATATTCAAGTGGTAAACTGATGTAATAAAGCAAAAAAGTCTGGAAAATCCAATTCTGTCTACAATACTGTATGTACACGAATAAATAGCACCCAACAATACCATGCTTTCTTTTCGTTTCAGGCACAATTTCTGATCATTAAATTCTAATCTGATGTGTTGTATAATATTTAGTATGACATTTTTTCTTTTAGTCGATGATCTATATTTGAGTGTTTTTATATTTCAAACATAAAATTGTACCATTCCTAAATGTTAGGTATTTTTGTTAATTTATTTTTGTAAACAAAAATTATTAATATTCTCCTTATAGCAAAATACTCGTATGTAATATTGTTATTGTGTCAAGCCATCGTGATCTTCAAACGCAACCATTGGCATGTTACGTTAAATGTCTGATGCATCCACTGCTATTTACCGTCATGTGGCAGACTGTAAACAAAATTGAATTATCTCAAGATTGCAATGTCCACATGGAATCTATCGCACTTTCGGTTCATGTTAAATAGGATTATTTGAAGAAGAACAAACCTTGAATATTCATAGTGTAAATAGGCTCTGATCTTAAATGATATATATATATATATATATATATATATATATATATATATATATATATATATATATATATATATATATATATATATGTATGTGTGTGTGTTGCTAAATTTTTTAAAACTGCGTTTATGTGTGGAAATGTATTCACTGACTTATAAAGCATGTCCTTTAATGTGATGAAATAAGAATTGCGTCTATAATGTTGTATGTCCCACAATATTTTCACAGTCACAAAACTGAAAAAGAGTATTATCGTATCTCCCCAATCCAATGCAGATCCTATGATTATAATCCCACTTTGAATCATGCTATATTAGATTTTGTGGAATAAATTTCACAAAAGATCTATATTGATAAATTTCAGCCGGAATATATGCCCTTTTAGTGTGTAAAAACAAATATATGTAAACTGTAGCAAAAAAGTCAAGATTTTCTCCTGTGGTACATTATTATCATGTTCCTTAATTGAGCTCATATAAAAAGTCTGTTTCAAAGGGTGCAAGTTGATCCATGGTCGAGGTTCACAATTCAGGCGCTACTCATGAGTCATGTATGTGTTCAAGACAAAACACAATCACTAATTTTTGTATCTTTTTTTGTTACTTTTTACCAGTCTATTATGAAATTTGTGCACATTTGCATAACAATAACTGAATGCCATCCAAAATTATTATATTCCATGCCTTGACGTAGAGCAAACATTATTTTCGTTTGTTAATATTGAATTCATTTCGCCTCCGGTAAAAGAGGAATATAGTGATGGTTCTGTTGTTGAAATTGCTTTTTCTTAAATGAAATCTTCATCTATGGATGGATATTTAAGCGCTCAGCTGATGTAATAAAGCATTAAACGTGGAGAAAACTATGTTCCATCTATATTGCCGAGTGTACACGAAACGTTGAATATAGTTTCCTTCTTTATGCTTTGTTTTATACATTAACAGAGTATTTGAGTATTAATTCCAATTTGGCATGATTTTTAAGGGTAGGTGCCGAATTGTATTACATGTGCAGGAAATGAAGCATCCTCCCTAGACACAATCTTATGAATTAATATACAATCTCAATACTGTATAAATTAAATTTAGTTTTGAATTAGCATATCACTAGAAAAAATTAGTAGTATTGACAAATATTTAGAAATATGCTGCTTACGTTTTAAATCATAATTTCATACGAATAATTACCTTTATTTATGCTTTGTTTCTCCATTCGTCCCTACATTAAAAAAATGACATTTCAGTCAAACTTGAAAATAGCTACATGAAAATGTTAGTTGTATGTGTTGCATCAACTGACTGATTTAACACCCAATAACTATTGTAATATGACGAGAAATTAAAATTTTGTCCACATTCTCTAATCAATGATAAATTTATCAGCATTATCTGCCATATTTGTATATTTAGGAAAGAATTAGACAGTTATAATAATACAAGAGTTTTGGCTTCTTTACTTGCTTGATATTACAATCATTCACTATAATGTGTACGAGGTGTAATCTGACTGGAAAAATCAAATGATTGAAAAATACTGATTATAAAGTCGATAGATAGTTTCTCGTGTATTGCCGTACAATTGAATGTTTTGAAGCATAGTACACTCCAGGCTTTATTACCAATAGTACATAAACCAAGTCAGAAACCTGAGGCAATGCAAACATTTTGGTGATTAAATTGGATCAAATTCGGATTAATTTATAAAGGATCGTTAATGCATTGATCCTAATGTTTTGTATTCAATCCTTAAATTGTTTTATTAAGTAGTAGCACAACAAGATAATCGAATTGTGTCTAGACTACAATGTTGAAATGTGTCTCTAATTACCGCAATATGTACCTAACAATTAGGAATCTAGCTTGTTTCATATACTCTGATACTGCGTCTACATTTTGGTCATTCTTTTATGCCTATTTCTCCCTCTTACTCATAGCTTTTTCTTTAGTTGCATTTTAGTATTTTCTTTATTTGCTTTTCATTTTCGTTTCCAATTTTCTTTTTTTTGTGTGTTTGCTTGTTTATGTATAGCTTTAAGCGTTTTTTATGCTTTATATTCAGCATGGATGAAGAGTATAATTGTTCAATTCTTTCTGATACATTATTTTACAATTTACATTTCACATGCAGGTTAGAATGACTGTTTTTGCCTATGACGACATATATTTCTCTTTGTGGTTACTTATATGCAAGAAAGGAACATATCAAAAAGCTTATTTTCGAATCTAGTTTACTTTTGAGAGTAAAACGGAACTGAATGCCATTTTACATATAAGCCAATAAGTTTCTATTGTGTGTATAAAGGACTGTAATTAAGCTTCACGTTATATTCCGATGTTTGAGTGCACATTACGTCACCCTGATACCCATATGACGTTGTAAACAAAACCACTGCCTGTAGAGAAAGTTTGATCCGGTTGCAAAATGAATTTCTGAGGTTGTGGGTGGGGATGGGGCATGTAAAATGTAGTAGTCAGCTATTAACTTTTACAGATGTAGATCAAAATATGCTTAGAGGTGAATACTCTGTCTCCTTGTCCCTATGTGCGAGCACCCATGTTACTATGGTAGTGGTAGTATGCTTCCATGGATAGGTAACCCGCAATGAAGATTAAACATAGGTTTCAATAAGCCTGCACATAAGTTCCATAGCTAATTGTATTGGATTGGCTATAGGGCCAGCATTCATTTTCCATATTATCTACTAAAATACGTTGATGATAAACGTAAAATCAAATAAATTAAATCTTTTCTCTTTAATTAGCTCGCTCCGTTTCAAAGATAAAAATGGCCAAATGCTTGTTTATAACTTATAAATGAGATAATCGGCGTGCAGATAACCTGCCAATAAGATACAATGTTTTCAGAATTTAGATACAAACTTGTTGGAACCTACGGTAAGGCGTGCCAACTCGTCGTGAACTTGTAAGAATGAAACTTTATAGACACGATTCTGATCTTATTCGACAAAAATGATAGATAAATGGATGGCAAATCGATTGATGTAATTTATACCGTGCATGCAATATACGGACGCTTGAATACGATAGGTATAAGGAACACAGTCCTGGAAAGTTTCCTCCCTTGTCTTTTCGTATAAGTCATACAGCCCCATTCCATCACTACCACACCTCCAATACCATTCCCTAACGTTGCAGCCCAATTTTCTGTTATGTTGAGATAATATTTAATCCATTTTCTCGTTAAATTGTGACAAAAATACTTGCTGCATACTGGCTTAAGCCGTAATATATATATATATATATATATATATATATATATATATATATATATATATATATATATATATATATATATATATATATATATATATATGTGTGTGTGTGTGTGTGTGTTTGTGTATGTGTATGTTCAGTTAAATTTGCAAATTCATTAAAAACTAAGGAAAACACAACAGCTGGTGTTTCTATTTGAAAAATGTAGAATTCAACTTATAGCGGCAATCACAATTCGAGATAAGCGAAAGCGCCAGCTGGGAAAAGTTTGGCCATACGCTACAAACTCGCAAGTGTATGTGTATAAAAATCGTTGTTATTACTAGATTGATCATATGGTTTGGATAAATTTTTCGATTACAAAAAGTTCAACTGTAGTATCTACTTTGCTACTCTATTCGTTGTATAAATATCCAAATTAGCTCTTTACTCGGAACTGCCAAACGCTATATAATATTGAACCAAAATGTTAATCTGCTATTTAATATTGAAAGAGAAGAAAGATAAAAGCAACGTCTTACTTGTAGCTCATTTCATTAATGGCAACTGACATATGTCTGGGGTAGACTGGACAGGAATACATATTTCTATCATCCTCCGGTATGAGATCGACATCGTGGAAGACAAAGCACCGGAAATCTTCAAGTTTCCACGCTTCCATGAACCCGGCATTCATCACACGACCTTTGTTAAATGTATCATTTCCATACTGTAAATAGTATAGATGGACAATTTTATTGTGTGTTTGTAGCATGTTTAAAATCACGCTCGGATAATATTGCACATAATAGATCGTGCATTGAGTGGCACATAGCACGGTGTAATGAAATCGATGAAACAAGGAGAGATTCAAGACTCGCCTAATTCTGACCTCAGTTTCAAAGTCGATGATTAATCCACAAAACCGGATAAGATAAAAAAATAATAAAAAGCATTACCGCCAACTAGAAAAATATTCATGCATTAAATAACAATAGAATAATTATTTTTAGTTTCTAATTTAGTATTGATGGTACACATGTTCATCACAATGCTTTCTGCTTTCTGTTCCTCTCCCCTCACATGCATGACGGACAAACTAATCAGAGAAATATAGAGTGAGAGAGAAAAAGAATTTGGGCTGGATTATGATCTTGAAATAGAAATTACACCATATAACAAACAAGAATATGGTTCGTAACAATATATGTGCACTTTCACTAGGATTTATCTGCAGTGTTTATCAATGATACAAAGTTGCAAACCATGTCGACATTATACAGTAAATTCCTCAGTTATTCTGTACACATACTGCTGTGTATTTAATGGTTTGCTGTTATTTCTTAAGCATACTATAATGTTCTCAAATTGGTTATTATCAATTGAATATTAAAGTATCCAAAAGCCCCTCTCTCTCTCTCTCTCTCTCTCTCTCTCTCTCTCTCTCTCTCTCTCTCTCTCTCTCTCTCTCTCTCTCTCTCTCTCTCTCTGGACAATCCTAACAAGATATGGGCTAAAATCTATATCTATAAAACGACGAACGTAGAGGATTTTCATCCGTGTTTTAGCTCTATTCAAAGGGCAAATGGATGTATTTTTATGTGACATAAATAAAATATATGTGCAGTATGTACGCTGTATCAATGATATACCATTCGTTGCATACATTTTTCATCAAAAGGAAATGATGCGCATATATATATATATATATATATATATATATATATATATATATATATATATATATATATATATATATATATATATATATATATATATATATATATATTCTGAGCATCAACAGTATCGATTTAACTTGTTCAAGTTTTATAAATATCATATGTTCTTAAAACATGAAATGTGAAATTATTATACAATTTTCGTTCACTTGGGATAGGTTTGGCTTTGTAGACAAGGATGAGTAAGAATTGGAAATGTTAATTTTAAGTATGTTCGCAAAGCTAAACTTAATAACAGAGTTTCATTTAGAGGACGGGTATAGTCGAAGACGACGCATATCTTCCTCACCTGCCTTTCTGAAGAAGAAAGAAAAAGGAACGAGAAACAATCGAAAAATTCTCTCGGGTACGTCATCTTTACAGTTTGTATTTACAATTATGCCCTAGACTTCAATGTGGTATGTCCGTTTCATAGACCCTCGCCTACTTATTTACGTTCCCCTCCTCCAACAATGTTTCTGGAACCGCCTGCCTTGCCTAATATTCACGTTCAGCAACAGTTTCTGATGGTCAGGTACTTCTTGTCTTCATTTTTTCATACATCAATCGATATAGTTTTGTTAAATATCCTTTATAATGTTTCTGCGTTCCACTGGAGAATCTTCCAAGAATATCAACCCTTATGCATGAAGTCTTTGCTTCACGCAAAGCGACAACGGATTTATAGTAACAAAGAAAAGCCAAATGTGTTAAATTTCAAAACATAGCTGAATGTTTTCTAAGTGAAACAAAGCAAATGAATAGAAAACATATTAAATATGTGACATGACTGCAGGATGGTAAAATGTTTCCGCCAAGTGAAAGCCAACTGTAATACAAAGTTTAAAGGAATCACTGTTTTTGACCAATAGAACTCTCTTCATACCGTAACTGGAACTAAACTATCTCATTATAGAGGAATCTAGATATAGCTAACTACCAATGAATAAATATCTTCGTAGTGTAAGGTCTAGGTCCTAAATCTTGTAACTATATATATATATACATATAGCTCCAGTTTTCAGATATTGTGAAAGATGACATTGAAATTGATCATTACTGATGATGTTATTAATAAAACAAAATTTCCTCCATATATATATATATATATATATATATATATATATATATATATATATATATATATATATATATATATATATATATATATATATATATGTGTGTGTGTGTGTGTGTGTGTGTGTGTGTGTATATCGAAGAAGGAAAAGGAAGGCAACGATAAGTTTGGATTGCAGGAGATACGGATTGGTGATGAAAAAACTATATTTACCTGTTCCACAACAAATATTCTAAAGTCCAATTGCTGGCGCTTTAAAACTGGCAATAAAATCTTTAAAAGTATCACAAGGTGTTGGTATCGGTTTCGGAACGGAATAATAACAGCAACTCTGTGTCTTGCAATACATTCACTTGGTCGATATTTCCCACCTGGCAGTATATCATTGTTTTCGAAAAGTACATCCTGAACACTTATAACTTGCTTTGAAGCAAAGGAAATCTTGCCCACTACAAAAAAGATATGTTAGTGAAATTAAAATATAACGTTTCATCGTAAAGATTACCGTCTTTATTTAAAAGAGTTGTTAACATTTGTGTGTTGTTAACTAGTGATTTCCATTAAGACACATATTTTAAGGGTATTAATAATTATTTGGCGAGTTAAACTGACGTGGTCTCTACTGTAAGGTTGTTAAAGACTAACAGGAAATTGTCTCAGTAAAATTATTATACGTATATATTTAATTTGCATTGTTTGTTAGTTTTATTTATATACTTATTTATAATATGATATAGGTTATGTAAAATGGTATATGATATCTGACCAAGTCTAAAATCAAGTTCATTGTCTCCTGACCATAATTATTGATTTCTTTTATTTTTGTGAACAACTAGTAGATAGTTCATTTTCTGTGAGTGTAGGTTACGTATTAGCATTATTATCATTGAGTCAGGAACATTATGTTTACCAAGTTCTTTATAATTTTAGTTCCGAATCTTCTAGAATGGAAGTTTCCATTAAATAATTAGTTTTATTTAGAAAATGCTAACTGGGACCTAGGCAAAGTAGAGGGCATTAAAATCTTGTTTACTAGCAAACTTATTTCTTCCTGTGATAACATCTGAGCAGAAATCATTTATATAGTTGTATTCAGAGTTTCATTTAGGTGAAGTTATTTGTTATTCTCTGGAAATACAAAGTGCTCTACAATATTTTTGAAAGAGACATTAACTTGGAATAATAGCAAATTCAAGCAAGGACTTTTTGAATGTATTACAGTGATTCAATAAAAGACTGTTGGCACATCATTACAATTCAGGCCATTGGTACATTAGTACATTAGAGACTATAGTTTACTACAATCACATCAACACTATCGGCGTTAAAATATCATTAAAATTTATTCATAAGTTTATTAATTAGGACTTGTGTTAGTCATTCTTGGATTATTCGGGATATAATTCGCAATATTACATTTTACATATTTACATTGTTTTCTAGGGCAATCAATTATTTATTGCATTTTACAATGCTGATTGATTCTCACTCTTTTCTAGTACTTATTTTATGACCGAAGATTATTAATACGCGTCACTTATATTCTTGGTGCGTCCACAACAGTCTTTTAGTATTGAATGACAAATTAATTCATCTGTTGCTATGTGATAATGACACTTGGGAAATTAGTTGTGCTAACTGCTTGAACACCATTGAAATTGAAAGAATACAGGCTGAAAAGCTCTTCATGAATATAAAACCAAATTACCTGAAACAGATTTAGTATCTATACTATTTGCCCAATTAAATGAAATTTTTTTTAAAAAAAACTCATTTTAAGATCTATTTGTTTTCTATTTAGTTCAATCAAATGCAGATAGCAGCACAATCAATTAAATAGTGTATATGTATTTAAATTGAAAGTATAAAGATAGTTTTGCTGATGTTCTCAAGGATTTATATACCTGGAAGAAACCAGCAAAATCGGTTTCAACATGGGGTATATAAAACAAGTAATAGATTTTTCAGCATATTAACTTCATCACGACAACCCATTACTTTTAAAAGTAAAAATTTGAAGCTGAAACATCACATAAAAGTATGCGCATATGCATGAATGATCTTGTATATTTTGTATCCCTTTGCTTAATTCTCTTAATCCACGTTAAAGAATGCAACATTCTTTATGACGTAAATTTTTGTCCTTCATGTGAATATCCTTAAAATCATCCATTATAGTTGTCAACGTTACAATGCAGTTACTTCAGTATATCTGGGTAACCTAATTTATTATTGGAAAAGTAGTTTCAAGAATGGTCAAAGAAAACGGAAATTTCGCTTTTTTACATAGTGAAGGAATGCATTTCACCATTCAATGTGTTCACTTTTTACTGCTGCATGATGTGATTGAAAAATAGCGTTCTGAATGGATGACTTAATAGTTTTAACGGCATCAACCGTCAATTTATTGGATTTTTCTCCATTTGTATACCAAAGCGGTTAATGGTTTCTTTACTACAGCAAAGAAAACCTTTTACATTAGTGTTAAGACAGCGACATTTTACAAATTTAGCTTGCACATATAATGCTTCGAATTGTAAATTTTTGCAAACAAATTAGTGTTTTCATATGAAGATTACGATATTTTTATTTTCTATATGTTCCACAATTTGTACTTGATTTCCATTATAGAGTTTCCCATACGCTTAATATAGTATTTGAAGCAATTTATATGCGCAGATTGTTAACACTATCAGGATTTATTTTGAATCTTTACTGCATTTTCTGTAGAGTATTGCGACTCCTTCATCGATTCAAGTTGGTTTTATCTCTCGCATTGCACTAGTGAAGTAAGTTTGCTTAGACTGCAAATGAACTCATGACAATTCGTGGCATGTTTCGTGACAATCACTTTTCCCATCAATATCTCATACAACCGAGACTTAGGGTTAATGAAACAACTTAGTCTAGTCTCTGGAGAAAGAAGTAGATGTAAATGGCATTTCTTCATTGAATTAGTCTAGTTGGAGAAAAGCGATATTTTTCCTTATAACTATTAGAATCTTAGATGCGTGTTTTCATTTTGTTTTGTTTACGTATAAGAAATTTGACTTGAATAGTTTAACACTTAGATTAAATTTAGTTAAAAATAAAATTAATCACGGAGCAAAAAGCATCTACAATTACAAAAATTCAAACAAAGCACGTAGCAATTTAAATAAGCCACAATGAAGATGATAGTAAAGCTATTTATGTCGGTCTTTATGTGTTTGTTACGGATGTAAACACATACCAGAAAAACTCGAGAGCGCCAAGAAACACTCAGAAATTCAAAACTGACGGAAATTCACGTCATTTAGCTAGCATACCATACGATTTATTTTGGGACACTATCTAGGATGTTGTTGATCATTTCATAGACTATTTTCACACACTTACTTCAACTTTGGTAAACAAGCTTAAAAAGATGGGTTTAGATGATAATATAGTCACGATCCGATCATATATGTTGTTACAGTAGAGAGAGAGAGAGAGAGAGAGAGAGAGAGAGAGAGAGAGAGAGAGAGAGAGAGAGAGAGAGAGAGAGAGAGAGAGAGAGAGAGAGAGAGAGAGAGAGAGAGTACACCTATAGGTGAGTATATATTTTACAATTAAGTTTATAATCTCAGATGATAACATTACTTGCAAATGATCTAATTTTATCTAATAAATAGAAATTCACAAAAATATCGTGTGACGAGTAAAGAAATTTATGACATTTTTAGAAGTTTTCATAATTTTTATTTTGTCATAACTAATATGCTGCCAGACCAGACATAATACAAAGTGATTAATGATCACAAAACGTCAAAGGAAAAGAAAAGGCCTGGATAAATAATGCAGCAAAAATATGGATAAAATGGCTATGTTTCAACCAAAACAAATACTGAAATAGAGAAGAGTGCATACAAGTTAGAACAGTTTGAAATAAGACGCTACTGTGGATGGTGCTGATGCAACAATGTGGCTGACTGGTATGGTTAAGCTTATATGAAAGCATTATCATTTTATTTTTTTTAAAGCCAGATCAAAACTTAAAGACATCTCTGAGAATGCATTGATAATAGTCGTGAAACCAAATATACATTAAGATATAACTAAAAAAAAGAAATAAGCATCGGTGAGATTTAAATACACATACAACCTACATAGACTTACCTAGGAGTTACTGAGTTTAAAAAACAAAGCATGTATCAGGTAATGTGCATAACATTTAAATACTCACCCAGCTTCGGAGTCTCTGGACATAATTGCAAAGATGAATTGGTCGACAGGTCTTTTTGGCTATTGAGTGAATAATTTTCGCCATCAACACTCTCCGTTGTATATTGATATACACCCAGTGATCCTCCCAAATATAAGGCGCTTTTTCTCTGAATATTAGTTTTCAAATTTGATAAGAAATACTGTAAGCTTCTAGACTTTCTGTCGTCCATGTCTGTATAGATTACATGCTTTGATTGATTCACACTCACAATTTTTTGTTTATGCACTAGACCTGAATTTATTGACTCCATTATGATCGCCTCAATTCGACTGGCATATATTGATCCTTTAAGAACATCCTGATATTGTTCTGGAGGAACAACGTTAGTTTCCAACATCATTTCGATTGTCTTTTCAATCTCGTGAAACTCCTTTTGCAATTTCGACATGTCTGGTGATTTATTGTTCCTAGTGGATTTGTGATGAACAACAAGAATCTGAGAAAGAGTTACAATAATTATGAAGATTAACAAAACCAGAGTCAGCAATGGAACGACGTCTTTTTTCTTGAACATGCTCTTTGCAATTACCCTCCAACCCTTCGCGAGATATGGATAGATACTTGCCTAAAGTAGTTTCTTGCAAAAAATAACAGGAACAAAACTTCAATTTCGATTTGATGATCAGTATTTCATTTGAAAACACGTTTCTACACTTATACATTTTCTCCGTTTTTATATTATAACTGTATGCAGTGCATTACTTTTGTTAATGAAAGAGCGTTTTTCGCTAACTTTGAATAGAGTTTATACAAGGTTTCGTCTTTCATTTTGGATTGATATGGTAAAGATTAGAAGTGTTTCTTTGCTGCACAAAACAATAGCTCTATGATTTCTACAACATTCAAATTCCATCTTTATCTATTATCCTTAAAGATTTCGGATGAATCGACATCTACAAAAAACTGCCTTAGATATGTGTATCCCTCATTGTTCCTGACTTATTGGCCAAAGAATCGATCAATTACAAATAGCGACCATAAATCACCAGACTGAATAATCAAAAAAAGAGTAGACTGTACTGGCTTCTACTTCTACCAATTCCTGTTCAGTCATTTCCGGATCATTAATCAACATTGTCAAGGTCTTCCGTAGGCATTGTGTATTGTAAGGATTCTATATATTAGATGAAATATGGCTTTACTTATTGTAAGAATTCTATGTATTAAATAAAAGATCACTATAAATTATATTCTTGGGCCAGAAAAAGTCACATTTGTGGCATCATCTACTGCCTCAACATAATGGCATCCCTTCTCTTCATAGTATCCGGTGAGTGATATTCCGTTGTTTCACCTCAAACTCCAAGATAATCTGTAGAAAATGATAATATTTTGACAATTTTATTTGTTGCACTAATGAAACACAATCTTCAGGAATAAAGAAACACGTACAAACTCCAGATTATTTATGAGGAGAAACAACTCTTACATATGGGCAAGAAATATGGTTCTGCAAATTCATATTATATTATGTACCAGAGTTATCTGATAGAGCTAAGATATAGTTTTAAATCAATATTTGGCCAAACGAATATTATTTACAGCTGTTCCTATTACTTGCTTCTTATTTGTCTACATTTCTTATTTTAGTAGGACTTAAATGATTGCGCGGAAAACGAATCAGTACTATTGCAACATCGAAATAAAAAAGACATGTTGCTCTCTCTCTGTTTGTCTGTCTGTCTGTCTCTGTCTCTCTCTTTCTATCTCTCTCTCTCTCTCTCTCTCTCTCTCTCTCTCTCTCTCTCTCTATATATATATATATATATATATATATATATATATATATATATATATATATATATATATATATATATATACCCTAGTGTGTGTGTGTGTGTGGAGAGAGAGAGAATTTCATTCCAACATTAAATTGGTTGTATGGTTATATATATATATATATATATATATATATATATATATATATATATATAAATATATATATATATATATATATATATATATATATATATATATATATTTATATATATATATATATACTAGTGTGTGTGTGGAGAGAGAGAGAGAGAGAGAGAGAGAGAGAGAGAGAGAGAGAGAGAGAGAGAGAGAGAGAGAGAGAGAGAGAGAGAGAGAGAGAGAGAGAGAATTTCATTCAAACATTAAATTGGTTGTATGTTTATAAGTTCATACTTTATCTGTATTCGTTTTAACGCATTCACGTCATAACCATGGTTGATCTTGTTCCATTTGTAGAAAAAAAAAAAAAAAAACTTTTATGGAAGGATTCGATAACTCTTCTGATGGTCTGAATCAGTTTAGTTTAGACATTTAATCTATACCAGATGTTGCGGATAAATAAGCTCGTTTTAGACAGCAGAAATGTGTAAAACAGCTAAAATGAAATTTAAATCCTTAGCACTTCAGATTTTCTTCAAATTTCGTCTAGTGAATTAAGGTACTTAAATCTACACACGAGTGTAAGTGTGTGGCTTACATTTGCGTGTAAACGGATAGGGCAAACATGCCAAATATTTCGGGAGCAATTTTATATAATTTGCATGTAGGATTTAAAAAGGGATGCACTTTTATATAATGTTTAAGGAATGCAAAAAAAGTAAAATTAAGACATACCATAAGATCACCAGTTGCAATAATCGATAAATTGATTTTGGAAAAATATGGGCCGTTTTGAATTCAAAGGCTGAACCTCAGAAAGTCTACATATGTGGAACATATGTGTCAGAAAGTGAAAATTTGTAAACCTGTGAAGTGTAACCACAGTTATTTACACACTTCATTGAAAGAATTTTGTAAATACGTGTTTGCCATGTTTGAGATGATTGGACATCTTTTGCTATGATAGGGATGATTGGACGTCTTTGCAATGGCAGGGATGATTGTGTGACTTTGCTATGATAGGGACGAATGGATGTCTTTACTATGATAGCAATGATTGGATGTCTTTGCTTTGGTAGGGATGATTGGATGTCTTTGCTAAGATAGGGTTGACTGGATGTCTTTGATATGATAGGGGTGATTAGACGTCTTTGCTATGATAGAGATGATTGGACCTCTTTGCTGTGATATGGATGATTGGACGTCTTTGCTATGATAGGGATGATTGGATGTCTTTGCAATGATAGGGACGATTGGATGTCTTTGCTATGAGAGGGAATTCTTTTTGCTATGATAGGGATGATTGGATGTCTTTGCTATGATAGGGATGATTGGATGTCTTTGCAATGATAGGGATGATTGGATGTCTTTGCTATGATAGGGATGATTGGATGTATTTTCCATGATAGGGATGATTGAACGTCTTTGCTATGAAAGGGATGATTGGACGTCATTGCTATGATTGGGATGATTGGACCTCTTTGCTATGACAGGGATGATTGGACGTCTTTTTCATGATAGGGATGATTGGATGTCTTTGCTATGATAGGGATGATTAGATGTCTTTACTATGATAGGGATGATTGGACGTCTTTGCTATGATATGGATGATTGAATGTCTTTGCAATGATAGGGATCATTAGATGTCTTTGCAATGATTGGAGTGATTGGACGTCTTTGCTATGATAGGAATGATTGGACGTCTTTCTTTGACGTCAGAAATAAAATTGTGGTAGGAACTTGAGCAGTTTTATATGAATCCAGAATAATCATAATAAAATTTAATGTAATAATTTTAAAACCGGAAGAGTACTGGTCCACCGGAAGAGTACTGGTCCGCCAAGAATGTAAAGATGGCGTCGTCCAAAACGTCTTCGAAAAATTCACAACAGGTTCAGAAAATGTTGCAGCCCAAATAATGAACACTTTTTGTTTCTACTAAACAGTCCATACAAATGTTTCCTCTCCAATTCTAAGTACAACGTAAAATATGTCTACAGACTCACAAGAGAAATACAAGGAAGGAGAATGACACCAAAATCGAAATGAATCTGATTGTGCAGTTCTCTCCTTATATACACCTAATCTTACCACTCTTATTTCACAATATACCCAACCTGACAGATCACACTGCTCACTTTACGTCGAACTTGTCTATGCATCTGACCTAGCCTGACCAATGGAAAGTTATTGAATTCTTCTAGTAACATCGAAAACCCATCAGCCAATGATAAATGAATCCAAAGGCAACAATAAGATTATAATTTATTACTGTCAACACATACGTAGTCATCTCTGTATACATTCTATGAAACATTATACTCTTAACAAACTCAGGTCACTTAAACAACATTTTACTATTCTGTACAATTTACAGCCATGTATAAAAGTTGTAAAAAAGTTAGATCAAACCATGTACCAGGACCTAAAAAGCCTTAAAAAATACTTTACAAGGCTCGCAAATGCTGGACATTATTCAATGACTTTCATAAATTTAATATTAAAAAATTATCTATTTGAGATTTTGTTTATTTGTTGCGTGTAAAACTATAACCCCAAACTATTGTCGATTTTTTTTTGGGGGGGGAGGATTTTTATAACCAATAAAATTTAAAACAGATTTTCTTTTAGAAATTAGAATTAAACGAGTAGTTGTCTTCAGAATAAATGGAACAGTTGACTCAGAGAACATTGTTTCTCAACTTCGAATGCGCTCGTTCCGTGTGATGTCACATAGTTTGATTCATTGAGATCAGACGATCAATCTAACATTGTTTGATTCCTAAGGTGTGTCACTTTCAGTCCTGGAAGTTGTTGGATATTCGTATGAAAGGATGGCTACTGGATGAAGATATTCCATGCTTGCTGTAATATATATGTGACCAGATATTAGCATTAGTTGATTTGGAACAGGAGACAGTGGGAATTGCATCACATAATGGTTTGAATGGCCTAACGTTCAGTCATTTGAGGGACCGGTTTATGTCTACATTCTTCCTTAAAGAGAACCGAGGTCTCACTAGATAGTTTTGTATTTTGACACCGCCCCAATTTTTATGGTAGAAGGCATGAACCTAATTATCATAAGCCTAGCATTTATAAATTCCCACAGAAGCTAAATCTGTAATGTGGTTTAAATTTTGAGTTAGGCTTGAAAATGGGTTGGCTTGTTTGGTGATTGCCTATCACAGATTAGCATTTGAGATCAAATGCGTAACATGGGCTGCAAATGAACGGTCAATTTGCCTTATGAATTTACATATGTCTGCAAGAGAGGTAAATGTCTAAAACTCGAGATGGTGGAAGGGTGTAAAACTATTCTCACTTTTTTGCAATTAGTCATTGTAGGATAAAATTTCTCCATATAACCTGTCCAGTAAGACTTGAGTTTATTTGCGTGTAGAAGTTAACCACTCTTTTGTATAAAGTCGAATTCCGTGTTTCATGAATACCGCCCACTCCTCATCTCATACATGCAATCAATGGACCATTACCTTAATTTTATTTGTTGTTATTGTTCTTGTTTGGGGATTAACGTCTTTTTCTCAGCGCATGATACAACATGGAATAACGAGCCCCAGTAGAGTAAATTCGCCATATTCAGAGAGACGTGGCATTTTTTTTTTAATGTCAATTCTCTTTAGTCTGTTGATTCGAAAAATGGCCGCCAAAATATTCACATTTTTAATAAAAAATAAAGAGGTTCATATGGCGCGGCACGGAAAATTTTCCCACGATCACATTCAATTAGCAGAGAGAATACTGCGCAAAAAATTCATGGGCTTATTTGGACCAATTAGAATCAAATAAAAAGAGATGTTAACATGTGGTAATATCAAAAATATTAAACTGCACATGCTATATGTAAAGTGTATAGACCATGTGATAAATGGTGTGATGTTGCATCAAGCAGAGAAAACTCTTTCTTCCAGCTATGGAAAGAAGCCCATCCTAAAATGTATGTTTTTGTTTTAAAGTAGTCCTAGTATTATGTAAGTCCTAATATTACTGCTATATGTCATGGTGGATATATCGTATAAAACTTGCCACTATTTTAATAACTCCCAAAACTAAAATGCTATTTATATGTTAAATCGCCGTGTTCTGTATGAAAAATTCATTATATTTAATCACGTGAATCGTTTCTAATATGTAATGTAAAATTAATAATCGGTTGCATTTCCCAGAGTATTTGACTTCATATTACCATAATTTGTAACAACGTTCTAAGTATTTTTGTTGGCTAATACATGTTCTTTAAAATGTATATTTAACATTAATATAATTTTTTTTTAAGTCTGTACAAGAAAGATTGGCTTCAGGAAAGTTTTCCCTATCATTTAAATATTTAAATTTTAAATAAATTGTATACACTTTTAAACACAATACAAATTGTTAATCAAATTCTTCTTTGCGATGCATTTGCAAGAAAAAAGTTGGAATCTAGTAATCTTAGATAAAAACTTTGATTAGAAACAAATCATAGCATCAAATTGAGAATATGATTTCCAATATCGTATGTTAGGTTTTATTTTAAGCAGTTTGGTTTCTCTATTTTACGTTTAGCTAGATAACTAAAGAAATGTATGGCCATCATAATACAATTTCAAATAAATTAAATCTTTTATGTAATCCAATTTGTTACGATTTACCTGTTAAGATCATTTTTGTACATAAATCCTTTAAATGCAATTTTATCTTACTGTGGAATTTATATTTAACCGTTTGCTGCGTCTAACAAACAAGAACCATTGAAAATTGAGAGGAACGTTTTACGGTTTGAAAATTAATTTTAAATGTACATATAAAGATTTTGTAACTTGTTAATGTAAAGATTGTTTCATACAAGTTCAGCTGGTCTTGACTTCAGAGCTGAGATCTTGAATGCTTTTACTAATCCACCACAATAAAAATTTAAACAGTATTATTTAACTCACGTATTCATCTGAAATTAAATTTATGAAGTGAATTCAATAATAGTATATTTAAAACAAAACTCTATGGAACAAGTACCATGGTGTATTACTGAAGGACTTTCAGAATAAAAGGTAAAGTCAGATCAACACGAGTTTGTTATTTTATTTGTTAAATAACGTTGAGAAGTTGCGCGGTTCTTCTGTGATGTTGCTAAGTATTATTTCATAGTGTGGCAAACTGCTTTTGTGGCGTGACGATATAATGCTAACGAAGATAGACGCTATGTAATAATAACAAAATACTTACTGATTCGGTCCGATATCATTGCTTCACTCTTCATTAACTTGAAACTGTTCTGTTGGCATATAATGTTCCAACATTGTAGATTATTTGTTTATTCAACAATCTCAAATAAGCCTCCATCAAACAAACTTCGTTTAGAAAGATATTTTACATGCAGTTCTTTCTTCGCTATAGAGATGAATGCATGTACTACCCACAACAACCTCTTTGGTGCAAAAGTATTAGGTACATCAAAAAAGATTTTTAAAAGAAAGCGACGAAACTGCAGAGAGTTAATGAATATAGCAACAAATCCTGGTATTCCATATATTAAACAGATAATGAACCGAGCCAACATATGTTGCCTTAAGCCAAACAGCAAAGTAAAGGGCTTTCTTGGGTTCGGCTTTTATATTTTTGTAGCTTGCCAAATACAGCGAGTTTAAGAACAGCATCTATTGATCTGTATTGCCTCTAAGCCATTTGCATAGCCGTATTTTCTTTTTATTATGTACGAGAATAATGGAAAATGGAGCAGCTGTTCACAATGAAACTATTCTAATGTGGAAAAGTGTGCTATTTATAAGCGTATTTACTGGGTAATTGTAACCTAGATTATATTAAAATTGTGCTACGCGCATAAAATTTCGCTTTTTTTGCTAAAAAAAAAAGACATCGCCCTTTAATGAATTTTAATTGATATGTATGATGATATAGTTTTGCTATGAGCAATGACTATCATACAAACGATGTCAAAACAATTTGTCAGAATTAGTGATTCGGAGTTAAATTAGGATGTCAAACAATCACAATGTTTTAAGAATTTCAATATAATACGCTTCTTATGCGCTTTTCTGTTAAGTTTGTCTAATTATGTTGAAACACAAATTTCTACCACAAAAATGGATCATGACTAACTTTAAATATTTTATTCAAAAAAGTTAACGAATATATTCTAAAATGCTTCACTACTTCATTAACGATGTTTTGCATCTGAAATATTTAGTGAAATTGACTCAGATCTATGTAAACTAATATTCCCATCAAAAGAAAAAGCTGATGCGTTCATCAAACGAATAATAATAATAATAATAATAATAATAATAATAATAATAATAATAATAATAAGAAGAAGAAGAAGAAGAAGAAGAAGAAGAAGAAGAAGATGAGTATGTGTATTTATATTTTTATAGCTGCGGTATCAGCAGTTTGGCAGTTTATAGTGATGTCTAGCAATGGGGCACCATGCCAAAGACATCAAACATAATGTCTCACCTTGTTACGTAGACCTAAAAGGTCGATCAGTTCTAACACTAATCTCTATATGCTGAGCGCCAAGCGGCTAGTAAAATTTTATAAGTCTTTGGTACAGCTCGGCCAGGATTCGAATCCGCTACCTCCTGCATCCGATGCGTTCGCTCTAACAACTTAGGCAACTGGAACGGTCAAGAAGAAGCAGCATCAACGGAGACTAGTAAGATGAACGATAATGAAATCGCTGGAAAAGGACATCTACAAGTTATGAATTCAGCGACTTAAGAACTCTAACTTCGATAAATTCATTTGTCTAGGGGACTGTTTATCAATAAAGAAGTGACCTTCAATTCCTTGAACGAGTATCATGATGCTTTGGGGGAATTTTTTTGGCATCAAATGTCAAATTTAAAGATAAATTATATAGTTCTTTTCATCGGTAAATCGTTATTCGAAACGTCTGCGTATGAGCAAGTCAGGCCCAGCCCTAGGGCGAGGCAAACGAGGAAAACGCCTTGGGCTCTGCGCTTTTCCGCAATGCAATCTTTTTGCTTGGGGCCCGGGACTCATCGCCTGCTGCCTTTGTTCCCGCACATCATAGGGCTGGGCCTGGGGCGAGTACATCTTTGAGATGTGTTTCCGGTACAGTACCATCTTAAGGTTAGCTACGATGTCGTAGCCTCAACTTGTTTTGTTGTGGTTGTGGTCCACGAAAGGACTAAAGTACTAATATTAGTACTATCTTAAGGTAGGGGCTATACGGACCTGGGAGTGTAGTTAAAACTGTTTAATAAAAGTTGCGATGAATATTACTCGATACACAATTTGTGAGTCTGCTGGACTTGAGAAAATCGATGTATAAAAGTCTTCAGTGAGAAAAGTTCTTTTTCTGTGCGTGATAAAAATACAAGTGAAATTTCACAACGTTCAATCATTGCATTTTTCAGGTCCCTAAACTATATCCAACCTTACTCAAATGCATTGTTTCCTTGGTTTTGATCAAGAGACTTTCACATTATCATAAGAACCAAAAAGCAAATGATTCATGTCAATGATTTATTGAAAGAAAAGAAAAATCACATGCTTAAGATCTGTACAGAATTGATGTAGTAATTGATATATATGCATATAGTAGTTATTATGATGTATATTCTATATCAGTCAACTATTCACGCAGCAGCCTAACAGAAGGGTGCTACAGTAATTAAAATACCCATTTTTTTAATTTGTATTTACAACCATTCATTTTAAGTAGGAAGTAGTCTCGCATAGGACACATTTATTTACACAATTAAAACTCTTTTAAAAGAAAGCATACAGGTAATATTTTCCTAACATTTTATTCATCATACAGGAGACTGATAATTTTTCTCAAAGAAAATGCTTCATGCTGTCCTGAGTCTTCAAGAGGTGATGTGTATCAAGAAAAGGGGAATCCTGTAATATAGGCCAACAACAGTAAAGTACTTGTCCTGTGATACAGACCAACAACAGTAAAGTACTTGTCCTGTGATAAAGACCAACAACAGTAAAGTACTTTTCCTGTGATAAAGACCAACAACAGTAAAGTACTTGTCCTGTGATAAAAACCAACAAACAGTAAAGTACTTGCATTGCATATCTATTCGAGATGTGTATCAACAAAAGGGGAATCCTGTAATATAGAAAAACAGTAAAGTACTTGTCCTGTAATATTGACCAACAACAGTAAAGTACTTGTATTACATACCTAGCTGAGATTTGTATCAAGAAAAGATTAATTCTGTAATATAGACCAACAACAGTAAAGTACTTGTATTGCATATCTAGTCGAGATTTGTATCATGAAAAGAGTAATTCTGTAATATAGACCAACAACAGTAAAGTACTTGTATCACATATCTAGTCAAGATTTGTATCAAGAAAAGATTAATTCTGTAAATATAGACCAACAACAGTAAAGAACTTGTATGGCATATCTAGTCGAGATTTGTATCAAGAAAAGATTGATTCTGTAATATAGATCAACAACAGTAAAGTACTTGTATTGCATATCTAGTCGAGGTTTGTATCAAGAAAAAAGTAATTCTGTAATATAGACCAACAACAGTAAAGTACTTGAATCACATATCTAGTCGAGATTTGTATCAAGAAAAGATTAATTCTGTAATATAGACCAACAACAGTAAAGTACTTGTATCACATACCTAGGCAAGATGCTGCCAAAAACTCGTAATATTGATGGAAAAACAATAAATCATTTTGAGTCCATAGCAAGGATTGCAGTAGAAAACACTGGAAAATAGATTCAGCTAAAAGTTGTTTTTTAACCTGCATACAAACTTACTAGCTGGTTTGGGCAGATATAAAAGACAAATGAATTAAACATAATGAAAATAACGAGGGTTTCTTAAATCAAGTAATCAAACTCATTTAAGAATATTTAATCCATAAAATGCTTGATTAACTGGAATTTGCAAATGAGAGGATACATGCATTTAAATGCACGCTTTGCTCCGAGTTGGTGGAAAGAGTTTGATTTGGAGTATGGATATGTCAGAGCCACCAGGCCATCAGGGCAAGACATATAACCTTCATGAAACAAGTTCTTTCCTTGCACACTGTATAAAACACAAATGCAGTTTTGTATTCATCACTCATTTGTATGCTTTCCAAATATTTTAGATTTATTGCATGAATGAAACTGAAAATGAACTGGAATTTAAAAAATTTGATTCATTGCATCTAAAAATATAAAAAGTGCAAACTTCAAAGAAGGCACTAAAAAAGTTCTAGTCTGGATGTTTGATACGGTGATATGGATTCAACAGCTATATCAAACATGAGAACAAGCACTAAGATTAAATAGGTATGTAATAAACTATATACTGACCCAATGCATAAATCAGAAGAAAACCTTTCCAAGGAAAATATATTTCAACACAGAAATACTTTTATAACACACATACATCAGTGTAATCTATTTGTAACATGCTCAGAAGATCCAGAGATGCCATTCCTATACAACAGTACTTGTATGAATTTTTTTTAATGACAAGGAATATAACAGGATCTTAGAACTGAAAGGTGGGTGCTGTGGTATGTCGTTAGGCGACGATGTGAAATGTTCTAGACAAGATTGCCATATGTACATTTTTATGTAGTAGAATGATGACTGTTTCTAATGAGGTGCAAAAAAGTCCATATGGTGTCAGATGTCGCAAATGTTGTCCATTGCTCTTCCCAGTGTTGTGTGAAGTAAATGCGATGAACCAAAATCCACAAAGCATTCACTTCGTTTGATGACCATATATCTCAATGTAGTCTCTTTGCTTCACACAATTTTTTTTTTTTAAAGTTCAATTGACTGACTGCATCAAAGAAATATTTATGCATGGATATCAAAGAAGAACTGAACAACTGTATCTAATGTCATATCAAGCATGTCAGATTAAATGGATATGTAATAAATGTAAAGTGAGTATAGAAGATTCTGTCACCTAGTTCCAAACACCCACTTTCCAATTCTAAATCTTCCTTTTATTTACTGACCTTTCATTCAAAAATCTTATACAGATGAAGGGACAATGAAATTCTCCAATAGCAAGATACGGACCAGCCACTTCTCTTTTATATTTGAACATACCAATAATTTAACCGTTTGTTTGCTTCCTTGCTCCTATATATTTCTGCATATAATCATATCCCTATTTTTTGCCAGTCAATGGTTATCTTGTTCAGATAGCAAGATTATTAGCAAAAGCCGTTATAAATGTTTCTGAAAACCAAGAGAATAACCACATGATCATAATATTAACCCTTTATATATCAATTTACCAGGCCACAGTGGCCGAGTGATCTAAAGCACTCGCCTTTGTCGATCACAGACATCTCAGCTTTGTCTGTTTCAAGTCTCTTGCTTGGCCAATGTGAGAAAGTAGCCTCCTGTAGGTCTTTAGTTCTAATTGGAATTTTACTGGGTTCTGTCTTCACTAGTTCTAATGGCTGCCATATATAACATATCATGTGCTGAAAATATTAAACTAACAACAAGAATCATCATTACAAAACATGATTTTCACACAAATAGGCCTTTGTAATGTTATATGAGATTTTTAATAGATATGGATCATGAACTGTAACAAGTCCCATGATGCCATCAAATCAGCAGAATCCATATAATGTAAGAATATGATGGAATCTGAAAGAGTAACATTATCAACTTTTTGATTACTATTAACATATTTGCTTTAAGTCAGATATTATACTGATTTAGTCTTGTTGAAACAGCTTTCTCTTGTGAAATCAACTGGTAAAGTTATTTACCAATGACTGTAACTCTTAAAACAAAGTTTACCATCTGATAAAGTTGTTGACTGGTTGACAGGTCAGACCTAAATTGGGAAGCTAGTATCCAAGGTCAGTAACACATAAATTCTGCCTCTCCTGATTAGTTAGTAGTGTAGCAATGTGTGAAGCAAACACATAAAAATAATGGAACCAGACTAATGAGTGCTGTACGTCTTGGACTAACAAGTACCAAGATTTAATACATTCGGAAAAACCTTAGCTATTTCTGCCCGCCAAAATTATGCTTTGGATACACATCACTGCAGTAATTTACAGAACTTACTCTGCTGAAAAAGAAAACCCAATCTAATAAATCTCAGCTATTTTTTTAATGGACTGACTGTTCGAATGACCAAGAGGCTATAAACAAATACAATAGTAATATCACTCTTAATTTCTCAGTCTCCTTGTTTCGTAAATAACCTATGTGATCCAATTAGCAGTGATTGACATATTAAGAATTATCAATATAATTCACCTTGAAGTGGAAAAGGAAATTAAGTACTTTCACCAGGATGAAGAATGCTAGTTAGCCTAAAACCCTGGCATCACTTGATACTCCGCATACAAGGTCAGACACACTGCTGATTGGCTGATACTGGTGGAGAAATTCAGGTTGGCAGAAACAAATACAATAGCTTCACAGTTTTGCCATTTCTATGCATCTTGTTTACTAATAGAGCAATGTTAATATAAAAAAAATGTGTTTTAGTGTATATGCTAGGTTTACTAATGTCACTATTAAGTAAGGATGATTGTATGAGGAATTCTTGTTTTAAACACAACTCTTCTTGGAACTTAATATTTACCTTTTTAACTTAATCAGGCATTGATATCTTGACTTCATGATAGATACTAATTGATACAAAGCAATAAACAGTTTTGTGCAATTTTGTAAACAGAAAACTTTGTATGCTGCAGACAGGCCAACAGTATGCGAATTACACCAACACAGTTACATTTTCCTGGAACATAAAAGAATGCTTACTTCTCGAAGATATTTAATCTGCTTTGAAATAATGAAATTCATGTTCAATATGGTGTAGGTTTACGACAAAAAAAATAAAACGATGAGCAATACCTATCAGTAACATTTAATCATAGAGACATTTACCATACTCTTGCTCATAGTCTTGTTCAAGAGATTAGACAAATAAAGTGCCTGTGAAACAATGAAAGACAAAGGGGAACAACTACTACAATAATACTCACTTCACATTTAAAACAGAATGGGTAATCATTTATGAAATAAAAGGTTCCAGATAGAGGTAAAAGGAGATGACCTCACAAAAAAAATCATAACAATGACAAAAAAACTTACTTGTCTGAAAGACAGCATTAATAAATCACCGTAATAATGGGAACATTGCTTGATTGAGCTTGCTGTTAATCGGACATAGTACTTATTACACTTTTGAGTATTGTATCGAAGAAGAATTTAAACCAGACAATTGGATAAAACATTTTTCAGATAAAACTGTAACTTAGTATCTTATGATGGATCATTTGATTCTAAAGAGACGACATCAGTATCATCCTCTAGTGGTATCAATAACTTGCTTGCATTTAGTATATGACACCATCCTTTGCAACTATTGCAGTGGCAATCAATACACAAAACAAACACAGCTGGTACAGACAAATCAGTCATGGTGTGGAAAACTGATAGACACTGTCTATAAAGTTCTGACACTGACAATAGGGATGTTACATCTCAGATATCCTATTGACGTGTGGTTGTAAAAGAAAAAGAAGAAAATAAACAACAAACAATCACTGGCTGATTATAGCACTACAGACGACCATTCCTGTCAACCATCAGTCATTCAAAGAGCGATTTCTAACATCACACTGCTTGTAGGAACCTCAAAAGCAATAAAGAATCTGTGAAAAGACTACATTTCCAGCTGCAGAAACAGAATCTTGTTCGAAACATGCTGCTGCAAGAAAGATGAAGGTATTGGTCATAAACTTCTTTCCAAAGACTGTCCAATTTACCAACTGCACTTTGCAAAGTGTTCAAATATTTATGAACCTGACAATGCTAGTTGCATTTGTATTTTGTGAGAGAAGAAGATCCTGCAGCCTTCTTTCACAGGGCCTTCTCTATTTGCTGCACGAGACCATGCAGTTGATAGTAAATGGCTTCATGCCGGATCTCTTTCAAAACCTGTCTATTCCGTGGCAGTGTGTCAATGTTGATGCCACCATCACGAAGGTAATTTAGTATGTACCGGAAGTGCTTGCCATCACGGTCTATAAAGACAGATCCATCAGTCTCTTCAATGATTTCATGTCTGCCACTAAACATGGCTGCCAGCATTGAGTCAGCTTCCTTTGTCAAGGTCAGGCGTGATGTGGTGTAAATGCTGCCTCCAACATCCAACTTGATGCGTCCCTAAAAGTAGATAGGAAATAAACTACAAGCATTGCATTCCTTAAAGGTTTACTTATATCCATTTGTAAAATTTTGAGGTCCTAACTGCTGTTGAAAAATCTCAATTTACTAATATATGTTCAAGACAATGCCAATATGGTCTTTTTCGTCCAAACAGATTAAATCTTTAAATGCAAACACTGCAAATCACACTCTTTTGTTTTGTTTTTGATTTGAAAGAATAAAGAACATCCTTGTAATAAAAATATATAAGTGAGAATGAAATAAAACTGTAATCACTATGACACCCTGTAATGTAATTTCAAGAAATCAGCCATTTGTGTTTGAACAGCTGAATGATCCACTTTTCTGCAATGGATATTCAACTTGATACATCCCTAAAAGAAAAGTACAGGAACCCTTACAGTCGAATCTATATAAATTTTAAAAATTAGTTCCTAACTGATGTTGAAAGCATCCCAAATAACTAATACATGTTCAAGACAACAACATTGTATTTACCTTCTAACAAATTCAATAATCTTCAAAACCTGAACACTGCAAAAGCCTTCAAGTTCAGAATCAAAAGAAGAAAGAGCACTTTAGACAAAAACATGAAATAGTACAAAAAGGAAAGCAATAAAATTGTCTTCACCAAAAGAAGGCTGTAATTATATTACAATTCCAAGAAATTAACCCTGTGTATTTGCATAGCAGGAAGCTCCACTGTTCCCTTCATATATGTATGTAAATAGCTTTCAAAACATTCAATACGTATAACAGATGTAGCATGCCTCACCCCTGCATGAAATGCAATAACAGACTGGAAAAATATCTTGAAACAATAATATGTAGTATTCAATTGTGTCTATGTTGAGAACAAGAATGACACAGTCTAAATTTTGAGCATAGATGCACATTGCAGACGTTGCTTTTACTCAAAAGCTATGAAAATAACGGATAATTACCATCAATATCGTAAACCATTGTACAATACCTTGATTACCATTTACCATGATTCTAACTGACAGTATTAACCTTTCTTCGTCCTTCGCGTCATTGGTGGATAATAAGGTGAAAACATTATCCCCTTAGATTACCTAATGTAAAACAAAGAATAGGAGAGTAAGGTACATAAAATTTGAAATAATTACAACCACACATTTGCAACACACTTATGTAGGTGGTTTATTTATGCAACTCAAGCATAACCAAAAATGTCATGTCAAATATAGTTTTTCTTTTGCTGTCACCATGTTTTCTTCTATGCAGATGTCTGACAAGGTACAATTGAACCAACTGCAACCTTTTGGGAGGCAAGAGACGACAAAATATTTGTCAATGTGCTTGTAGATAACCATTACTCCGACACCTATATAATTCACACAATTAAACGAAATAGTATCCTGAGATCCGAGTATGAAAGTCGGATATCGTGCAATCTATATTCTCATCTGCTTTAGAAATACACCCAAAAAATTCAGATGGTGCCCCATCTAATTATTTTGCAGTTTCTCATATTCCTTCCTATGCATCGCTCTGAATGCAAAGAGAGGAGGAAGCAAACTAATGTTAAAACATCATACTGCACATATTCAACCGCCAACGCTAGAATTGTTGCAAATGTTTAATGTAAAAGAGAATAACATTAAATATAAATTACATTTTTAACACATTTATAAAGTACAAAGTACCTCATTATGACCTTGTCATCTTCCATGAAAATAAGACAGATATTTACCTGAATTATTGAATATTTATGTCAATAATGGTACATGTGAACATCCAAATTAAATATATTCTATCATGAGAAAACGCAAAACTTCAATGCTAATTTCAAATTTTCGTTATGTCAATCTGCAGCTCACTATGGAAAGAGACTGCCAAAAGAAGTCTGAGGACTTTACTTTTGACTCATTTCTCAGCCAAAGAATACACAGAACAGAGGAAAACACACAAGCCTATGGTAGATGGCACGGTATCATCGAAAGATGGGACCAAACAATAATTGTATGTGTATCAAAGAAGATAATCTCAACCATGTTTGATTCTATTATTATAAATAACTTCTAAAGTGATCTGACCATGATACATTAATTAATATTTCAAAAAAGAAAACTGACACCACTTTGAAGAGAAGCCCATACTGGTATTGTGTGTGTATTAAGGGTGTGTTTTTCATCATTTTCCACATGCTCTACTTGCGAAATGAACTTTGTAGTAAACAATAAGGAAACATATTTCAACTTTAAAGCAATGTAAATCTCACAAAGTGGGGAAATAGCAGAGACCATAAGTATTTTTTTACTCTAAAAGTATTTAGTAAACTCAAGAGTTACAACTGACATTTTGATTTTCAATTGCTATAAATATTCTAGGTATGTACATTGTTTCCGTGAGCAAAAATATGAAAGCTGCGATCGCCGAAAAAAGCATTGAAGCTAGATAAAATCATTTTGCACAGTATCAAATCAAAACAACATACAAATTGTATATAGCAACACAGTTTTAATTTAAACTTTTCTCAATTTTGCCAGTAATATAGATATTTATTTCAACTGTGTATATTTATCTAATGATGAAGTAAATTTAAAATATAAAGTACCCGAATTACCACATAAGATCACCGTTTTCGCGCACCTAACCTGTGCACATAAGAACGTCGACATCAAGCCTTTCATAACTGGAGTGGTAAGCCTCTAAATTTCTTCCATGGTCAACAGAACATTATTGACATAGATGGAAATATATATCTCTTCAATTCCAAAGGTCCCTGAGCAGAAAATAAGGACATAATTTATGGACGATAAGACCAATATCTATAACATGCAGAAAATTAGTATTTTTTATTTAAATTGCTACTGAAAATGAAGCTAGTGGGTTTTCTCCATATGGTAATATCATTTCATTTTATTAAAGGTTCAGAAAGTTTTCTCCTAAAATAGATTACAAGAATAAATGCAAATTTAAGTTGCAGTTGTGCTTTAGAGTTGATTTTGCTGAATCGGGCATCTACGAATTACTAAAAGCTATGGAGGATGCTTATATGGAACTATACATGATAACATTCTTAGTTTAATTAATAGTTGTTTAAACAGCGCGTGCAAATGTATTTCTTAATTAATAATGTACTTTAATTCCTAAAATCTTCAAAATTCAACTGGTTTGAAACAGCAGGAAAAAGAAAATATGCAAGTTATTACGGCAACCATGTATCTATATAAGTAATGCATACCAACAATACGTTAATGAGGTAAATTAACATTATGATCAAAATTAATATAAAACACGTGTACCTTCAATTACCTATCACCATTTCATTACCGTCATCGCACCTACTTCAAGCGTGAACTCTAGGTAAGATATGACATTTTGTCTTTTTTTTTGGACATAAGATGATGCTATTTCTCTCCAACTGTTGACAGAGTATTTACTGATATAGAAGGTAACCTATATCTCTGCTCTCTTGTAGGTGACAATCCTGAGTACAGAAAAAGACATACTGTGTTAAGATAAAAGCGGGTAAGACTTAGATGCTGTAGGGAAACAACATTCTGAATTTGTGAAATTGAGCACATCCAAAATGTATGTTTGGAAAAGGCCTATATGGCTCCAGTTCGCTCGATTTGTCAAATTCTCCACTTTGTTCCACAGCGATTGTTTAAGACAATAGAGTCCTAGTCCTATATTCAAGAATTCATAGATGAGTGGACACTGAGCAAGATTAAAACAAATTATCTCATGACCTGGCCCTGCAACCAAAACAAAAGACTGCTGCTTTATACGCCACTGTTATACAAGTACCATGTCTTCTACAAAGACCTATTGAAGCCTTGTTCAAAATTATAGAATGAAACTGTGGTAAACTTGGAACTAATTAAAAGCTAAGTAACATAGAGGAGTTTTCTGATGAAGTTGAAGTTTATATAAAATATCCCTTTAGAATTGAGGGGACTTGATACTGAACATATAGTCTTTTCATGTTTTAGTATGAAAACATCAAGGATATTAACCACACAACCTGTATTAATAAAGTTCCACTTATTGCAATACTGAAAACGTTATTCAACGTTTGAACTATCTGGATCATAGAGAAATTCATGCTGTGTATATTATTTAGAATTTAACAATAAATGGTGTGTTGGTAATGGCAAACATCCATTGATTATTGAGAGACCAATGTCACGAAACATTATCAAGAAATGGGTATAATTATATATAATTTTGCATTTTGTATTAAAGCACTCATCTAGGAAAAACATTCATTGGGAAAACTCTAAGCACAATAAATATATTACTAATACTTCAAAATTGAAATAGTCTGAAAATCTTAAATATAGAATAAAAAATGGTACAACATTTGAAAAGTTAATGCTATCTTAAGTTCAATACATTCTTAATGTGTTTCTCTTCTATAGTGACAATGTCTGTTAAATGTTTACAGTATTTTGAATTTCTAAAGGTAAAAGAAAAGTTATAATATAAGAACACTGTTTCAACATCTTTTTCCCTACTAATGACCTTCAAATCTGACTTGGGTACTTACAACGGAATAAATTGTGAACCAAAGGAATGTTTCAACAAAATATCCTTAAGGATTAATATGTAGCTGTCTTGATCATGAAATAGGAATTTGACTTGCATTAACCCCTGATAACATATCTCTCTCTCTCTCTCACATGGATTAAGGTCACTGATCTACATCTGCCCTTGCTATGCAATGACCAGGACCTTAACCTTGAGGATATAGAATGTGAAACACTGTCTAGTCGTCTAGTCTAGTCGTAATATATAACTAGTTATGGTTTCATTCAAACCTATTCAGAGTTTCAAAAGTTACACACCAGGTGAAGTACACAGTTGTATTTCCTTTGCAATGGTACACAGTGTAACTATGTTATGTGGCGTACTGTATAGGCATAATATACAGCTGTCTAGAGTTTCATGTATAAAAGTCCTTCCTGTAATATTAATCTTGTGGCAGTGGAAGTGATTATGGTATGCAACACAGTCATTAAGATATACAAATGGGCAAAATTTCATGAACATTTTCTCATTGATTCAAAAGTTAAAGTCAATGTTGCATAACAAAGACTTGCATTTCCCTTTGCCATGACCTCGGCCTTGAGGCTAGTAGCCTAGTTACAATAGGCAACACACTTGTCTAGTCATGATATATACTTTTGCAAACCTTCATTAAAATTTCTCATGCCATTACAAAGGTATAGTTTGGACAGGAAAAAGTTAATGAATGGGTGGACTAACATAATATGCCAACTTAAGATGGGCATATAAATATTATCTTTGTAATAAGTTTGCCCAGTTGATTGCTGTTTAAAATTTACATATCTTTTAATTATCCTATAGTACTTTTTTAATGTTTATAGGTTTATGTTATATAATTTGGAACATACAGATTATCTTTAAATTTTAATACAATAGAACTATCTTGGTCATTGATAAAAGAAGAGGTGAAAGGTCTTTATATTTATGTGTATTAACGTTTTGTTATGCTCATGATTTCCTGAAATGTTCTCAGTTTACAATGTACTTGTTTTCCAACTGAAGTCAATATAGGCTGTGGACCTGCATGAATTACAAGTTGCATTGAAAATGTGTATTAAATAATATAGAGTGCCTAGATGCCATCTTATGTACTGCAGAAATTGGAAAGTCATTAGGAAGGAAAAAATATTACATACTACTAAACATTAAATGCAAACCAGCTGCAAATCTCAAGAGGCCAAACAGAGCAAAAATAGGAATCTCTAATGCATGGAAAACTAGTTTGTCATACTTTTCAAGACCATTATATAAGGACTTTATTGCTTGTAAGCATTAAAACAATGCAATGTAATACATATTTATATAGTTTCCATTTTAAAACACTAATCAAACTTCTGATATTTCAGAAACTGTTAAAATGAAAACTCTCCTTGAATGAAAACAACAGATCAAAGTTGGATACATAATTTCCATTCCATGACTGAAAATAATTTAAGCTTAATTTTTTCACATTAATAACCAAGTAGTGTTGATAAACATGATAATCTGGGAAAGAGAATAAAATATAAATCCAATCACTATTATTTTAAAATGCACTTAGAGTTTCAGATTTTATGGAACAATTTTATATATTAAAAATACATAAGCATTGAATTCAATCGATGATGTAATTTACATGTTGACCATATATTGCAATATAATAATCACACAGCTTTAAAAGTACATTGGAATGTAAAGATTAAATTTAATCAGGATTTCATTATTGTGTTTTATGTAAATAAACCCATAAATAATGTAGAAATGTGAAATTGAATATCTACAAATATTTACCTGGATACCCACTGCACCTGCATCTTACAAATACTTTATAACCAACTACAGGAAGTAATGATCAGGACAAGATATTTTAAGGTAGCCGTCTTCACCCAATAACAAATGATTGGGCAAATAAAATAATCAGCTCCAACTGCTAAATGAAGAAAACAATGAGCACACGGATGTATATTACACAACAACAATACTATTAAAGAAAGTTACATAGTGTCACAAATGTACCAATAATAATTTGTTTTTTGTCCCTGTTTGTGGTTAATAATCTTAAAATTTAATATAATAATATATTATCTGATAAAAAAAGAAACATCTTACTTTTCATATTATTATTAATGTTGTTTTTACTTTAACACTCTATAAATAAATTTATACAATTGATTTCACCAAAATCCAAATATGGGAGTATTTAGGGTTTAGGTTTTGATCAAGTTCAAAAGTTAAAAATACACAGTATAAATACTTGATGAACGGAACACTTTTGAAGATGTACATACATATATTATAATACTTACGTTTGGATACATGGATTCCATTCCACATAAATACTGTAACTCTTTAAACAATAACACTGCCTGTTTAACCAACATCAGTACCAACAAGACGGAGCATTGTGTATACTAAGCCGGTGAAGACAGAACAACGTGGCCATTTGTTTTATGATATTTTTGGTTACTTCATCAGTGCAGCATCTATCTAGCAGGTCTAGCTACAGCTAAGTCATCTATGACAAGGAAATGTGGTGAACAGTATGTACGGAATAATCAACTGCATCTCAGCATTTTGGGTTTTGTAAAGCCAAGCCATAACTCAACTGAAACAATGTCATAACTCACTGAAGAAACCTATCCACTAGGTAAAGAAAATCTTCTCAGGGTGTGTAAACTTTTGGAATGTTTCTGCAAGATGTTGCTTGATGTTTGTCTTTCATAAACAAAGTATATATCATAATTTTGGCACAAATCCAAATGAATAAAAAAAAATAATCCATGCTACAAGTTAATGTGACAAGCGGACTTTAATCCAGATTAATTTTATTTACATCTAACTGTATTAAATTCATGTTGCCACAAATAACCAACTATCTAACAGGTACAGTGTACAGCCATAAAAGTCTTCAAGGATATTTTTTTCACATGAGTAGAACATGGAACTGTGTACTAAAGAAGTGAATAGTGAAAATCTAAATAGATATAAAAGTAATTTGTTTTATTAGTGCAAGAACACCTTTCTCCACCATACAGATGAATTCGTAATGTATTATATTTAGTGCAAGTCCATTTTGGAACTAGCTAAAACTTGCAACAATTTGGAGAATAGTCCATTTCATTAATGATGAATTCAACTTCTTCTCTGGCTGAAAAAATGTTAAGACTAATATTTCCTATTGCACCTATGACTTAGAGATGATTCACATCTATTAGTTACTACAAAATGTTGTCTTCAAATAAAGCTGGTATCAAATATCATAATGTTTAATTTATACAGGTATCCATTGTATACTCAATGAAGGCATTTCAAAAATGAAAGGCACCCACTCTTGTTGTAATTAATACCAGTAACACATCTTTTTGTAGCACCAATTTGTAACGTCTTTGCATGAGATCCTTACAACCAAAGACGAACTTCATCCAATTTATATCAAAAGGGATTTGGTACATCAAAGTATGTTGACTGATGTACAACACCATCGCAACATTCTGGGCATTAACTTGAATATAAACCTTTGCTCATGATGATCCTATTATAACATACCAACCCAGTGAATGATCTGATTGCTTGTGGACCATTCACTACCTGGTCCTTTGTGCAAATTTCCTTAAAATGTAATGAACAGATTTCTCTATAATACTTCATGGCTCGCTTTTTTCTTAGTTTGACAGAATGAGTATGATTCCTGATATTCCTCTTTAAAGTACAACTCCTTCATCTGCCATTAAGAAGGTGGATCAAAACATGTACAAAGTTGAACCATTTTCTTTGTGCCCTATGCATATGCATCCTATAGTTCATACGGCAAACCTAATCTGAAATACCCTGAACCATTCCTTTATCCACTCCATATTCAGTTCACCTGCCACTGAGCCTGATTGGAAAGATAACTGGAGACCTTTTTCCTCTCCAACCTACCATTTGTGATTCATGCATTTCCTCCATTCTGGTGATCTCATCTCGCAGTTGTTGCCAGCGTCTGGCGATTTCATCCTGCTCCTTTTTGGTCTGCATGTCAAATTTCTCTTGGTCCTTCTTCAACTGAAGCTGCTTATGTCGAATTTCCTTCTCCTCTTTCTCAAGTTCCCGTGCTTTCTGTTCAATCTCTTTCTTTAAGGTCTCCAGTGCTACTCTTTCTTCGCTCACTTCCCTAATAAATTAAAAAACCATTTTGCACGATTTCAAAAAACTCAGAAAATGATATCTTATAAACTGATTATGACTAATCAAAGTCTCTTGAAGTGACAGTCTGATGGACAGCTGACAATAATGCAGTCTTTGAATGTACAACAAAAACATCTTTATAAGTGTGTTTATTATACATAAACGATGTTTCCATAAATAAAAAACATCTGCAATACACAATCTGATTAAAATCAGATCTCCACTCTCCTACGTAAAGATCTGACAGTGACTGCACAGGAGCCATGTTCTGGTGAGATAGGTATTTACCATAATCACAAATTTTATCAGCCAATCAGATGAAGCCTTATATCTTCGTGTATGGAAATCTTAGCAGGATGGCTGAAGAGCATCAGTGTGTCACTATCAATTTAGATTCACTTTCAAATTTTTTAAATCTGCATTCCATTGGTTAACTCAAAGGTCACTAGAACATGACCCCTAAGCAGTTGCTGTCAGATCTTCACCCAGGACAATGGAGATCTGATTTTAATCAGATCACTCCAATACAAAGCTTTTAACAATAAGTAAAGCTAATGTTATTCTTAGAATGAGCTAGCAATCGCTAATGGAAATCGACCATTACTATTATCTGTCACTAAATTGTTTGTGTTAACTGTCATATTTCAATATTAGTTCCGTTTTCGATGTTTATATTCTTGTTCTTGAGGAAAAAACTTAAAAAAATACATAACATCAAAAGTCCACTGAACACTTAAAAATCTAGATTTGGAATATGTCAGTGAATTACATTCTTTATTGTTGCATGCAGTTCTCATATCAAAGAATTTGTATTTTACCTGTGTATGTTGTTAATTTCATCAATGCGGTCTGAGAAATAGTGTTCAAGTGTTTCTGTCACACTCTCATAACGATTCTTCAGGGTATCCTTGATTTTCTCCAGCAATTTTTCTACAATAATATTTATTATAAATGTATTTAAAAACACTAGAAAAGAATTTTGCAAAAGCATTAAAAGAGTAAACAAATCAGAAACAAAAGAAAGAAAGAAAGGCAATAAATGGGAAAGAGAGAAAATCTGAATAAACATTTCTAGAAATTTATAAATTATTGCCAAGCCAAAGACATAACAAAGTTTAAAAATTTAATATCGGACCAACAAATCGACAATTTATTAAACAAATATCTTCAGTAATACTTTTATGTCAATTCTAGTTGAAGATTTATAATGTGTAAAAAGGCTCACATATTTGTTTTGATATAAGCAGGTGTAAATGCAAAAGAACAGACCCAATATTCACAGAACATGATCGACAAAAAAAACTAATCAATTCCTGACAACCTTATACCAGCCTAAGTGCATCTTTCCAATTCATAACTGCTTCAAAGTTCCTTCGACACACATGAATAATAGTCATAACTTACTCAGTTAGGAATGCATAGCCTTCAATTTAAGACACAAATTTGGGTACAATAATTGAAAAATTATATGTAATAAATAAAAGAAAAGAACAATGTGATACACTTTCAAAAAAATCCTTAGAGAAAATCTGTCATTATATTATATATGATAACAATGTCATTTCTGAAGCCTTACATTTTTTCAGTCAAATTTTACATCTTCTCAATTGTAGTGGCATCAATCTATACAAATTATTGACCTCAAAGTAAGTTCAAGGAGCAATGAAAAATGTTTGTAGTTCATTTGCTGGGGGTTTTTTTTAGGTAGAATGTATGGGACCTTTCCATATGTAAGAACTGGAGTAGCAAACAATGTTTGACCTAATATCAAGCCATTTAAATAGAGAGAGGAGACAGACAAAACTACAAACATAAAATATGTAAGTTCTGTGTAAAAGATTACGAACCACTTTCATAGAAACTTTAAACACAAGAGAATCTCAGTTTAAGAACCATCAACCATTATATATAAAAGAGATTTTGATGTGGGCTCACTAAAGTTTAGAGTCATTGTGTATTAATGACAGAATGCTGAGAAAAAGATCTAACAGTATAACAGAGCTGAGAATAAATACCAAGTCTGGCTTCAAGACCTTCCCCAGCAGATTTCTGGACCTCATCAGATGTAGATGGTGTCTCAATTTCAACTGCTGCTACTGGTTCACGATTTTCATTCCGATCCTGACCTGTCATTCCACCATCGCAAAGGTGAACTCCAGATTCATTGCAGTTGGAAAGGAAATCCCCACAAATAAAGCACTTCTCTTTTCTATTATTTGTATGATTAATACGGTTCATCCTTTCATCAGTTCTGTTATTTCCAGGTCTGTCAGCATAGTTACCAATGTTTCCGTTCCTACTTCTAGGCCTTTGCTGTCCTGGAAAGTTTCTATGACCCCGGTGGTTGTTATTGTGATGAAACCCATACATACCAATCTGAAAACGGTCAAATGATTCCCTATTTCTTGAACCGTAAAAATCCCCGACCTGTTGCATTGGTTGACCTGGAAACTGCTGACCTCTAAAAAAGAATTGGTGTCCAGTTCGATTGTCCACAATGCCTTGACCCTGTAACCAATTTGGCTGACCCTGATCATACACTATCAGCTGGTTTCCAATTTGCCTGTGCATCAGTGGAAATTCTACAATAAAGAAAGCATACAAATTTTCAATTGTTTCAAAAATGACATCTCCATAAACAATAGATTTTTTGGTTGAATACAATTTTATCACAGAAAGCTTTTTCTGTACCGCTTTTTATCAGGTATTTTTACTTGAGGTTATCTCAGTATCAGACTAAATGGGTGAAAATTTCATATTAATAATGTTTCCAAACTCAAACAAAATCATGACTACCTTTAAATGATTAGATGAACTGTTCACAATATTATGCATGTGACATTGACATGCTGAGGGTGATAATGCCAATGAGGAGGAGGTGGAGATGAAGGAGGGAGAGAATATTATTATGCTTCTCATCCACAGCCTTTTGGCGTATTTCTCTCTTGTCCAGTCTGTTTCTTATGACAGTTCTCGTAACCTTAGATCTAAAAAATCTTTTACAATATCTTTGTTGTTCTGAGGTATGACGCTTTCTGTAGTAGGTCTGGTTTCAGTGCATATAGTAGCACCTTTATGCCATCCCCTAGTTCATTTGGTATTACTCCAAATGATACTAACACAGTGGCAATGATCCCTGTCTGCATTTTGGAGACTTTTCTGAGTTCCCGAGCCAGGTCACAGTTATTTTATCTTGTTCCTTACATGTGATGTGGTAACTTTTTTATACCGTTGTCTATGTTATAAGCCACATTCATCTTCTTGTCTGGTCTTTTGCGTTATATCATGTGGCTGGTCAGGATGCTAAAATCATACTTGCTTTTCTTTTTCTTGGTTTCCACCACTTTTACTATCCTGTAATCATATCATTTGTTTGTGTACTAAAATTCAACAAAGACAGATTTAAGTGGACATGTACCAAATTTTGTACTCACACCAATTATTATTATTAATGGCAGTAGAAAGGTTATTTACACATTAATTTGTCTTTGTACTCAAACAGAAGCAGGCAAAACATAAATGTATAGAATGATCATTTTACCAAATCAATTTGTCATAGTAGACAACTTCTAACTTTTTTCTGTCTACTCAAAAATAGGTTGTAACAAATGGGATATGTGGATATGTTCAGCATGTTTTAAGAAATGGGAATTTCCACAATACTGGCAAGGATTTATGTGTATTATTGTATCTTCTCATCTTAGGAAATAGATAACTACAACACAAACGGAATCAAACCCAACACAATGATACATCATCCCAGCCTAGCAAAATTTGGTCCTCGAATTTTAGTAAAACTACTACTACTGTACTTGCTAAATTGTTGAGTAATTATGTATTTAAAAGCGCTTTAAATGGTACAGTATTAGCGTTCATCCACATATCCTTGCACATCACAAACCTACAAAATCTAATCATGTTATTATAACTGACATACCATAGTGCAGAAAACTAAGAAACAAACATCATACCATAAATGGGTGTCACGAGTTTCAAACCTCATGGTGGCCTTTAATTTTTTTATTATATTTTACATGTTTTTTATTTTCAAAACTTCTTTTAAACTTGCTCATCCTAATTTTTTTAATTTTTTTTTTATCTTCAAACTTTATCTCTCCCATCCTAGGACAAACAAGCAAGTACTGAAATATTTTATTGCCTTTTCAATCAAAGACAGCAGGCTAGAATGGCGTTGGCAAAGACATTGCAGAGTAATCATTATGTACAGGTTTCCTTTGCTATTATAATCTCTGCAGTGTGGCCGAGTTCTTTGAACCAAAAACTCTTCCCTGTTGTGGTTTTAGTCTGACTGCATGGAGTAGGGACCTATGCAGCGTATTACTTGAACAACTATGTAATTTATGCATATGACTGGGTTTGATGTTGTTGATTTACGATGATCCTGTCCATTTTTGTGGAGTTTCTACAAATCTGCTGAAACTGTCTATGCACGAAAAGATAGAATGGCATTTCTCTTTAATGATAGTTAATGGGCCAAGAGTATCCATATACGATCATTCAAATACTCAAAATGATTTCATTGGGGGTAACCTTGGCTGAGTGAGAAAGCTGTTTTGCATGTTCGTATTGCTCACAAGTTTTCATATAGTCTTTTATATGAGTATACACTTTTAGCCCATAGTACTTTGTATTGTTTTGTAAGTTATGTTAAAGCCTATATGTCCAACTCCAAGTTCGTTGATGATTGTAAACAACATACTCGTGCCAGTTTCAGTGTCACTACGAGCAGCCTCATGGTCACGAATTGTATCTCTGTATGACATCCTTGATAAAGAATCAGCATTGGTATGCAAAGCACCACTTTTGTGAATGACCTCATAATGATATCATTGTAATTAGATATTATAGCGACCCAAGGCTCCAAAATGTTTTTTAAAAAACTATCCTCGAGGCATATTAAGGCTGAATGACCAGTGACAACAGTGAATTTCTAGTGTTCGAGAAAGTGCATATAATACCATACTCCTTCCACTAAGGCTAGCCTTTCACTGTCGGATACACCGCATTTCATTCAAATAATGTAATGCTTTTGCTTCATATGAAACAGGGTGTGCTCTACTCTGGTCATTTTTTTTGTACTGAGAATGAAAAATATAGTTTGTCTAAAAGCATCTGTTAAGAGAAGGATGGGTTTGTCCTTAATTAGGTAAGCTAAGACAGGTGTTTAGTTGTAGTCAGAACTGTTTTCAGTTTCTTAAAAGCAGATTTAGTTTTATCAGTCTACTGAAAGTTTACATCTTTTTTGAACATGTTCAAGAGTGCACAGATGTTACTATAGCTTTCACAAAGCAACATGTAATAACTGCATAATACCATGAAACTTATGAGATCTTGTGCATTCTTCATCTTGGAAAGTCAGACACTATCTTGGTCATATCTGAATACACTTCTACTCTATGCTTGGAAATAACACTTCCAAAGTATTTGACCCATTTTATATTTTGATGGCTTCACTTTAAGATAAGCTTTACACAATATGTCAAATACTTCATGCAAATGAGAGGACTGTTCCCCTAATGTGTGACAATACACTAGCATATCATCAATGTATTTGTAGATGTTTATATCTCAATATTTGACCTGTAGATGGATAATCTTTTATCAGATATAATAATAACCAAATAATTAAAAAAGATTTTCAAGATAATGGAAATTTGGTCTAATTTGACCATATTTTCCCCAAAGGACCCTGGACATGGCACACAAATAACACTCTTCCAGCATATGGTTACTATACTGCCAAGTAAGATACCTAGTCTGGTTGAAAATCAACCGTTTAGCAGGATGTAATTGACAGAAGCTCAAGCATGTGGATGATACTACTACTACTACTACTGCAAGTACTCATTTATATGTCAAAATAAACTGCAAACAACAAAGATCTGATTAATCCTAACAAACTGTGCAGACCCAGATATGCCAGTGAATTATGCACCAGCAGAACTGAGTCTGCAGTTTGCACTCCACTTCTGTATCTTCTGATCATGTTTTTCTTATATAGCAAATAAAAAGAACAAGACATTTGGAGACAATATGGCAATTTGTACATATTTCCCACCAAATGAACCTGAAAAAGCACCACATATCTAGCATACAAAGTTTCAGTACAATCTTCCAACTGCTGTAGAAGGGGAAGCTATGAGAAATTAATTCCTAAATACCTCTTTGTTGAAACTTTTTTGTTAAATTTCCTGCAAAAATGGACTAGATGAAAAAAGTAATAATGTACAGAAATCTTCACAATCTCAATTCTCATAATACCCAGCTAATGGAGAAGAAAAGCCTTATTTCTCTTGTACACAAAGCACATATCTAGTATGAATAACTTAAAAACCTCCAACCAGTGTACTAGAAATGATGACTATCTAAACTCCTAGATACAAGTTTTGTTTTTCTTTAAATTTTAATAAAAAATATGGAAGAGGAAAAATGTAAAACTTTACTACACAGGTACACCTACTATATATATATATATATATATATATATATATATATATATATATATATATATATATATATATATACACACACACACACACAATGCTGGTCTATGTGTATATGGAGTTTTTGTTACAACGTTTATATCTTTGCGAACCAACTTACGTATGAATGCACAAACATGTGCTGATGGACCTAACCAATCATAATTTATCCACAAAATTACGAATAATAATAATAATAATAATAATAATAATAATAATAATAATAATAATAATAATAATAATAATAATGTGATGTGAAGATGACGATACAAACCAAATATAAATATGGAGACAGTAACATCGCCATTTTCCCTTTAGTATTGTTCAGTTTCCTTTATTTTTGCTCATTCATTTAAAAATATACAAACAAAATAATCAGCTTTTCCATGAGAAAGAATTATCTGCTTGCAATCTCTCCATTTCTATTTGTTGTGAAATGCTGACACTATCGTTTTGTAATGCTCCTACGTATGCCTCTACGAGGCCCCTTTTTTTGCGTATACCTACATGTACCGTGCTGGCTATTCAAGACACAGCATAAAATTATAACTCTACCTGGCGACCTATATGGTACACCACAAATTTTAGCACGTCGCCACAAAGTGCAATCGTGTTTACAAATAACGTCATTCGACCTCGTGAACTTTCCATTTGCAGTAATTTGATTGGCTGATTCACAATCAGCTGGAAGACGTAAACAGACCAAATAGGAAAACGAACATAAAATATCATCCAAAAATAAACTCAAAATCTACACTTACGGCAGATGATATTCATGCAAACCACAGCAGATCTAAAAAATCAGTCCAAGAGATCACGACTCGCTTGAAAAATGTCCCGCTTTCTCCCCAAAAACCCTTGAAATTAATCAATCTACCAGCCGTGCTTGTTGCTTGCTGTTGATAAAACGAATCTCAGACGTAAATAAATTGTCGGGTTTCTCCGTCACTTTCCGCTAATACAAAGGAGAGGTAACTCTGGAATAGAGCTTGTACTTAAAGACAGTAACCAAGTAGCCGTGACTACAAAAAAATTGATAAGTAATTTTTTTTTCTCCCCATAACTTTCGCTTAAGGCAAAATCAGAAAAGTAACGAAATAATTTGTTTTCTTTTCTTTTGTTTCAATCACAGTTTTGACCAATTATTGTCTATCATGCCGAAAAAAAAAAAATGGGAGCAAACATGACTTCACAGCACACCGAGGCAGCCGACTCTGGTTGATGCCACAGGTGCTCGACGCAATCCTGATGTTCAGAAACAAACAATAATCTAAGAAAAAAAGTCATACATAGTGACAAAAATACCTCAGATTATACCTATATATATATATATATATATATATATATATATATATATATATATATATATATATATATCTATATATATATATATATATATATATATATATATATATATATATATATATATATATATATATATATATATATATATAGAGATGCAATAAACTGACGACGAACAGTACGAAACTAGTAACTAACTAGCATGAGCGCTTTCGACTCTTAATGAGTCTTTTTCAAAGGCAAATACAAAACATATATACGACAAACAAATAAACACAAAAACGTTGTGTTTGTAAACCTCTACATGACTGTCTCCACATGGGTTAAAATATTTTTGTGTTTATTTGTTTATCGTATATATGTTTTGTATTTGCATTTGAAAAAGGTTCATTAAGAGTCGAAAGCGCTTAGGCTAGTTAGTTACTAGTTTCGTACTGTTCGTCGTCAGTTTACAGTTTATTGCATCTATTTTAATCAATCCCAGACACACGTGATCCCTTGGTGGATCCAGTACGCTTGAAAGGGTTGTTATTCTCCATATGATTTGTATTCTTTATATATATATATATATATATATATATATATATATATATATATATATATATATATATATATATATATATATATATATATATATATATATATATATATATATATATATATATATATTAGTATTATTGTGCAACTAAACAGTGTCACATAAAAAGTAGGATAAATATTTCCTATTGCCTGAGTGAAAAAAAATTCGCGGTTTTTGTGGCATGAATAGAGAGGGGAAAAATATAACAATGCACCACCAAATTATTTTCGGAAAGTACTTTTCACATTTTCATGCCAAATTATCTATAAAAGAAAGAACACCGGATTGGCCAAAGTGAGATACTGGCATACCGGTTCGTAACCTAATGAAAATATCTGGTTTTGGTGTATGCGGGGCATGTTAAATTTGGAGGTGGGGGTGGGGTAGGGTGGGGCAGAAGTAGTTGTTAAGCTAAGAAGCTGCCTATCACAGACTAATTATGAATCAGCTTGTAACACTATATTTACGAAACCATGCGATCTCAATTTATGTTGCATTACAATTATCTGGATTGTGAAATCTAGTCATGACTGTGATCGAGTATCATGCACTAGGCGTGTAACAGCAGTCTAGAAACATGTAAGAAAGGCAATTAGTCAGCAAAGGGTCGAGATTGTTCCGCTTGTTAATTGCTCTCCTTCAGCCGCTAGACGTGAGGAGGAGACATTTATTCCATAGGATTAGCTTGTCTTGCGCAAAGTTTTTATGTCATCGTATAAGTTATTTAACAATGAAAATAATAAAAATGAGTCACATTCAAAATAAAATAAATGTGAAACTCGCCAACCATTATAATTCAACTGACCATTAGTCGAGTACTGCCAGACAAATCTAGAGGCAGAGGACACAAAAGGGAACCTAACCGAATTCTTCAACTGAGAACTCATGGTAAATTTTGTTCAAATGAAGAAAGAAAAGAAGAAACAAATAAAAAAAATAACTTACAAATATCTTTGTTACAAATTTTATCGACGAAAATATTTATTGACTCTTTCCAAACAAATAGTAGTAGTAGTGTTAGTAGCCCACTACAAGATTCTCCCCACATAACGTTACTGGGATATAATTTGTAGTATATTGTTATGTGTATTTATTGTATGATGGACTCTGTCCTTAGCTGAGGGTAGGGGATTTTACCTACACGATCCATGTTCTTTTATGTAAGCATCATATTACATAGTTAATTCTTATCCATTATTTTAGCTTATATTTTAAGATCACACGTTTACCTTGATCTGAGTTTAGGACATTGGTATTCCCATGGGAAAGCCTGGTCTACCGAATGTTTTACAGAATTAATCATTCCTATCTTTAACTTATGTTGTAATCATATTTAATTTGAGATGAATCTTTTGGATTATTAATTGGACTTACAAAGTGCTTATTAATAAATCACTATTTTGTGATTATTTTGAATTCATTATGAGACATTTCGTTTATATCATTGCAATACATCAAGGCTATTTATCGGAAGCAAACACTATACCAGGCTATTAGCAATGCATTAAGAATTTGGAATCCATTCGGGACACCACTTGAATTTATTCATAATACTCAATACTGTTGGATTTGTGATAGAGTTTTTTTTCTAATTTAGTTCACTACACTATAAGTCCATTATTAATTTTCACTTTGAATTCTAGGGTATTTTTCCCCTTTGACTAAACTTATTGGTTTTCGCTCTTTTATGGTGCTTAATTAAGGCCATAGAGTCGTAATAATATATAGCCTTTGTAAAAAAAAATTTTAAAAAATTGTACACAACCGCAATACTATACATATATGAAATTTTCCCTTATTCAAATAAATTGTTAGACTTACTTTTGGGGTATATTATCCTAGTAGTAACAGGGCAATAGTCGTATCAGCTATTTTTCTCACAAACAAATTTTCTAAAAACCGAGCCAATGCCAAGTACATTGGTCATTGGTGCTTGAAACAAGAAGTCATCATATAGGTTCGAATTCGTATCTACGAGTCAGATGCACTACCGATGCGTTACTCTGTAAATTATTCTTCTCAAGTTACCTCTGATGAAGAGTTTGAAAGAATCTCTCTCTCTCTCTCTCTCTCTCTCTCTCTCTCTCTCTCTCTCTCTCTCTCTCTCTCTCTCTCTCTCTCTCTCTCTCTCTCTCTCTCTATCTATCTATATATATATATATATATATATATATATATATATATATATCTATATCTATATATATATATATATATATATATATATATATATATATATATATATATAATATTATACTTTTAGTGTATCTTTTATACGATTTTTTTTCAAAGGAAAATGGTTTTACGAATATAAATAACCCTGTTTTAGACATCATATGGATTTTTGATTAATGTTGTTGTCAAGTAAAGGTTATTGGCTGTTTTCACTACGTGTCCAATTCACGGTGACAAGGAAATTAATAGGATGATATTAGAGTCATTTCCCTTACTCCGCAGGTGGCGTATACGGATTCGGAAACCCAATGTTCGACGAAGAGGAAAGAAGACAGAAAATAAACAAGTTTTAAATTATTCTCGACCAGAGTAGTGTATCAGGCAGAAATGGACAAGTTAAAGAAAGCTCTAAGTGGTGATGACGAAGAAGAGAAAGGGATTGTTGCGCAGGTTAAAATCATAGAAATTGCGGCATTGTATATTCTTCCGACTGTAAATAAACAAGTGTGGGAAGGGGTGGAGACGGAGGGTGCAAGAGACAGATTTTATGCACAAATTTAATACATCATTTACTTGCCTATTTGAAAATAATCATAAAAAGTAAAATAAACAAGTGAGGTTATAATGGTTCATATTTTTGGGTAGGCATATTAAAACAAAGCATACAAATATTCACTCGACTAGACCAACTATAGGCTGAGCCCACTAACCCGTTGGTTTGTACCCCCCTACCGATTTCAATAACGGAAACCTTTAATTTAATTAAAAGTGAAAAGAACTTAGTCAATTCATTCATTGATTTATATTTTCTAACAAGACTGTGAGTAGAATGGCCATAACACCGTCATTCTTTGCGCGCTTCATGCTTCATGCTTAACTGAAGCACAGGAGTCTGCAGTTTTATCAATAAAGTACGACGAAATTTCTGACTACATGAAATTACCTTAACAATATTATACAATAATAAAGGAATGCAAAACGACCTCAACCCTCCACTGGATTTGAATTTTCTCATGCATCTTTTATCCCTTCAGAATCGCAAGAACACTGAAAAACTACACATATCCATTAAAAAAACAGTAACGTACCTTCTCATCACTCTAGGACGACCATTGCATGAATCCAATCTGGCGAATTAACCTTTATTTTCACCATTATGGTCACAAACCCTGTGAATGTGAGCCATTCAGGTTTGAAATTATAAATCAATGATTCAGTTGACTTAGTTCTGTTCACTTTTCATTACATTAAATGTTTTAGTTATTTTAATCGGTAGAGTGGTAAAAACAAACATGGATGTAGCATCGGACTAATTAATGAGTGGTTTTAGTTCATATTTAAAAGAGAAAATTGATGTTGTGATCACTTGTCAAGTGGTAACAGGATGTAAATGCATACACAAAGAGGTCCTAGAATCAAGTATTCGGTACACTTGGAGGGCATGATTGGCAAATAAAGGTACATATAGTGATTATAGCACAAAAATAAGAACTAGACCGACTTTTTTGTCCCAGACTAGCGACTTGGAAAATTTTACTTGCCTGACTTCAAAAATGACTAGTTCGGGATGTCAGGCTATAGGATTTGCTCTTTATTATTGTTATTGTTACAATTTTAATTTTTTTAAAAATTTATCATTCTCTCGATATCGAATTTACCTGTACTACATGTCTGTAATTTTGCTCAATAGCGTGTCAGTCCCATCAAGGGACTTGTGTATTAAAATGTCATACTTCTATTTTAGTAATCTATTAAATCTATCAATTTTAATCAAAGTTCACTTGTTTAAACAAGGAAGTTAATTTCTGCACAATAACACTACATCGCAGACCATGCTACACCTGTTTGGATAGCTTGTACTTCAGAATCTATTGATTTTAGATTTGATGTCAGAGTCAATGGCTAAAAAAGAAAAATGATTTCCACACAGCAACTGTAGTTCTTTGTCTCAGATCTGGATCAAACTTTGTGGATGGTTTTTGCAGCTGAAAAAATGATCTCTGTAGAAAAATTTAAGTACTTGACCATATACTTTCACCAGATTTTGTGGATGGTTTATGCTTTTGTTAGGAAAGTACTTTTGTGTCTAAAAGTAGGAGATGAAGTTCACTATGACAACACGAAAAATAAATGTTTTTATTTTCAAATAGATTTAGTTTTACATCATGTAATTGAAGCAAAGTGTATGGACAGCTTGCACTAAGAGTATGGAAGAGGACTATCCTCATGTTTTGATGTGATACCATCATTTATTCACTTGTCCAGATAATGTTTATTATCAAAAGGTAAAAGGTTATGGTCACAGAGTCAAAGAAAAATGAGTGTCGATTTGCACAATTCCTTGCCCAAACTTTGTGGATGGCTTACACATAATGTAGAAGAAAATCTATAGACAGTGTTTTAAAAGTTCAAGTCTAATTAGAAAATAATGGGTTTTGCACAGTAAGTCTCCATACCTTGACCAAAGGTTAATGTCATTGAGTGATCTTTTGAATCGACATTGTCTTACTAGCACCTACACAATCATAGGATTAATAAAGACAGAAATCATGATGTGCTATTCATGATACTTCATGATACTCTTGCTTATTTTGTATAATGTGCTATTCATGATAATTCATGATACTCTTGCTTATTTTGTATAATGTGCTATTCATGATAATTCATGATACACCACTCCCTCGATAACTCGCACCTGGATAACTCGCGAATCCGCTTATAACGCAGTGTCCAGCATGGCTCCCGATCTTTTTTCCCAAGGAAAATATATTTTAAAATGTGTTAAACATGAAAAAAGTCGTGATAAGAAATTGTAAATTGGCAAATTTAACCTTGATACATAGTTCGTTTTTATCATCGAAAATGGTGATTACCGTATTTTCCGGGGTATAAGTCGCTACTTTTTTCGTTGTTTTTTTTCCTAAAAATGATGTGTGCGACTTATATGAAGGAGCGACTTATACGATAAATAAATTTGTTTAACGACTGTGACTGATGCGCAGTGATGCTGTGCTTTAGCGAAATGCATCTGCCAGTATATGGGCAAGCCAATTGCTGGAAACTTACATATGGTACACGTAAGTATTAGACTATAAAATTATCAAATTAAATAGTAAAATAATATTTATTTATATATGTGTTAAAATTTGTTGTTATTAATAAATAAAGAAATATTGAAATAATGATTGCCATTGTATTTCCTTTATTATTCGGCATGTACATCTTAGAATCTCTCTGTCTCTAAATTCAGTCATAAATTTCAGCACATTTTCCCACCCAAGCTGCTAGTCAAAGTCCTTTGAACTTGCCGCCCAGCTATTGCCTCATGTTCTTTTGATGTACTCAAATAAATACAGAAAGCAGAACTGGGATTATTTTGTTATTTTAAACAACGAATTATGTCTCTGTAAAGCGTTTCCGAGACCTCTGTTAGCGCTTCATAATTTACTTTAATAGTAGTTTATAAAAACACACAATCATTTTTTCGGTTGGTTTCGCAAAGGCTTGTCATAAAAAAAAAAAACATAGCAGGAATATTTCCTCTGATGATTGCTCTAGTTTTAAACTGGATTAAGCCAAGACTGGCTTCATGGAGAGAACTTCAAAGTACCGGTAATTAATAAAAATATAACTAGAAGGCTGGTGAACAGTTTCAATTGTTAGGTGAATTCGCAAGGTCTTGGTTAATGTATTAAAATCACTGTAGCTTATAAAGTGCCTTTGAAGTTTGCTTGGGTTGTGGAAATGACCGATATATAAATACATACCGTTCATACAATGGAGCGTAAATAAAATATAGTTTCACAATAACGTATGATTTAAAATTGTCATATTTGCGTAAGTCAATAAGATTAGTTTTAAATTAAATTCATGTCATTTATCATGGCACCAACAACTAGAAAAAATATGATGCAGAATTTAAGTTTAACGTCATAGCATTTGCGAAAGAAAACGGAAATCATGTAGCAGAAAGAAAATTCAACGTAATCGAGAAGATTGTGCGTGACTGGCGTAAAAAAGAAGACGAGTTAAGGTCAACAAAAAAAACAAATAAGAAGGGAAATCGTATTGGCAAAGCAAGTTGGCCAGTTCTCGAGGAGAATCTACGAAAATGGATTGTGGAACAGTGTGCTGCAGGTCATGGACTTTCAACAATTCAAATACAACTCAAGGCAAAGCCAAAGTCTATTGTAATACTGACTTTTATATGACTCTTAAACAATTGTATAATATTTCTTACACGAAGTTGGAAATTGCCAAGTCGCATGCAATGGCCGGCAGTATCAAAGACATGATTATGGTAAGTGCGGAGGAGAGACTTATACGCAGGAGTGACTTATAGAGCAGAAAATACGGTATTGCCTGTAAAGATAGAATCCATATTGTGAAATTTGCATTTTTTAAAAATGTGAAATGATATTTCTCAAACGTGTCACAAACTGCAAGTGTTATTGTGTTCTAATTTATGTTGTTTTAAATTTTTAGACCCATTATATTCATGTTGGTAATGGTTAAACCTTGTGAATTTTTTTCTTCCATTTTACTTCTACTGCAATAAAAATCTACACATCATTCGATCGATATTGTTTTTTCGAAATGTGTCGATCTTTTGTATTTGAAAAAAAAACGTCTACTTTGGATCAAACAATAAAATTAGAATGTATACCATTCACCACAATGTGTGAAGTACATGTGCTAAGCAAACGGAAACCAGGATGAATAATGTTTAGATAATTTCTTCAATATACTGTAAGTTATCCTGAAATTAATATTACTCTGTGAGGAAAAACTAAACAAAGTACACCGATATGAAAAGATATTTATATACTGTTAATCTTAGCACGATTATTGAGTATTCAACATGCCAAGCCACCCCACCCCCTTTTCTCTATGCGTCGATCCCATTGCTATATTTGTTGTTTGTTATAGGTCCCTCGATAACTGGTGCCCTTGCTTATATCGCGGGCAATGTTTTTGGACCCCAATGTCCGCGAGTTATCGAGGGAGTGGTGTACTCTTGCTTATTTTGTATAATTGCTATTCATGATACTCTTGCTTATTTTGTACAATTGCTATTCATGATACTTCATGATACTCTTACTTATTTTGTATAATGTGCTATTCATGATACTTCATGATACTCTTCCTTATTTTGTATGATTGCTATTCATGATGATTCATGATACTCTTACTTATTTTGTATAATGTGCTATTCATGATACTTCATGATACTCTTCCTTATTTTGTATGATTGCTATTCATGATGATTCATGATACTCTTGCTTATTTTGTATGATTGCTATTCATGATACTTCATGATACTCTTGCTTATTTTGTATAATGTGCTATTCATGATACTTCATGATACTCTTGCTTATTTTGTATGATTGCTATTCATGATACTTCATGATACTCTTGCTTATTTTGTGTAATGTGCTATTCATGATAATTTTTGTTTATTTTCTTTTTCAAATTGTGTCTTTTGTCTTGTTTTGAAGTTGAAATAGCCTGCACATTTATTCAAATGATTGGAGAAAAGTGGTTTTGAGGTTATATTTGTAAAGTTTGGTTTACTATAGATACATAACATAGAAATTAAGAAGATATATATCAAAATGAACATTTATCAGAACATATGTCATGATATTGTATCATATCAGAATGTGTATTATCATTATTGTGTCATATCAGAACATGTGTATACTGATGGTATTGCAACAGTGTATGTGTATCATTATGGTATCATATCAGCACATATGTATCATGATTGTATATCAAGCATGTGTTATAATGACTATCATATCAGCACATATATATCATGATTGTATATCAGGCATGTGTTATAATGACTATCATATCAGCACCTATGTATTATGATTGTATATCAGGCATGTGTTATAATGATGGTATCATAATGGGATATTTGTATCATGATGGTATTACATCAGATGTGTATCATGATGGTATCATAATGGGATATTTGTATCATGATGGTATTACATCAGATGTGTATCATGATGGTATCATAATGGGATATGTGTATCATGATGGTATTACATCAATGTGTATCATGATGGTATCATAATGGGATATTTGTATCATGATGGTATTACATCAGATGTGTATCATGATGGTATTACATCAGATGTGTATCATGATGGTATCATAATGGGATATGTGTATCATGATGGTATTACATCAGATGTGTATCATGATGGTATCATAATGGGATATGTGTATCATGATGATATTACATCAGATGTGTCTCATGATGGTATTACATCAGGTGTGTATCATGATGGTATCATAATGGGATATGTGTATCATGATGGTGTTATAGCAGATGTGTATCATGATGGTATTACATCAGATGTGTATCATGATGGTATCATAATGGGATATTTGTATCATGATGGTATTACATCAGATGTGTATCATGATGGTATCATTATGAGATATTTGTATCATGATGGTATTACATCAGAGGTGTATCATGATGGTATTACATCAGATGTGTATCATGATGGTATCATAATGGGATATTTGTATCATGATGGTATCATAGTGGGATATGTGTATGATGATGGTGTTACATCAGATGTGTATCATGATGGTATTACATCAGATGTGTATCATGATGGTATCATAATGGGATATTTGTGTCATGATGGTATTACATCAGATGTGTATCATGATGGTATTACATCAGATGTATATCATGATGGTATCATAATGGAATATTTGTATCATGATGGTATTACATCAGATGTGTATCATGATGGTATAATAATGGGATATTTGTATCATGATGGTATCATAATGGGATATTTGTATCATGATGGTATCATAATGGGATATTTGTATCATGATGGTATCATAATGGGATATTTGTATTATGATGGTATTACATCAGATGTTTATCATAATGGTATCATAATGGGATATTTGTGTCATGATGGTATTACATCAGATGTGTATCATGATGGTATTACATCAGATGTGTATCATGATGGTATTACATCAGATGTGTATCATGATGGTATTATATCAGATGTGTATCATGATGGTATCATAATGGGATATGTGTATCATGATGGTATCATATCAGGAATTGTGCATTATGATGGTATCATATCAGGAATTGTGCATTATGATGGTATCATATCAGGACATTTATATTATGACTGTATCATAATGGCATATGTGTATTATGACATTTGTGATAATAAACAGCTTTTATTCATGGATCAATCAAGGAATTTCTTATATGGGGGAGGGAAGTGGAGCATGTTTAACTAAACAACACTTTCATTGAAGGAAATGGTACTATTTTGCCACAAAGGGCATTTTCTTTAGAAAAAACATGATAGCAATGATGAAAATTGGAAATTTCATTTTGGAAGTAGAAACAGTCCTATGTTCATTCTGTAGTAAAAAAATAAACTAAAAAAATAAGTGGAATACATAAAAATAACATAGTTGTAAGGTCACTTATTGATCTGGCAGGGAGAGGGCATTTGGAGGGCAAAGGGGAGAGATTTGAGAGTAGAGGGGAGGGCATTAAGGAGGGGGTGTCTTATATTTCAGTAAAACAGGAGCACTGATATATTATAGTATTACGGACAGCCTTATAACTGTTTCTTCAGTCTTGGGGCACATCAGCATGAACAGATTATCTACCAAAATGAGGCCATTGCAGTGCACTTGCTTCACCTTGAATGATGTCATGTGAGTACCATGCACAACATTTCTGCTCTGTTTGAATAAGCAGACTTTGAGGTGTTTTGTTTTGGATCAAACTAGGTCTTTATTCATCAGGAAGGTTAAGGTCATTCCTTGATGATGTTGTACGGGCCACATTTATATTCAGTTTCATTTTAGCCTCTTTATTTTCAATTTAGCCAAACAAGAAAAGGAAAATTTAATTGTGTCAAACAGAGCTAGAAATACAACTTGAACTGTTGACTTTATCATATTCATTCTGATGAAATTATTGGTTGAGCCATGTGGCTGCAGCTGATGTTTGTTGTATAGTAATGCATAGAAATAGCAATGGATACCTGTTACAGTCAGCATAGTGTACAAAAGCATTGAGTGAAAATTGCAGTTGTGCTAATCATGAGTAAGTACTGGGTAGTAAATTACCATTTTACAAACTTTACTGGGGTGCATAAATTGGCATAATGCATTAGTGGTTCTAATAAGCTTTGCTGGCAACCTGTGAATCACCTGACATGTCTTTTATCAGCTCTGATTTATTTGTTTCAGGTATCAGATGCGTCTACTCTCAGCTGGGGAACAAGAATCAGGGGATTTATAATCTGTTTTGTACTTGGTATTGTTCTGTCACTGCTGGTAAGAATTTTGCTGTAATGTTGTCAAATTATGTCTTTGTCTTATCTGTAACAAACTTTTTAAAGACAAGGCATGGTATTAGATGATGATATGATAATACTGCAATCATTCATTATCAAAAACTCTGTTGGACAGTTATCTATCATTGTTTTACTTTTTAATGGTTTGAGTCAGTTAACAATAAAATGATAGATTGGTTGTTGTACAGGTTTCTTTTAAGCTTAGTATTATCCATTAATGTTTTGTATTTTGATGGTGTTTGACTGTCAGTTCTTGATTCCTTACAGCTACATGTCAACCCTCTATTCACTTCTCTAGATGTCTGTAATTATTTTATCTGTGTCCAGACAAAATAATTACTGCTAAGAAGGTAGAATGTGCTCAAAGGTATTCCAGTGCCCAGAGGACTGGGACAACCTAATTCTACCAGAACCATGGAGATGCATTCAATTGCTCATGACCATAATCTTCTCAGTACTGCTGAAGGAGAAACTGAAGGAAATAATAATAATAATAATAATAATAATAATAATAATAATAATAATAATAATAATAATAATAATAATAATAATAATAATGACTTTATTTAATGAAGAAGCTCATTTGGTCAACTGACCAATTTTCCATGAAGTCTTGTACAATTATATATGTGTGTGTGTGTGTGTGTATATATATATATATATATATATATATATATATATATATATATATATATATATATATATATATACACACACACAGAGATACACATACATACAGAGGTCTTGCTAGGATTGTAAAACTAGAAGTCTAGGACTCCTGATTTGGTAAAAATAGGAGTCCCACCAGCAAAAGTTGCAGTCCCCACCAAGCCGGAAATCATGTACTTTCTTACACTTGGCTATGGTTGCATCCAAGATATCAGTTATATCAACTTTAGCGCAGTTCTGAATCTCATTGAAATCTTCATTTTTCCATTTAACTACAAAACACTTGTCTAAATTTGCAAACAGCATTTTGTCTTGATGTCGAGTTCACATGCAATATTTATACGGCAACAACTGGAAATGAAATCAATAACAGTGATTACACTGGGCTTCGCCAATGTCGCAAATTGCAATTATGTTTTACATATTAGCGACAAAATATACTGTCTTGCCATATTTTTGGCTACAACATGTTTGGCTGATTAAAACTGTATATACAGTCTTGAGTTAGGAGTGGAGAAATTCAAAGGCATCATGACAGGAAGCCGCAAACTTAGATATAAAAATGCACTGGAATTAATTGTTACATAAACAAATCCTTATTTCATATTCACAAACCACCATAACAGTTAATTATGTCATGATCCGATTATGCTGATATCATGGCCTTGATAGTTGTATGCTGTAATATAATCAAAATAACCATGCAACTGACTAGCTACAATCGACCACCTCTGAGGGCGGAAACGTGAAATAACTAGTCGACCACACAACAGCAGTTTAGAAAAAAAAATAATTAAAAAACCCAGAAAAATAGTTTTGCTGCAACTTCAATGAAAACTGATTACCTCTGAAACACCGATATATGCTAAGGAAATTTTTTAAAAAATTGTATCAATGTTCTACAATTCATTTGATGTTGCTGAAGTAATAACAAATGGGTATTTGTTTTGTCCTTCAAAGGAAGCCTTTAGTGGCGCCTTCAATAACACATGCACCATCATCAAAGCAAGCCGGCGACCTTTGATCAGCAACAAACTAAAATAAAAGCATTGCTTCAATTTTCATAGTGATTAGAACATATTTATTTTGCTGCAAAACTTTTCTCCTTGCAACAAAAACATGCATATGGACGACTCCTGTGTGAGTGATTTTCTGTGTCCCAAATAAAAAATTTGCATCCAAATACACATAATTAAATGTTTCCAAGATATATATAAATTGCACAATTTTTACAAGAAGTAGTGTCTTTAAACAATAAATGCTATTAAACACTAGAGTTGATGTATTGTTGCAATAAAATATGTACAAGTCTTTATGGATTAGTACATACAGGATTCATACAAATAGTAATAGCAAACATTTCAAACGTTATAAATGAGCACATGATGATAATTTTTTAAAAATTAGTATTACTGAATTAAAATCATGCAAAGGATTTTTTCTTTAGATGTTAACTAAGAAACTATTTGAAGCTTGGCATGTGTCAGCTGACTTTTTATTGGGTGGTATGGAATTCCAGTTTAAAATTGTGATCTCTTTAGACAAAAAGGACAGACGGTTAGCGGAGATGATGATACTGACTTGGCAGTTTATTATATCCATCTTTGTGAGTTTGTTCAACAAAAGCTGTACATAATATTTGCCATGGTTAAATTTAGTGATAAAGTGCAAAGAATTTGGATGATCAAACAGTTTATTACCAAACTTACAACATTAAAGACTGCATACAACCCACCCCCACCCCAGGAAATGGTGTGTGATTGTATTAGTGTAGCTGAAGTTAGGGAAAGGCTGATAAGGCTTATAGATGAAAAATGACGAACTCACTCAAGACAAAGTGATTCAGATTGTGCTGATATAAATACACACAGGAACAGTTAAAAAGCTTTGAGGTCCACTCAGAAGAAGGAATGATGACATTTGATGCAGCATAGGGATAGAACCAGTGCAAGCTATAAATGCTTTAGGGTACACAGTTCTGGCAGCATAGGCAATGCTTTTAAGGAAAGACCAGCATGTTTAACATGCAGGCTTGCTAACCTTCTGTCCCTCATCACTCTCAAAGTTTTTTGCAGTTTATTTTCAGCTGTCTCTTGTTGCAGATGATATTATATGGGTATATTGTGTAAATTTAAATTTAAATTAATTATTTTGAAATAAAATCCATTCAGATGAGTTTCAGAGAAAGATTGATGAAGCCTTTAAAAATCTTCAAAGAGTTTTGATATCAGTAATCTTGTATTTGGATCTAATAATGATGTAATATTGAATTTTGAGAAACTCTGTGTTGGTGAGACTCAATTCTACACTTAAGGTATATTATAAATGTGAACATTCTGAAGCTAAACCCTGAAAAACTTGTGCAATCAATCAGATGAATCTGTCATGTAACCTCATCAATGTTTAAACATTATTCAGTATGATAAACTATTTTTTCTGCATTTGTGAAGGGTCTATAAGATATTATCCACCATTATGTCAACATATTACCCAGCTATTAAGTCAGCCTCTAAAACAGGACATTGAGTTTCTTTGGGTGGTTGAGCATGATAAAGACTTCCTAAACTTTCATTAAGGCACCAGTCTTGGCATACTATGACTTAGCAAAGATTGTAAACTTCAAGTCAGTGCTTATAAATTTGGTTTAGGAACTTGTGCTGTTGCAAAAGGGCGCACCAGCCACATGTGTGTTCAAATTCCTAATGCCAACTGAGGTCAATTAGGCACAAATTTAGAAAGAAATGCTAACAATTTTCTTTGGTTTTAAACATTTTTCATCAACTTGTTTATGGTAGAAGGTTCAAAGTTGTTGTGGTTAGAGTGTCTGCCTCAGATGTGGGAGGTCATTGGTTCAAACCCCAGCTGAGTCATACCAAAGACGTATAAAAATGGTAATAACGGGTGCCTCACTAGGCAAGATTTAAGAGTTTAGTGTTAGGACTGGTAGGTCTGGTGTCAGGATAATGTGACTGGGTAGGAGATGATTCCACATGTCTGCAGCATGATGTTCAAGTGCTAGACATCACTATAAACTGCCACTCTGCAGACATAGTAATATGACTGAAAAATTGTTAAAGCTACATTAAAATCCAAATCTGACACACATACCAGACACTTTTGAGTACATTAGAGAAGGTTAAGTCCAACATGTCCACATGGTTACATATCTGTATCTAACATTTTCGTTGGTGATTGCAAAATTACAGAAATTCAAGAAGCTGCCAATTCTGACACCCATTTAACACTGCCATGAAACATGGATTGCCAGTGAAACAATGGTGAGATCCACAGGCAACATGATATTTTGGCCTTGGGGGACATCAAAAATTATGTCAATATTTATTAACTGTCCTACATGCCTAGAACATAGATAAACAATTAAGAGTGGAATGCACATGACAAGTCATTATGACTAATTGATTTACTTGAAACAAGCAAGACTATATTATTGTAGTAGACTATATTTGGTTTTGTGAAGTCAGAAGTCTTAAGAACACAAAATAGAACTGCAACTGACAGTAAATTCAAGTCCATTTCATGACCTGGCACATACCAAAAAAAGTTGATAATGGCCCAGTAATACTCAGCAGAGGAAATAGAAAACAAAATCCACAAAAGAGAGCTTATATACACCAAAAGTTGTAAAAAAAAGTCAAACAACTTCTTAAAACCCATTAACAGGTTTTTACCAAATTTGAGTGAAAGCATTATGGCATAATAGACTTTCATGATTCCAACCCACTATCAATTATGGCTGCTGTTATTTAAAATAAATGCAAACAAAACTTTTAAGAAACTGCACAGTAGAATTTGACAAAAGTTGGCAGAATAATTTCTGGCATTATGGGCTTTCAGATTTTTATGATTGATGCCAGTTTGCCATCAGATATTGTTGCTGTTTCTAAACTGTAAATCAATTTAAACAACTTGTCATTTTACAAAATTTGTCTGGATTTGATAAGGCTTTTAAATTTGTACAAATGATACAAATCTGCCATCAAAATATGGATTTTTGTATTAAAAATAGAGCTACCATGGTAATTTTTAAAAATATTAACGATTTGACCAAATTTGACAGAATATGCCCTTGCTTGAGAGCATTTTAGATTCCTACAAATGATGCCAATCTCGCTTCAAATAGGCCAGATAGCAACCATCCACAAACATTATGACAAAAAAGCCAGTAAACTGAATTCGCCAACATGCACAGAATCAATCCTAACATAGAGGTCTTTAGTCTTGGACAAATAATGTGTATGTACCATCAAATATCAATGAAGTTACAGAATCTAAAGAAACCTCAAAACTCAAGGCATGTGTATTCAACAGCATTACAAGAAATTTATTTAAAATGTATCATGCTAAACCAGATTTTTGGCCATCTCCTCTTTTGGCTGATGTTAGTTGAACAATCTCAAATCGACTTATGCCCTTTGTTCTTCTCTTTCAGGGTACATTTTTGCTACTTATGAAGAATGGACTCACACTTTTTGCAATTTTCTACACAATTGGAAATGTTCTTTCCCTTGTCAGGTTAGTAAGTCTGTTATCTGTCATTTAGTCTGTTTCTTGCATATAAGCACAAATGGCTTACATGAGCATATAAAGGTCAAGGGGATTAAATACTATCATGATTAATTCAATAACATTTTATAATTTTTATTTTTATCAGTAGATATGGAAGAGAAAGCAACACTGGTATTGTACAGACTTTGTCATCAACAGCAAAATATTGTGTTGAAGTTTATCAAAGCCATAGACAGGAACATAATTTCATGTGGATGTTTTTTTTTTTTTTTTATCCTACATACTAAGAGAGATTAAATTTAGTAAAACCCTACAAAAACCAAAGAACATATAAGTGGAGTGCAAATCTTGTTGCAACTTTCCCATGCTGGGCATCATCATTTGGAGATACATAACAGATTTCTTTATTTTCAGGCAAACTAAACAAGCATACAGTTTTAAATTTATGATTGTTTTGGAAGATGCCAATGAATGTGATACATAACACAGTTATAGAATCATGACAAGGATCAAGCTAGACTTAAATTTTCGGGTGAAGTGATTTCTACTTTTTTGTACAGAATAGGGAAAAGTGAGAGGAACAAGTGTGAGCAAAGTGAGAAATCCAATACATATGTCTGTGTAACAGGATTGAAACTGAATGTTTATTTGGACTGAGTGATAACACAACACAATGTGAGTGAATGGAAGTTTATGAAATGAAAATTAAATGTGATAATACATACACAGGTAGACTCACAAACCTGCCCACTACATATAAGACTACATGGTTCATACATCCATGATATATATAGTAGTCCCCCTCTTATACAGCCATCCCTTCTGCACCGGGAAAGTGGCCTTATAAGGCGGGTGGCCTTTCCAGAGTGAGAAGTATATGTACGTAGTAAGAAATCTTCATTTTTCAAAGCATTTAATATCTTCATTTAAAAGCAACATTAACTATTGAACGGTTCTTGTGCTGTAATAGTTGACTTATTTCATCTGAATATGCATTAATAGTTCTTATTCTTGGCGTAAGCGTGATATGCGAGCGGGTGTTGTCATGCACATTGCAGAACCATTCAAAAACGTCATTTGAATCTTGGTACATACGCAATTCTCTTTCCATTTGCTCCATTTTCCCACTGCTGCTAAATAACTTATCGGTTACGATGTTATTTATTTGAGTCTTTTCAACATAAAATTGTTTTATTCGAGTCATTTCTACCTAAATTTGTTTGACCAGTCCCCCTCCCCACCTCACTTGCTATCGTATACTATAATAACCGACGTTTTCTGAAATAATCATCTTCGTTTACGTGATGACATATTAATGTTTGGTAATGAGTTATTCCGATGTTGCTAACTGTATGCAATTTAATTATGCAGACAATACATTTGTTGAGCGGACGAAATGCTTTCGTCGTAAAGAAGCGACAAGTTGTGTTGTCACGTGATTTTTCGGTCTTTGTCTAGTACCCTGTTTCTATTTTTAGCCAATGCTGACAGTGTGATCTTGACATTACGTCCAGTTATAATCATCAATGTTGCAACAACAAGACTGATAAAACAATTTTTTTTCTGCATTTAAACAAGATGCCGTATATTTTTAAAGGCAGCGATTGTCACATGATTCATTAGTCGCAGTCTGGTACCCTTTTGTTTATATATATATATATTTTTCTTCTCTAAGTGCGAAAAATGGCTTGCATATGTACGCAGATTTGATCTGAACAATAGCACATCGCGGCCGTTAGGATTTATAAACTTTACAATTGTTGTGTAATAGCCACTAATTATGTTAGTTAACAAGCTCAACATCTTGCAAAGGGAAGCCATAAAGGCTATCAAACCATTTTCTGGGCAGACTTTGGTATGGTACATCAATATTGCCACTTACTACTATTAATAAGTGTAATCTTAACAATTATCAGTTGATAAACCGGACATCTTATGATAACACGCAGTAAGGATATGCGGATTACCTTTATGTATGGGTTAAAATTTGGGTCTTTCTCGGCTTTATTTAATAAATGTGGCTTCTTGTGAGGTGTAAAGGATATAATATTAACCTTAGTGGTACATGTAGAACACTTTTTTGAAGAATGAAAACCTGACGTCGAGAAACAGAAATCGGATTACTTAACACAATTAGAAAAAAAAATTGTTCTAGATACTTATTATAAGATACTTATTATAAAATAAAATGCAGCCGTTTTTGAGAAGTAAATTTTATGTTTTTGCAAAAATATGCTGGCCGCTGGTCGCGTTATCTGGGTGGCCTTTCGTGAGGGGTAATTTTGAACACAAATTTGTCGGTGCCTTCAGATTCTGGCCGTAAGGAGCGGGTGGCCGCTGGTGAGGAGGGCCGTTCAAGAGGGGGACTACTGTATAATGAAAAAAGTATGATTCACAAAATCATATGATACCAATCAAAAAAGGTATGGTTCACATAACCATATGATACAAAGAAAATAAGTATAGTTCACACAACCATATGATAAACAGAAAAATAAGTATGGTTCACGCAACCATATGATACAGAGAAAAATAAGTATGGTTCACACAACTATATGCTACAAAGAAAATAAGTATGCTTCACACAACCATATGATAAAAAGAAAAATAAGTATGGTTCACATGACCATATGTACTTGTAAACACAACACAATGACAGTGTATACTGCCATTATTCAGAGTTCGGAATTCACATCACTAATCTTTGACCTCCTGTAGAATCCAGAATTCCTATCCTACAATTCCAATCATGTAACGGATACACCATTGGTTGAATTTAATTCAATGGCTACACTGCCACACTGCAAGTCATTTTGTCACCATTCTGGTTCTACCCAGCCATCCATCCAGCTATGAATGTATCAAACTGGTCATAAAAATAGATCAAATGCAAACTCATAAATACATGCTACCACACTGTTTTATGTCAAAATAAACATTTAGTGATAAATTGTAAGAGACCAACAATTTCCTAGTGTTTTAAATCCAAAAAAAGACATAAAGACAGTATATTGAAGGGAGACATTTAAAATATGCATATACATACATACATACATACATACATACATACATACATACATACATACATACATACATAACATACATAACATACATACATACATACATACATACATACATACATACATACATACATACATACATACTCAAAATTGACTTGTATATTATTTAACACTTATACCTATGGTTGTAGAAAGTCATAAGTGTATTGACACTTCTTGACAAGATCCAGGCGATCTTTGTATCACATAAGATAATATGTCTCCTATATATATATATACAGAGAAAACAAATGCACACAACCAGGGTTGAAGTACCTGTGCACATCATAGTATATGGATATCTTGCTGTGAGTGAACTTTGGTAAGGTTCATGTATTGTTCAGTCACAAGAAAAGAGACAAAAAGATATGAACTTCCCTAGGTAGCACTGTATGCATCTAAGAAACTGATTAGTTCTAAGTCCATACCAAATTATTTTCTTACCTTATTCCGTTACAGTGTGTGTGTGTGTGTGTGCAGCTTATTCATATCTGAAGGTGTGTTATAATTGAATGGAGAGATAACCACATGACTTCAAAAGAGCACAACATAAACTATGCATTGTAATTAATTGACAGGACTACCAAGATTACAGTATCATAATTACAAATAGGTACAAATATTTAATCATTTTACAGTATTGTAATTACAAATAGGTACAAATATTTAATCATTTTACAGTATTGTAATTACAAACAGGTACAACTATTTAATCATTTTACAGTATTGTAATTACAAATAGGTACAAATATTTAATCATTTTACAGCATTGTAATTGCAAATAGGTACAAATATTTAATCATTTTACAGTATTGTAATTACAAACAGGTACAACTATTTAATCATTTGCCACATAATATATTTCTTTTTTATTTTTGTTTTTACTTTCTAAAACTTCACAAGAAAATGCATTTGAAAACATTTCTCAACCAGTTTGAAACAACGCTTATAAATGTACATCAGAGCACATGCACAGGATGAACACCATAATGTTCATCCATTCAAACCACAATGGCCAATGATGAGTAACCTGAACTTTATATGTGCTTATTTTGGGAGTTTATTAGAATTAAATGTGAATCTTTTGGACTTCTAACTTTGGTAAAGTATTGAAAAAAGTAAAAATTAAATTGTCTATTCTAGTGGCAGTTGATTAACTATTTTTAATTGCAGTGATGTAATCTAGGTACTTGTATAAATTACACTTTATTGCAGTATATTGTTTCTGTTGTGCTTATATGAAAGCATATGGCTGAAAATACATCATTTAGAAACCAAGTGTACATCTTAAGTAAAGGACTGACCATTTATTAACATAAATACTTTGACTTTTAATTTCATTGTTTCTGAAGAAAATAAAATGACCATAGTTGTTCACCATCTGGTCTTAGAAACAGATTTTCTTAATATTTCCCCTCACACTCTGTAGCTTTCATTCAAGAATCCATACATAGGTGTGCAGATTTATGCTTTTAATATTTATCTACTTACCTATAATAATGTCATGCATTGTTTAGATATTATATACTTTGCTGCTATTTTGCATAGTTTTACAAAAAAATGGACCTGTAAGAAAACTTTTACTCATATTTCTTTCAAATTCCACATTAGGATGTCAAATACATTTCTGATCTTTAAAAACGTATTTTTAGGGTAAATCTTCTACAACATAAAATTTAGGCTTGGCATTCTGTAAATTGTATATTTTCATTAATTTGTGTGCCCAATGAATTAGGAGAGCAGACAGTCTAATGATGAGGAACTGTCTAGACTCAATGATGTTCACCATTATTATTCCTTGACAAGTTTAGTTACTGTTTAAAACTGATTTTTACAAAGAAAATAATGCAAGCATGGTAGTTACAACCTTTTGTAGACATATTTAGAAACTGCTTTTACCAATTCTGTCCTTAAGCACATTGTTTATAAATTGCTGTTTCAAGTTTCAAAACAAATTGGTATGTTTTACATCATGGGTTAATGGTCAATCAGCTATTAAAACAAATACCTGCTGATCTGCAAAAGTTTGTTTGCTTGGCATTATCACTATCAACACAAGTCTAAAATGTCTTTGCCCAGGGTTTTTACAATACTGATTTACTTGGGTGGCAGAGTAAACATTTCATGAGGCAAAACTTATTGTCATTTATGACAAAAGAAAATCACAGGGTGATGTAGTTTTCACATTCCTAATAGGTGAAGTTTGCATTTGTTATCAGTGACTTTTTTGCCCCCTCATCTGGTAGTATGATCCCTGTTAGGAAAATGCTGGTGAATATAATAATTCCGCAGTTATAAAATTAGGATTGTTTAGGAAGATGCCAGTGAGTGTGATACATAGGAGCACTATATTTATTTATTGTGGAAAGAAGATATTGATGATTTCATCACACTGCGTAAAATATTGACACTGGCTTTGATCATGTATACTGTCTGTCCATGTGTGTTTATGTAATGATACATCCTAAAGATAAAATGTTTAATTTGTCAGTATCATTTGAGATAGTCTGTAGATGTGCATGGTAGTTTTAGAATTTTAATTTATTACATGGGGCAGAACTTGGGGAAAAGAGGACACACATGCAGATGTGTAATATGGGGACAGAAGTGTAATATGGGGACATGTGTAATATGGGGACAGGTTAGTGATAACTCCATAAAGTGTTGTGATAATGCTGCTTTGCTGCAGGCTTCTAGTTGTAAGTTATATAATTTAAAAACATTTTGTTTTCTTTCAGTACATGTTTCCTGATGGGACCACTGAATCAGTTGAAGAAAATGTTTGCCAAAACAAGAATAATTGCCACAATATCAGTACTAGTAAGTATAAGTTGAATACATTGTTTAAAATATTAGGCAATAAGTGACTCCTCATTTTGATATATATATATATATATATATATATATATATATATATATATATATATATATATATATATATATATAGTGAGTCCTCAATTAAAAATGTAGTAGACAGATGAATACATCAAATGCACATGGTAGTGTTGAGATAATTGGGAATAAATGTAGAAAATGTATTTTAAACATTTATATTCCACACCATTCATTTTAATGGTGAATGTAGTTCTGTGTTCCTATTATTAGTAGGCAGGAAAGCCATGGAATATTATTTTTCCCAGCTGACTTAAAATTTTCAGTCAATTCTGAGGTGTTATTCATATTTTGATCACACCCCCCAAAAAAATTATATTAATAATATGCTATTAGTTCAGTTTTGTGTTACTGCATTTTCTTGGACATTATGACAAGGCATTCGTTTTCTGTCACATTAATCTTAGCAATTAATTTCCACTTCCTTCTGAATTCAGCCCCACCCCACCCCGATCAAAAATATGTTTCTTTTACATGTGCACTTTTCCCTCAATAACTCACAGAGAGTGGGGTCTGAAAAGATAATGGACATCAGCAGTGAGAAGACATAGGGGTTTATGGGACTGAATACTTATTTAATAATCACTTTGAGAATTCTTGTCAATAAATAGCAACAGGTTTTTATAATGATGTTCTTTGGCTTTTTTGTATAATTACCTTTATTTTAACCCTTTGCTTCTCATATAAAAATCTAACCCTATTATCTGTTCCTCCCATTCATGACATCAAGCTCTTGCTCCTCATAAAAACATGAACTGTAATGCAGTGTCATCTTCATTGCTGGAATAGACTCAAAATAATCTAATCATTTCCACCGCAAGTTAGTATTTGTTATCAATGCCGGATTTCCACAAGTTATTATTTGTCATCATTTCGTTATAAAAACAACTACCAATGCACAAGTTTCTTTGAAAATTAAAACATCAGTCTGTAAATACCAGTATGTATTTAATAAGTATACTTGGTGAAAGTAGTTTTGAAAATATTTATCTAAAACTTTTCACTGACGTGCTCACATTGTATTCTTCGTAATATCAGAAGTCCCAAGTGAACCTAATGGGCAGAGACGTAATAATAGCTGACATCGTGGTATCAATGCAGTTCCTGTTCATTAGATGGGCCATAATTGTATTTCATTTGGCACACACATTAAGGAATATATAAAATTTATAAGAAACATGATATAAACATTCTGTTATTAAATATTAGGCTATTTAAAAAATCATAGTCTGAAATATACTAGACAATGCGACATTGGATAAATCAATGTGCTTTATAATGTCAGGATTATTTTCTTATATGACTCATTTTGTGTTTATAACATAAAATAGCCAAGCTAATCATATCTAACCAATATAAATTAATATTACAAGTCCATAGTAATTAATACAACCTATAATTATCAATAATTTTTGTAACAAAATTAAACCTGTGGTCATATTAAGAAAATCCCTGTTTTCTGAAAATAGATACACCCACATGGCATGCATGGTGCCATTTTATTCTTCACCATAATGTGATTTAGTTGCAAATGGGACTCTTTTCATGCAAGGATGGACTTTAATAATTCATTTCATCATCGACAGTGCAATCAATCATCAAAGTTTTGAGGTTATTATATCTTTGGAGCTTGAAAATATTCCTACTTTACATGTTACTAATTCTAGATTTTTCAAGTGCAGTTCGGTTGCCTTCACAAAAACATTTTATAAAGTTATTTACTTGGCCTGTTTTCCATACATGGGCTTATTAAAGGTTATCAAAAGAATATTTTAAAGTGACTTATTGTTATTTGTCATTAGTGATGTGGTTCAGGATATGTAAATCTATCTTGTATACATGTGTCTATAAGAAAAAAAAAGATCTTACCTAATGCTTCATTTCATTGAAGAGCTGATCTTGAATATAAAGATCAACTATTTAGCAAATCACTTGTTCTCATACTTTTGTGTTGAGGAAAAAAAACAAACCGGACAATAAAAAAGAACTATCTACACCTGTATTGGAGCACATCATAGCTATTCCTCTACAATGAATGTGCCTAGATGAAACAGGCAGTGACATTCTATGCTGCATAGATGGATGTTGCAAATGACACAGTCAAATTTGGTTTCTTTATGTCTCTTTTCTCCATGCTTGGTACAATATTTGCTGGTGGATTTTTTCCTTTTAAGTGTCTGCAGTCAGTGTATCTCAATATTGTCCTGTGTCACTGGGGCTGCATATTTTTGATGCATGGCAACCTTCCTGCGCTTGAAACTTTGTATGAGTTGCTTCACCAAATTAGTTAAAAAATCTGTCTGAATCGCTTTCTTTCATAATTCTCAGGATGACTCTCCATCATTGTTATAAAACCATTGATTATACATATATTTATAATGAAATGAAACGTATATCGCCACCATTTCTTTTATGATCGTCCAACCAGATATTTGGCCTTGAGTTGGTCACATATGTCAACCCCTCGGTAGTACTGTTGGTAATTTGTGACTGCCCTTGGACAGTTGACAAGTCACACTGTCCCATTTTTCTGGTTGGCAGTATCAATGATGGTTTTGTCTGCTGCTATGAATAGAAAGAACTTTGACTGGTACTTGTCTTTCCACAGTGTGGTGGTCAGGTTTCCATCATGTCTGATTAAATGGTGTCCTTGCTCCATGTATGGTGTATATTTGAATTCCTCTAGAAAGCCTTTACAGTTTTTTTCTCATGGTTCTGCAGCCATATATATCATGTCTTAATAAAATTTGTACCAGCTGAATGGATGTAAAAAAGTATGTAAAAAAGTTGTCAAAATATATATAATAAAATTTTCCTCTCAAAGACTTAATAAGCTTTTGCACAACTCAATAGCTGAGACCCATCATGCTCTCATTCACTTAATCTGTATCTTCCTTCCCCATATAAAACTTAAACTGGTGACCCAAACCAGACAAACTGTCACAGAGCATCCATACTTTCATGTCCCACTTGACTGACATCTGTCTTGTGTCGTCCCTTGAATGCAATCATACCTGTAGAGTGCAGTATCTTCTTGATAGATCATTTAATGAAGTAATGTATGAAATTTTAATCAAAACTTAAAACTGAATCAGTGAATTAAAAGATGTTTTTTATTTTTATGAAAAGGTATGCATTAAATTTCAGATATTCATGAGTATAAAGTTTAGATTTATGTATGGAGATGTGATAGATTGGAGTTGTGTGGTAATGGGTATCTAATGTATGTGTCTGTGTATATGATATGCACACATACGTGGTTCATATTGGACATGTTGTATATTTCATAAATATATTATGGGCTTGTTTTGTTTATATTTTTAAAATTATTATGTCAGTGTAAAGATGAAAGACAATAAAATATGTATGCATACATGTATGTTTGTGTATTTCTTCATTTTGTGTTCTCTGTATATGTGAGTGTGTGTCTTCTGTGTAATTTACTGTTGGAAACAAATATATTATTTGTAATGAATGTAGAAATGTATATAAACCTTCATCAGTGGTAAGATGTTGATGAGGCTTATATGACTTCTCAATGTTGGCCAGAACTTCATTCAGTATAAAACGTATTTTGTGAAGCTTGTCATGGTTAGGGTGATCAGCAGGAAAATCTGTTGTCATCATTTAGGTGTAGGTACTGGAGGAGTTTGGAGGAGTTTTTCAAACCTTCTGTGTGGATAGAAACTTGTCATTCAACCAGTAAAAACTATAATCAGGAGCTTTAGTGTGGATAGAAACTTGTCATTCTACCAATAAAAACTATAGTCAGGAGCTTCTGTGTGGATAGAAACTTGTCATTCAACCAGTAAAAACTATAATCAGGAGCTTTAGTGTGGATAGAAACTTGTCATTCTACCAATAAAAACTATAGTCTGGAGCTTCTGTGTGGATAGAAACTTGTCATTCAACCAGTAAAAACTATAATCAGGAGCTTTAGTGTGGATAGAAACTTGTCATTCTACCAATAAAAACTATAGTCAGGAGCTTCTGTGTGGATAGAAACTTGTCATTCTACCAATAAAAACTATAGTCAAGAGCTTCTGTGTGGATAGAAACTTGTCATTCTACCAATAAAAACTATAGTCAGGAGCTTCTGTGTGGATAGAAACTTGTCATTGGACCAATAAAAACTATAGCCAAGAACTTCTGTGTGGATAGAAACTTGTCATTCGACCAATAAAAACTATAGACAGGAGCTTAGATTATCCTTATGAAGATCAACATGAATGGCAGACATCTCAGGCACACTGGTCTCTGTCCAGTTTGCATCACTGATTTCATGATCCACATGTTCATCTGCAAATTTATTTGTTCCAACTGGAAAATATAATTGGAAATAAGTAGTCTAGTTCTGGTGCTGTTTCCTGCAATTTATGTGATGGTCCTGACTGCTGAGTAAATGGATTCTGTCAATATCTTGCATGTCTGCAAACCAATTTGGCTGAACATCGTCAGTGTCATTTGAGTCTGATGACATTTCATTGATATCTGATGAAAGAATTTTATATCCTTCATCATTATAGGCATCATTATTTATAAAATCTTGTATTTTGTCCGAACTGAATGAAAAAAAAATTATTTTCACTTACAGACAAATCAATGTAATCAACAAACAAAGATGAAATCGCCATGACAAAATCAGAGAATTCTCTTCATAAATACAAGATTTTAGTTCCAATATCATCTGTTTTACGATTTGATTGATACTTTGCATATTGAAATGAATGGAAGAAATTAACAACACAAACATTCTTAACTTTGTTACTTTCTTTTATATGCCCCACAATTATGACAAATTTTGTGTTTTAAACACATTAAAGCTACATTATTCATTACAGTGCATGGAAGAAGACTTACCATATTTGCTGTGCATTCTAAAAATGTGATTTTTCACATAAAGAACATATGACATTATGAATTTATATTATTAATGTAATCTTCAGCATCATATTAGGAAAAATTACAATTATAAGTAACTTATGTTGAAAAGACCATACTATTTTCATTGAATTGAGGTGTTACAATTGGCTAATGACTCCGTTTTGGATGTGGCCATGGACCCACCCACATATAATTGGTCAGTTAAATTTAGATTTTTCTGTTTTAATGTTAGGAAATGTGTCATTAAAATTGAATGTTAGTAAAGATGATTTATTAGTTTTGACCAGCGTTTAGTTACCTTGCAGCGAATCAGCATTTAACTGGAAGATGTAACATATTCATAGTAAATACTGTGTAATGCATAGAAATGCATTGATTGGGGGAGGGCAAAGGTATTAGCGTAGTTATGTGTAGATGGGGGGCAAAGGTAAAGCTGTAGAAAAGCGTACCTGGGGAGTAAAGGGTTAATATATCTAATCTCTAAAAGGTCATTTACACATTACTTCGAGAGGTTTCAACACACATCATATGTGTATCAGTGACAACATCAATGCTTGTTGCATGTGAATATGGATACATTCTAGTGTTACTGTAGATTCAGAATTAAACAATATTTTTTATTTCAGAAAGAGTGATATTTATTTAGAGAAAACAAACAAAATCAATACTTAATGCTTTGAAAAAAGTACATCCTTGAATAACCTCAGAATGACAATGTGGTAATTTTTTAGGTTCGCAATAGACTTTAGAACTCGCTTCTTGATAATTAATACTATCTGTGAAGCTTAGTTTTTCATTCATCTACTATGCTTTTTGGTTGAATCCTTTGCTGTTGTTGTTCACTTATGTTTTTGAGCATGATAAACCACTGATTCATGTTAGATACTTTGTTTTGTATGCTTACAGCGATTGTAAAAATCAAGACATCAGCAAGTTGGAAATTAAAATGGCAGTCTGTATTTCATTGGGTTCTTGCATAAATGCATTGATTCGATGGTCAATTGACACTGTTCACATTGGAATACAAGCGGGTATATCATAATTTTGATGATTACATTGAAACTGAAATAAAAGATAAAACTGAAGCATAAATTTCACTTAACAAGACTTATTTAATTGTGAATTTTAATTTATAAATATTGATATTATACATTGTTATTTATAGTCTACTGAGAATTGTTTTTATAAAGGGAACATAACAAAATATACATATTTTAATGAAAGTTATGAATTTCATTGTTTTGAATAAAAGTTTTCAATAATAGAAGGAGCAATACCAATTTTAATTGAAATTTTATTCACATTCAGCAAATAGGGGCCAATTTAGGGACTTTTTTTATAAGAAAAAAATGGGATTGGTAAAATGTTAAAGGTTATAGAGGGCACTTATGAGATGGGCCTCTTATGAACTAAATGTACTTCTGCTGAACCATTGTAGTGCCTGCACATGTTGGTAAAACAAGGACTTGGTCCACAGATCTTAGGACAATAGTTAAAAGACATGGAAAATAATAGAAATTGAAATGTGGATACACATGACCCCTTTTCACATCACAGTCTCAATAACACAACTAGTCCAGCAGTTTTGATGGATTATCATGAAAGTTCTCAAATATTATAATCGTTTCCTGAAGATCCGCATACAGTGTGACCCCATACAGTGTGACCCCGCTATAACACAGTAGTTGGGAGCCATAGAACCCAACCGTTATAGATTGAACCGTGTTATAAGCAACCAGTCAGTTAGCTGAAGAAAATGATGCATGTACCCCCCAAAAATTGCAGGTGGGTGGGTGATAGGTAATAAATAAAGATACAAAAATACGTGCTTCATTGGCACAGTTACCCTCAACAATACAAGTAATTCCATCAAAATTATGCACACAGATTTAAAATATTCAATAATTTTGTCACATGTCATATAGGTCTGAATGATCAAGCACATTTACATTTCAGTATGTCACAAGTCGGTAAAAAGTTAGTTTGCATTTTAAGCCACAGTAGGTAGCATTTGTAAGTATAAAATTTTTTCCTGCAAAAAGGAAACTTTCGCTGCACAGTAGACATGTTCCACTTACATTGGAAAATGAAACAATCCATCAGATTTCATTGCTTTTATTTAAGTTTGGTGCTGACTTCTTTGAAGAAAGGTTCTTTGTTTTTATTGAAGATTGTAGTCAGCTTTCTTTGATGAAGGGTGTATGTGTTTTTGAAGTCGCAGCTTTAAAGAACCAAACAAATGCCCTTTTATTATTGTGGGGGCAACATCAAATAATTGTATTGTAAGATTGAGACTCATTATTTTCCATTTGCTTAGTACGTTTTCATAACAATTTGTGCATCAAAGGTTTTCTTTGAAATTCCAGCAAACTGTTTTATCTGGGTACAGTTTTAAAAATGGAATTGGATGTTGTTTGATCTATTGTAGTTACTGTTCCTAACTGCCTATTAAATAGACCAACAAGTAAGATCTTGGGGAGGAAGGGGTTTTGCCTTCCACGCATGCATCAGAAATTTTAAAAAGTGTTAATGGTGGATAGAGACGCAGGTGTTCTGGTCTGATGACGATTACTACAGGATATGTGAATGTTCTTAATTCTGAGTGAAAAGAAGAGGAATTTTACTTACTATCCATATACACATGCCAGTCTATGTAAATATATTAATTATGAGAGAGTTGCCGAAAATCCGACAAAAGATAGATTATGATACAATGGTTGATCTCCACTACCAGAAATACCAAAAAAAAGAAGCAGATATCTCACAACATAACAGTATTAATACTAGATGTCAACATAAGCGGATTATGATATAACAGTGCACTGTTAAGATGGTTTGTCAATATGGACAAACAATTTATGTAAAGTAGATAAATTTCAGTTTATTTTATATAAAGTTTAGGCCTCCATTCATTGGGCCTCTGAATTTTTCCATTAAAAAACCAATGGTTGTATATACAAGTTTAAATAGGTAACAATGTCGCTAGTAAAATTAAATAAATTGCCGGATGGTATACTTTATCGCCAATAAGGAAAATAAAATGCAATTTGCGACATTGGTAAAGCTCTGCATGATCACTGAATAAACTTTTTATATATTATTTTTCGTACTTTAAAGAAGAAAAAAACTTTTTCATGTATGAGGAAAATTATTATAAACTTTCAGGAGCCACTCCACAATTGTCTTGTATTATTAATATGCAATCTTTTCCCTAAAATGAAAAATGTACGTTTTACTTTTTTTTCATACTTTTAAGAAAGATTTTTTTTCATGTACAAGAAAATTATGTGTATATCAAATTTTGGGAGCCACACCATGATTGTGTTATATCTGAATTCATGTTATGACAGAGTGTGCTATAGCAGGGTCACATTGTATCAAAAAAACACTTTGCTCCACCAGTTTTGATTAGAGTTACGGCCCATTTTGACTTTAAATCTGAATGCAGAGTATGACAATCTACAAATTGAAGTGGGTCACCTTGAAACTTACTAAATATTATGATCATCATTGGTATATTGACAAATCAATTTGCTCTTCCAATTTTTAGTTCACTTGGCTACAAGATAAAGTGAGCTTGGTAAAGTGGTCCATGTTGTTAATCATCTGCCATCCGATATCAATTATTATTTACAACTTCATCTCAAAACCAATTACAGAAATGGACTTAATTTGAAATAGTCTCCTTTGTAGAGGGATTCAATGGAGATTAGTTTATAAATAATCGAGTTACCTCTTTAAATAAAGATATTATTATTATTATTATTATTATTATTATTATTATTATTATTATTATTATTATTGTTGTTGTTGTTGTTGTTATTAATGGAACTATTTCAAATATGTGTAGATGATGCTGATTTGCATTCAAGTGGCCGTCATCACTGCAATTGAATTAAAGATCTCCGATATAATGTAGGTTGGACAGACGCAAATGTTCTGTTGACCTTTATATTTACCATGCACATTTATAAAAGTAAAAAAAACTTCATATTGTTTCTTCTGATAAGACGAACACAAAATGTTATGCTTGTTTTGATATGTTACTAAAACTAAGTGGACTGGGAATTACAAGGGTTGGTAAAATATGTACATTTTATTAGTGACTGTCAGATCAACTTATTATAAGTAGATTTCAGTTTTAATCAGATGCTGTTTCTGAGAGCAGAAAAACTTTAAAATTTGCTTCTCAAAAACTACTCAGCAAAATTTGACCAAATGTTAGTAGATGCTCCCAATGATTTACCACAGAAGAGGGATCTACTATCACAGTAAGAGTGTCCACTCTGCACAGCAACTAGCAGATTCTCCATGTTCATGCCTGGATCATATCAGATGATCTACATGCTGTGATCAGTTATAGAGCAGGGTTGTGACTGCATTGCTTAGCTCAGAAGGCAGTTGACCATCAAGATTTACAATGCCATGTGGAAGGTGTTTTGTAATTGCTCCATTAGGCAGCACATTAGTTTATTTTGCCCCTCTTTGATCGCATTTGCGAATTATCATATATTTAATTTATTTTTAGAAAATTTCTCAGTTTCCATCCTTGGCTATTAAATCATTCCTTCCAGTACCTCTAAGTTTTCAGTCAGCTCCACCATAGCATCTGACCCTCTTTATTCAGAACTAAGATCTTTAATGACCAATCTCTCACTCAATAATACCTTGGTGGGACCTTTCTTATGTTCTTTGGTCATTATCTAAACTACTTTTTGAACACTTGAGTGAGGCTTCCTCCAAGAACCTTACTTTAAAGATGCTCTTACTTCTTTCTTTAGCATCAGCTAGTAGACGGAGTGAAGATGGCTACCTCATATTTGATAGCCCAACTTTCTGCCCATTAATCAGCTACCTTTTGAAGTTCTGGACTTAATTGAGATCCTATTTCTAAGTTGTATCTGTTATAGGGATTTAATGCTATTCATATGTAGTTTTGGGAGTGAAAGGTAGTTTTAAGTTGTTGTTGCTCTAGAGCTTAACACCATTTCTCAGCACATGATAGGCCATACATGGCAGCCAGTATTAATGGTGGAGGAAGAAACCAGGAAATCTGCGGAAAGAACCACCAACCTATAAGAAGCTACTGGCAAGCTTTCTCACATATCCACATTTGCTGAATCTTAGACTTGAATCCACGCAGACAGGTGAAATGGCAGATCTGTAACAGACAGCGCTTTAGAACACTCTGCCACTCTGAGCCTCTTTTTTAATTAAGTAAAAGCATTTTAGTTATTAATGTGCATATAAAGTATGATTGCTTTGCACTATGACATGTCTTGTTTCATCTGTTTCATTTCAGTTGATAAAAAATGGCAAGCATTTAAAAAAACAGCACAACTTCAAACATGAAACAAAAGAATCGACCATGTTTTAATATTCGTCACCAATATTAATAGGCAATGTTGCAGCTATGTGCTCCAAACTTTTATTCCAACTCCACAGTTTTAATAAATGTATTTATTTGCCTTCATAAGCCAGGTTTTCCAGATGAGTGATATCAGACCCACATGGGCCTCTAATAAGGGTTGGCTATAAACGTAGTACATACTGTGGTCATCTTCCAAATATAGTATTGACAAGTCTTTTCGCTTCTTTTAAATTTTGTAATATCTTTTGACAACATTGGAAGCATTGAACAAGATCCATGCATGCCAATAAAGTCATCTTGCATTAGATTGGATGAACTTGTTATGAGTCAGAAAGTCATAATTTGGATGTAGTTTTGATAAAACTTGGAATGAGGGCTTATATCTTCAGGATATTGGATGTGTTTTGACAATGAGCAGTATCCAGGCATATTATTGAGGTGATCTTGCATCAGGTCTTAGATGACTTTAGTTATGTTTAAGCGACTATACATATCAGCCTTTATCTTTTGCACTAAATGTTATCAGGATGTAGTAAAATAGGTAAAATCAGCCTGATAGAAAGTTTGGGAGATAGTTTACCTAAGTTATGATTTTTACCATGCTATATAAGTGTGCTTAATGAAATGGTCAACTATTAAGTTATGTCTACCATGTGAGCAGTATCATATCCACATGGGACTTTTGTTCATTATATTACTAAATCTCTTGTTAGACTCTCATCATGCATGTACTTAGCAAGAATCGCTATGAAGAAAAGACCATTCAGTCCGTTACCTACTTGCTTCTTTCACCTTGAGGTTATGGTCACAGCCATGGAAAGTTTGCTTCAAGGTTTTGGTTGCAGTATTTTCGTTTGCATGCATATGTATTTCCTTAACCTCTTGACAGATTTTGTTTATACATTGGATGAATCATTATGATACTGAGACATAATTTGATAGATTTACTCGCCCATTTAACCTTGAGTTCAAGGTCAAAGTCAAATTTTTTATGGTTTTGCTTAGTTTTTTATTATTAGATTTTGTTTTCTCAATCTATTAATGGATTATTATCTTAATTTGGATAAATCATTATGGAGCTTAGACATATCATTATGTGACATAATCACTCAACCTTTTATTACTATAGCATCAAGACAAGGTCAATCATTTTACAGGATTGCTTTAATCGTGGGCTTTGACATGAAGGTCTAGGCCTTGTTTAATTTGTACAAATACCTTAACAGAGGCCCTGAGTGGCCAAGTGGTCTAAAGCACTGATCCTTACGGATCACTGCCATCTCACCTCTGTCTTCGTGAATTCAAGTCCAGACTCAAGTCCAGACTCGGCTAACATGGGTAAGTGAGAAGGCGTGCCAGTAGCTTCTTGTGGGTTGGTGGTGCTTCCCTGTTTTTTCAGGGTTCTTCCTCCTCTATTAATACTGACCGCCATGTATAGCCTATCTTGTGCTGAAAAATGGCGTTAAACCCTACAACAACAACAATAAATTCCTTATCACACGTTATTCATATACAGTTGACTAACTTGCATATTTACTATTCCTATTCAGACAAAATGAAAACTTTTGAAAGTGATAATAATAAAATGTCCCTGCATTCATCATCAGTTCCAGGTTTGAGCTAAGTTTAAAAATACACAAAACCCATTTCAACCAAATTTGTCAGCATTTTGTCATGAAGACCTTTCAGTTTTATACAAATGATTTTGATCCACATCTGATAAGCCCATTGTTACTAAAAATAGACAACCCTTTAATGGGCTTTGAAAAAGAAAACTTTGAAAGAATTTGACCAAATTTCACATATCTTCCATTACTGCTCTGGTGGCCTAGTGGTCAGAGCATCCACCTCAGATGCAGAAGGTTATGGGTTCAGCATTAGGAGGTTATGTTAGGACTAGTCATCATGGTGTCAGAATAATGTGACTGGGTGGGATATCAAGCTATATGTCTGCAGCATGATGCCCCAATGCTAGATATCACTGTAAACTGCCACACTGCAGATATCGTAGCGATATGACTGAAAAATTGTTAAAGCTATCTTAAAAATCCAACACACACACACACACACACACACACACACACACACACACACACACACACACACACACACACACACACACACACACTTATCTTCCATTAGATATGGCCACCTTTATTAAAAACAGAAAAACTTAAATGACTTCCTTTAAAAACCACTCATCTCAATTAACCAAGATTTGACAGAGAGCATTCTGGCATGAACCATATTTAAATTTATACAAATAATATTCTGCCATCAAATTTGGCTGCTCTGGCTGAAAATATTAGAAAATGTAAATGTCTATGTCTTAAAAACCAGATGTCCTTTCAGTTGTGGCCACCATTTTCAGAAATGAAGAAATAAACATTTTCAAATGATGACAATCTACCATTAAATATGACCTTCATTACTAAGCATAGAAAATCATTAAATTATGCAACATACTTTGACAAAATTTGACAAAAGAAAATACAAAAAAGTATAAAAGTCTTTTAAATTTAAACAAGAGAAGCTGATCATCTATTAAATATGGCTGGTACTAAAAATAAAGAAACCTTTGATCAACTTCTAAAGAAAAAAAACTATAGACTTTTACCAAATTTGACTGTAGGCAGTCTGGTCAAAAGATCATTTGAAATTTTTTTAAAATTATGATGAGAAGTTATAATGTTGTCAGCAATAAAACAAAATAGTAAATAATTTAAATAACTTCATGTAATAAAAGAAATTAAACTGAATTTGACCAGCTTAGATATTTAGTATCCTGGCATAATGACCTGTCACTAGTGGACAAATACTGATGTGTTATCATATACAGATGGAGATACCAAACAATAGTGAACCATTGTAACAGCTGCTTTCATGATGTATGGAATCAGCATTGGTTAAAAAAAAAACATACAAAAAGTATCATAATGATTCAGATTTCTCTGCCAACTGCTCTTGCTCTGGCTTTTAGGCAGATGTCAGTTAGGTGAGCAACCTTGGACCCACTTGGGTCTCTTAGTATATAAATGTATTTTGTTTCTTTCACAGGTAATGATTATTTTGACACTTGTAGCAGCTATTGCAGTAAGTACAAGTTTACATTTTATTTTATTTTTTTTATAGGGACTACTTTGTGTTTTGCACAAAATTTGACTACATATTTAAAAGAAAATCAAAACATGTGAAGGAAATTTTTTGTGTGAATGTAAAGGAGTGTGATTTATTTGAACAGTCTGTAAATTGTGTATTAAAATTTACTGGTCCACACAGATCTTGTGAACCAGTTTTCAAATGTGGAATCTTACGTTATTTGTAAGTGTGGGAATTGGGCTAAAAATAGTATATTGACAAGATTTTGCTCTTGTTTAGCTACTAAAATATTTGTAAAGAACTGCATACTAAATAAGTATAATGACACATATGGAGATAATATGTCTTTTACCTGCAAATATTGCATGATTGTATATGAACTAAATATCTGGATGCATATTGAACATGCATATTTGTCATTTAATACACTGACATAAAATTTACAATTTATCCAGATGATTCCATGCTTTTTAGATAGTAATATTTACATTTTGAGAGGTCCAAGAATTACTAACAGATCTCTGGATCTACAGTACATAGTGAAATTGCTGTACGTATGGTACAGTTCTTCTCTAAATACATTATCCAATCATAAAAGCCTTGGAGAACTACTAATGCTTTGCAAATCCAGTCCTCTCGTGGATTTTCTGCCAATCATTTTATCAAGAGGAGATCACTTTCTAACCACCTAGGTTGGCAGATAACTTTTAGCTTTTTTAGATAAAAGTGTTATCTGGGAGGGCTGGATTTACAAGGTTGTAGTAATTCTCTTATGGTATTATGATTGGGTAAGCATTTGTGAAGAAACCTATTTTAATAGACAAAATTTTTATTTTAACTGGATGTAAAGACCAAGTGAGCTTATGATTTAATCCTTCCATTGTCTCTGATGTTCTCCATTTACAATTGTTATTCAGAACTTTTTAAAAACTGCTAAACAGATTCGCACATTATTAAGATTGTGGCCATTAGAATCTGTCCACCATTGGCAATGACAGCAAAATGATAACATTTAGATAACTTTTTAAGGCTTACTTAATGAATTGACCTAATTTGACAGAATGTATACTAGCTTAAAAGACCTTTCAGTTATATACAGATGAAGAGCTGTCAGTAAATATTGCTACAGTTACTATTAATAGATAAACCTTGTAATGTCTATAAAATTTGCTGAACATTATTTTATCAAAAGTGACAGAAAGTATCATGGCTTTAATTTGTAGAAACTATGCTGATCTAATTTTAAATATGTCCATTTTTAAAAAGTGTTGAAAAACCTTGACATGTCTTCTGAAATACCATCCATCAGTTTCACAGAAAACACTGATGCCAATCCTCATTCAGTTATAACCACCATTACTAAACAAGAGATGGACTGCTCTGGTGGCCTAGTGGTTAGAGCATCCACCTTGGATGCGGGAGGTCGTGAGTTCTATCTTCGTCTGAATCATACCAAAGACTTATAAAAATGGTACTAACAGTTGCCTCACTTGGCATTCAGCATTAAGAGGTTAGTGTTGGGACTGGTCAGCCTAGTGTCAGGATAATATGACTGGGTTAGACATCATGCTACATGTCTGTGGCATGATGCCCCAGTGCTAGACATCACTATAAACCGTCACACTGCAGACATCATAGCGAATTTCTGAAAAATTGTTAAAGCTTGTTTAAAAATCTAAATCACACACACACACACACACATAACAAGAGATGCATTGAATTAACTATGTCTCAAAAAAGCTGCTCAATATAATGTGTTAAGTTTTTGCAGAAAGCATCCTTGCATTTAAAACCTTTCAATATTGGACAAATGACAATTTGCCATCAGATATGGATGTGGATACAAAAAAAAAAAATTGATAACTCTTCATAGAGTTGTTTCTTAACAATCAGTCAACAGCATTGGAATAAATGTCAACAATAAGCATCAGAAAATCTTGGTCAGCTGTTCTTGTGTTCATCTGTTAGATAGAGGTTAGCTGGGCAATCTCTGGCACGCATGGGCCAAATGTTGACGAGTTCATGGTTGCTACAAATTCAAAGACCCAACAAAAAGTTACTGTTGTGATCACATGCTTCTGAGGAGGCACATCCTCCAATTAAACCAAAGAAAACATTTTGTGAAACAATATAAATTTTACTTTACAAATAAATTATTTCCTTTTTAAAGTATCCCAGGAAATAGCAAATAATGATAATATATCATGACAGTATTGTTAAATTTTAGTTGCAAAAGAAGTAAAGATATTTTCTGAAACTGGTAATGTTAATGTATGAACAAATATATGTATATTGGTTTTGTTTCAAGATATGTAAGCAAATATATTACAAAAAAAATAAAAAAGATACTTCCAGAAATGACATGCTTAAGGATTTGCAGATTGTTTACATAATTTCAAATTTAGAGTAATATTTGTCATTAAAGCAATTACTTTCTATTTCAGTTACATAATGCTGTTTTAGCCATAGTTTGCTGTATTGTTCAGTTTTTTGCCCTTACCTGGTATTCACTTTCATACATCCCATTTGCAAGGTGAGTCATTTGTAATCATCTTTTGTATCCAAAATATTTTCAGGCATTATTTTTAGTGTTTATTCCAGTATAAATGCTTGTCCATCAATTGTAATTTTTTTTTTGAATTACAAAAACAGATATATGATAAGGTAATGAATTTAGTAGCAACAGTTCAGATGGGTTTTTTAATATTTTTTCCTGATTTGGTGAGATTAGGATGAAAAACCTCTGTATGAACTTTAATCACTTCTGCATATACTTGTGGAGAACTTTTGTTTCCATAACTAATAAATTGATTATATATCAGTGTTCTTATGAACTTTTGATATGCCTACCATATAGCAGAGTTTATTATCTTATGGTGTGTCTATCTATCCCATTGTCCATCTCACTGTGGCTAATTTAGTTTTTATATAATATCTTCATTTTCCAGTCAGCTACAGTTACTAAATTTAGTGAATAGCTTACATATCATGTTAGGAGAAAACCTATCAATTAGAAAGGCAAGAGGTCAAAGGTAAATATCACTGACTGAAAGAAGAAAAAAATGGATTATGCAAAATAAATTAGTTTTTAACCATGTATCTTCACCAAAGTTTGTGCATGACTTACACTTACTTAGGTGAAATAGAACACTATTGATTTTGGGATTATAATGACAAAGGTCAAGGTTTTGCTTAATAACTTTAGTTATAGACTGCATACCTTAGCCAAAGTGTGTGTAGGTCTTGCACTTAATGTATGGAAGAAGAGTCTTGATTTTGGTGTTTGGAAAGTCAAATGTCTGGGTCATTTTTTCTAATAGAAAATTTTTTTTGCAGATCTTTGTCCCAGAGTAAGTTGGCCAGCCTGTGCATAGTGTAATAAAGAACTGTTTCATATTTTATGGTTAAAATCTGGGAGGTCATTATTCATGATAAGCTCATTAAGAAAATAATGGTTTCTGCATAATAAGCATATTTCAAGACTACTTACCTTGACCACAGATCCATTGATTGAGACCTGTTGGTCAAATAATTTTAAGTAAACCTTTTCATACCAATGACTACATAGATGACTATTAGATGCAGAGCAGGCGTATAATGTTCTACTCTTGGTACTCAGTTATCAGTTTTATCTTTTGCATGCAGATAACTTCAAGCTGTGTGTGTTTGTTAATAAAAGTATGGTGTATGTTTCTTGGCTATAGCTGTTAATACAAGTATGGTGTATGTTTCTTGGCTATAGCTGTTAATACAAGTATGGTGTATGTTTCTTGGCTATGGCTGTTAATACAAGTATGGTGTATGTTTCTTGGCTATAGCTGTTAATACAAGTGTGATGTATGTTTCTTGGCTATAGCTGTTATTACAAGTATGGTGTATGTTTCTTGGCTATAGCTGTTAATACAAGTGTGGTGTATGTTTCTTGGCTATAGCTGTTAATACAAGTATGGTGTATGTTTCTTGGCTATAGCTGTTAATACAAGTATGGTGTATGTTTCTTGGCTATAGCTGTTAATACAAGTGTGATGTATGTTTCTTGGCTATAGCTGTTAATACAAGTATGGTGTATGTTTCTTGGCTATAGCTGTTAATACAAGTATGGTGTATGTTTCTTGGCTATAGCTGTTAATACAAGTATGGTGTATGTTTCTTGGCTATGGCTGTTAATACAAGTATGGTGTATGTTTCTTGGCTATAGCTGTTAATACAAGTGTGATGTATGTTTCTTGGCTATAGCTGTTAATACAAGTATGGTGTATGTTTCTTGGCTATAGCTGTTAATACAAGTATGGTGTATGTTTCTTGGCTATAGCTGTTAATACAAGTGTGGTGTATGTTGTTTTGGCTATAGCTGTTATTACAAGTATGGTGTATGTTTCTTGGCTATAGCTGTTAATACAAGTGTGATGTATGTTTCTTGGCTATAGCTGTTAATACAAGTATGGTGTATGTTTCTTGGCTATAGCTGTTAATACAAGTATGGTGTATGTTTCTTGGCTATAGCTGTTAATACAAGTGTGGTGTATGTTGTTTTGGCTATAGCTGTTATTACAAGTATGGTGTATGTTTCTTGGCTATAGCTGTTAATACAAGTGTGATGTATGTTTCTTGGCTATAGCTGTTAATACAAGTATGGTGTATGTTTCTTGGCTATAGCTGTTAATACAAGTATGGTGTATGTTTCTTGGCTATAGCTGTTAATACAAGTGTGATGTATGTTTCTTGGCTATAGCTGTTAATACAAGTATGGTGTATGTTTCTTGGCTATAGCTGTTAATACAAGTATGGTGTATGTTTCTTGGCTATGGCTGTTAATACAAGTATGGTGTATGTTTCTTGGCTATAGCTGTTAATACAAGTGTGATGTATGTTTCTTGGCTATAGCTGTTAATACAAGTATGGTGTATGTTTCTTGGCTATAGCTGTTAATACAAGTATGGTGTATGTTTCTTGGCTATAGCTGTTAATACAAGTGTGGTGTATGTTGTTTTGGCTATAGCTGTTATTACAAGTATGGTGTATGTTTCTTGGCTATAGCTGTTAATACAAGTGTGATGTATGTTTCTTGGCTATAGCTGTTAATACAAGTATGGTGTATGTTTCTTGGCTATAGCTGTTAATACAAGTATGGTGTATGTTTCTTGGCTATAGCTGTTAATACAAGTGTGGTGTATGTTGTTTTGGCTATAGCTGTTATTACAAGTATGGTGTATGTTTCTTGGCTATAGCTGTTAATACAAGTGTGATGTATGTTTCTTGGCTATAGCTGTTAATACAAGTATGGTGTATGTTTCTTGGCTATAGCTGTTAATACAAGTATGGTGTATGTTTCTTGGCTATAGCTGTTAATACAAGTGTGATGTATGTTTCTTGGCTATAGCTGTTAATACAAGTATGGTGTATGTTTCTTGGCTATAGCTGTTAATACAAGTATGGTGTATGTTTCTTGGCTATAGCTGTTAATACAAGTGTGGTGTATGTTGTTTTGGCTATAGCTGTTATTACAAGTATGGTGTATGTTTCTTGGCTATAGCTGTTAATACAAGTGTGATGTATGTTTCTTGGCTATAGCTGTTAATACAAGTATGGTGTATGTTTCTTGGCTATAGCTGTTAATACAAGTATGGTGTATGTTTCTTGGCTATAGCTGTTAATACAAGTGTGGTGTATGTTGTTTTGGCTATAGCTGTTATTACAAGTATGGTGTATGTTTATTAGCTATAGCTGTTAATACAAGTGTGGTGTATGTTTCTTGGCTATAGCTGTTAATACAAGTGTGGTGTATGTTGTTTTGGCTATAGCTGTTAATACAAGTATGGTGTATGTTTCTTGGCTATAGCTGTTAATACAAGTGTGGTGTATGTTTCTTGGCTATAGCTGTTAATACAAGTATGGTGTATGTTTCTTGGCTATAGCTGTTAATACAAGTATGGTGTATGTTACTTGGCTATAGCTGTTATTACAAGTATGGTGTATGTTTCTTGGCTATAGCTGTTAATACAAGTCATTCAGTGCTGATGCACTGTCTTTTCATGATTTATACCTGAAAACATCTTTTATTTAACTTGAAAATATAGAAATCATGATATGTAGTTACACAACTTCATCAGTCTACCAATAAATATGAGAGAATATATTTTAAAAATATTTAGTTACCCATAGAAAGTTTCAGGATTCGGTTTAGGCTGCAGTTTATGTCAGTGGCACAGTTTTGTGCCATTGGTGCAAAAAAACTATTGATGACTGACTCAGATGAGAATGTGTTCAAAGTGTGGTGTCAAAATAAAAAAGCATGTCATGTTCTTGATTATGAATTCAGCCCTTTACCTAAAATGTGTATCAGTAGGATTCCTACAGGTAAGAAAACCCCACAAAACCCAAGCATCAAAGCATTTCCATTTTTCAGGAATTTAGGGAAAAGAAGTGAACTTTATGATAAATTAGGTCAAATATAAATTTTAATATTAATAATATGCTACCTGTCACTATTGCATAGCTTGTTATTTTGGGACAGAATTAACCATGTCCATATAATAAGACTTCATTGTCCCATGGATGGATCTAGATAGAGAGGTCTGGAAAGAATAGATAGATTCTGATGCCCAAGTCTGGCATGTGTACTGCAGTCTTCATCTTTTCTATGACACTATTTGCAAAACGTCGCTTTATGAATAAGTGTCTTTGCTAGCATTAAATCATGCAGTGAGGCTACTTTTAAAGAGTTTATTACCCTCAGTCCTTAATTTTATTTGTGAATTAAACTCTTTAAGTTTTTCCAGTCATTTGGTGACAGCGATCTTGGTATCGCCTGGTTAATTGTTCCCACTCCCCCAATTTTGGGTGATTGATCTGTATTTCTGTTATACATAATGTGTGTTGTTTAGGCACTGTGATAGGTATCTGCTCCCTTCATGTTCAGAGACTTGTAGTTATCGAACATCCTTTTATACTCCCCTTTTCTGTTTTATGTTGGTTTGCACAAGAGTGTTGCCCCCCAGCTTTCTAATTAATTTGTTTTCTTGCAGGTGTTTTATTTAGTATTGCTGTCGTGACTACTTTCTAACAGGGGCCCGAGTGGTCTAAAGCGCTGTCCGTTATGAATCACTGCCATCCCACCTCTGTCTGCGTGGGTTCGAGTCTAGGATTCAGCGAATGTGGATATGTGAAAAAGCTTGCCAGTAGCTTGTCGTGGGTCAGTAAATCTTTCTGGTGATTTCCCGGTTTCTTCCTCCACCATTAATACTGGCCGCCATAAATAGCCTATCATGTGCTGAAAAATGGTGTTAAGCCCAACAACAACAACAACAACAACTTTCTAACAGGTATTAGCACCACTGCAGTTGTTTACATTAGAGCATGTTTACTTGCACTATCTTTTTTCCGGTTCTGTAGGAGCAATACTAGATTGATTAAAAAGACATTTGATTGGCTTGTTTCCATAGGTCATACACCTCTCCAGACTTCCCAACCCTTATGATTTTGCCTTAAGTCTTACGGAAATGATGCTTAAAATATGGACTTAAGGACTAAGAACAGAAATTACAGAAATAGGATTGTTTGCTTATCTGTATTTGATTTGGATCTGGGTTTCATATTAGATTCAGTGAAATTAGGGAACCAGACTAACTTTTCCAGAGTACCTTGTGTTGTAAACTGCACATTTTTTTCCACTTTTTTCCTATTTCAAGCTTTTGCTTATATTTTTTTAGAAATGCCATCCAAGAAGTCTCAGGTTAGGTTTGGAGACCAAACAGGGACTGCCTAACAGCTTGTTTTTCTTTAGTACTTTCACTATCACTTGAGTTGGTGAGAAAATCAGGACTGGAACTCTTATCCATTTTTCTTGGAGCTGGAAGGACCAATTATTTCATCAGGATTCATGTTTTGATTCAGTCATCCACATAAACATCTCAAAATGAGAGTAGTATTACAAGCCCTACTGGGTTGTGTTGACACAATACAAAGTTGGTCTGTGATGGTTGACAATGTGTTGGTCATAGGGTATCTCAGGCATCAAGCTAGCATGCATGCTCTTCTCATGTGGAGCTTCATGTGGCAACCTCAAAGGGATCACTATCCATGTTCATCACAAACCCAGCAGGAAGAATATTTTAGAGGACACTCAACTCTTGAACAAGAGTGTAGTTATCACGTTGTGGGTGCTGCACCAAATCATAGTAGACTCCCAGATCAGAAGATGCTTGGTGGACTTGTTTACAACCATACTGCACAACAAACTCAAATTTTACACCTCACCAGTTCATTTTAGCCAGTATGGGCAGTGGATGCCTTCAGCTTCAAGTGGAATTGCCTGTTGGCTTACACCTTTCTACTCTTCAGGATCATTCTGCTAGTGCTTCAGAAAGTCAGGACCTTCACTGCTCAGCTCATCATGATAGGCCCTTTATGGTTCAGTAATCTTTTCAACCTGATAGACCAGCCTAGATCATTGCCTCAGATGAAGGACTTCTGTCTCAACACTTTTAATAAAACAGCCCTCAATTCTCTACTTGGCGTATCTAAAGGGAACCATCCACAAGGGGCAAATTTCCAGGGGAAGTTGCAGAATGCATCATTCAAGCCAAGAGATGCTTCACATCCAAAACCTAAGATGCCTATTGGAGAATCTATGCAATTGCTGAAGATTAATTCTAGATATCCATCTTCTAAGTGCAGTTGCTTATTTTCTTCTCTTTACTTTCGAGAGAAACAATGGTTTGTTTCAAGGGCTGTAGGTTAGCCCTTTTTAATACACTCAGGTTTTCTAGTGGTAAGGGCATTGGTTTGAATTCTCACATTACTGACCTTACAAGGTATTTTAAATTGCAGAGACCAGTGTATTGCTCACTCACTCCAAAATGGAACATCTTGTGTGTCTTGTCATCATTAACTAAATTCTTCTGTGAGCCATTGGGTGAAGCTACATTCTTGAATCTTGCCCAAAAGACTGTTTCCTTGCTTTCCATAGTTTTATATGAGAAGGAGTGAACTTTGTGCACTATTTATTGAACCAGGCTGTCTAAGGTTCAGTGGCAATTTTGAGTCTACATCTCTCAGTTGCTAATTAAACTAGCAACACTTCAAGTAGAGATTCCCAGTCTCAGTCATACCTGTGCTGGGAACGATAAGGATAATCTTTTATGTCCAGTTAGGATGTTAAGGTTCTATTTTCCATGGCTAAAGAGTAAAAAAAGGTTACAAAATCATCAAAACTATTCAGAATAGCATGTCAGTCTCTGACAGGGATGTTTCATTTACACAGATTAAAGCCCAGGACCTTGGGCAGCAGATTGGGTCTGTGTTCTATTCTGGATTCTTTCTATTGAGGTTTATCCATGGGAGGAGGATGAATTCTTATTATAAGGAAAAGGGTGTTTTTGTCTTCAAATAACAAATTATGCAATACCATCAAATGTGTGTGTTTGAGTCATAACATACAGTCAAGGAAGTTGAGAGAATTCCTGTTCCAGTAATGTGTGGGGATTAGAAGTGTGGTATTTCTGGTATTCCAGTTTACTGCAGTATGTTTTCCAGTGGTACATACTACAGTACTTTTTCAGTGCACAGGTACATTGGTAGTTTGCAACTGTAAGAAACGTATGGAAATTCCAGAGGAATGTTGTTATGACTTAGATTATATTAACATAGTATTTTCATTATGCATGACAAAAAAGTTAAACAAGTTGAGTTTCTTTTTACAAAATGCTTTTGTCATAAATTAATGGTAAAAATTAAAAATGTAATTTTATTGCATACCCTATTGGCTGATCTAGCCCTCGATATACATGTTCAATCTGTGTCTGTATCACAAAACTAAAATTTCTGTATCACACACCTAGCATGGAAATACTTTTACAACTTGAAATATTGCTAAGAAATTAAGATTTAGTTGACAACATTATTTTGGACGAAATGCTTGACAGAGTTCTTGTATTAAGCAGATGTTTTTATTTGACACCAAACACAGTAGGGAGTGAGAGACCAAGTACTTTACCACTGAAATCTTGTATTCAAAGTTGAAAAATCCAGACAAAATTAGAAAGACTTTGGGAGTCATGTCAAGCTTCAAGGCATGTAGTAATTTTTGGTTTAATTGTAAACACTTTTGATTTTTATCAACAGGCTCTCAAACATCAGAATGATATTTTTAAAAGTATTAGATGTAATGTAAACATAATTATCCCACTTTAGTTGCAGCTTTCAGGCTGCAGCTTACACAGCTACTACCATACACACATCATTTTGATAAACATTTGACTAACAACGACTAAGTGATAAATGTCATGATTTAATGACAGCTGTTATCTACTGTCATGTGATAAATGCCATGATTTAACTTGATACCTGTTATTGACTGTGACGAATGCCATGATTTAACATGAGCTGTTATCTACAATGATAAATATTATGATTTAACATAGCTGTTATCTACTGTCACATGTTAAATGCCATGATTTAACATTTTAACTAATTTTGTCATTGCATGTATGACAGTTAGTACCTATTAATTATGCAGATGTAAAGTTTTTGAGGTAATAAGTTTATTACATATTAATTTATTGGGGTGTATGAAATGTTATGAATGCCTTGAACTCCATATATGTTTGGAACAATCAGCACTATATAGCCACAACTGCATTGAAACACATACATGAAAATACATTTTACTTGAACCTTGTGCACTCTTCTTTTGGTCAGTTTGTACGAGGATCAACTTATAATGTTCTGTACACCTTGGCATAGTTTACTGTGATTAATAATATTTATAGATTAGTTGCATATTCAGCACATTGTGATGTTAATAATTATATTCCACATCTTTACTATTTTTAGGTGTGGAATCTCATTTTACCACAGCAGTGAAATAGTTGTTCTTTTTTTATTTCAGGGATATGGCAAAGAAGTGTTTTGCAAGTTGCATTGAATGAATTGTGGAGACCTGTGTTGTTGATATTCAACCCTTCATGCTCTATAAAATGACCACTCAGACCATAAAAAAAAATTATTTTGGGGGTCAAATTTGTAACAATGTAGCTCTACTGGTCATAGACCAGAATAACTTATTGGATTGTCTGTTGTCCTTTATCAGAGTGTCCATTAACACAAGTTTGTTATGGCTATTCCTTAGCTACTTGGAGGGGTGCCTTCAAAACTTTGCACCCACACTTGCATTCCGTGGTCTAATTGGTGATGTTCAGACATCCAAAAAGGCCACCATGGTGACCATCTTGAAAATCCTGTCCTTACTACTCTTTCTCAATAGATGGTCATATCTCTGTGGGGCTTTTCATTACAAGACTTCTTTGTGATTTGTAGTTGGTTCAAAATGAAAATGGTGCCATTTTGATGACCACTGTGGTGACATTCCTTAAAATCTTATTGCTATATGGATTGTCTTATCACCTCATTGTTTTCACTAAAAGACTTAAAACTGAAAGTCATATTGATGTTGGGGTTTTGCATCCAGTGTGGCTGGCAAAATTCTTTTCTTGTCACTACTCCCTCATAATAGATGATCATTATGATGGGTTTAGACTAAGTCCTGAATGAAAATGGTGCCAGTCATACATCAATTATGGCTGCCATGATGGTTCTCATGAAATTGTTGTTGTCACTAAGCCCCCTGAATGAATGATCGTAATTACATGGTAGGTTTTGACCAACCTACTTCTAATGATGTCTTTGTCCTAAATGAAAATGGAATCAAGCAGACATCCAATGTGTATGCCATAGCAGATAATTTAAAAATCTTGTTTTCAATAAAGAACATTAAAGATGTTTTCAGCACCAGTTAAAAGAGAGAAATGGTATTATCTTGAATTCTTGGAAATTATATTTACCCAGTAGAGTGTCACTCCCTATCAGATTGCACTATCTTAATGTTTTATCATTCTTTTGTATATTTTGCATTCTCATGGTTCATTTCAGCATCAACAAATACAGAATTGTTTTAAGTTATGAAAAGCGCTATTGAGAAAATATATAAATGTTAATGAAAACAGGATTTGTCTGTTTGTTATTACATCACAGTTTATTAACATACATGAAATGTGCTGCCTCATTTATTTAATATTCATTTTTAAAAGATGCCACAAGTGCCATTCTGTATCCTTTTTGTATCTACTGTTTGGACAGTAGTACATCTAAATGAATATTTTTATGAAGTATATTTTAAGCTTGTTAATAATCTAGAATTTCTAAGGAGATATTAAGATACACAGGGTACTATTAAAGGCTGTTTTAAACCAGAGAAAAGGGGATTGAAAAACTCGCTTGGCTTAAGATAGTGATTGCACCAACTAGAATTTGAGGAAGATCCATTATGTCACCAGTTATAGGTGCTGATCATTGAGAAGTCTAGAGTATAGGTGTTTTATGCACCACATTTCTCTTTTCCCATGTGCTTATGACGCTTCTCAAACTAACATTCAGACAGTTTACAATTGCAATGCTTGGTTATTTGCCAGCACAGATATGTCAAGTCAGATTTTGGAAGAGTATTGCTGACATCATCAGTGATAAATGTAATAGTGTGCACATGTTGGTGCATTATTAACATGCATGGAAGTGCTTCCTTCCCCAAAGGAGGGACTCGCATTAGTTTTCATAAAATGTCAATTATTGGCTTGCTTAATGTTGATATTCTTGCTGTTGGATATTACTATTGAAGAAGAATACATTTTTGGGTAATTTGTTCAAGAGAATGGATATATCCACATATAACATTAACACTTATTTGGAAAGGGACACAAATTGATAAAGTAGTTATTGTTTTATATAGACCCTTGTATGACCTTTACTTAGTCCTACAATGTAAGATGTCCACTTTGATATTTATTTTTGTTTGGGTCGACCCAGAGTTGATGTCTTACATTTTAGGACTCAACATCAGCTATAAGATAATAAAACACGAAATTATTCACACTGGCAAGTCAAGGCTGATATAGATTCTCATTGACTATTTTCATTGATCGAAACTTTTGCACTGTATAAAAATTGCTGGTTGTTATAAATTTTACTTTGGCTTATTTTTGATAATCATGCTTGTAACTTTCAGTTTGGTTAATTCTTAAAATTGCTTACAGACTTATCAAATAACTATTTTGTATAATACATAGAGAAATATTGCTCTTTATCTTATATTTTCTGATGTCATGTTTGTTGTTCATTCTGTGTCAAGATTATATATATTTTGTTAATCACTTTCAAAACTTAATCGTAATTTATTTAAAAGTTATTACTGAGCTAATTGATCCAATCAGTTTTTGTTATTGGTTGGTTATACTGGCATTTGTAACATATTGGCTTTTTCATGCAAATGAGAGCATAATGCTACTGTCAAGAATAAACTGAGGAAGCTGGCCTGCGAGGTTATCAGTCCTGGGACACATGGATTTATGAGGCTGATGCACTACCATCTATGAATTAAAACAACTTCCTGATCCAATCATGTTTCTGCATACTGCTTTAGTTCCATAAACATTTTTATAGCAAACCTAGGCTGGGTTATATGGGAATTTTTGTGTTTGTACATCCATCCCATGCAAAATCTTGTGAATGCAAAAAATTCTTAATGGGTTTGTGATGAAAATTGGTCATTATTATAGTTTAAGAGGTTTTAGAATTAAATCACTATTTTTTTTTAAAATAATTTATTTTATGTACAGATCCATAAACATCATGTTTTGTTCTGGATTGGTTATAAATTTTTGAACTTCCGTGTAAGGTAAACTGTTTTCTTTTCAAATGTTAACAACTTCCCAACCACCTGTTAACCATACCACATTGCAGACAGTGTAATTCCCAAAGTCACACCTTATTTCAGCTTTGGCCAAATTACCAATCACTTTGGTTTTTATATGTGCTTATTGGCTGTTGCTGCTTAACTTTTCTAAAGAGGAATTTTTGGTGTCCTGAATAATTAAAATAGATGATTCTTGATGTACTTTATTTAATCAAGCTAGTTTTCCAGCTGGCTTCACACATTCACAGCTGTCTCAGTCCAGGAGATGGAACAGGCTGTAGTATACAATCACACTTAGCTTCCTCAATCCAGGTGGTTGAATAGGCAATAGCATAGTTGCCTCAAACCAGATTCTGTGAACACACACATTTACTGGGAATGGAAATGCCATGCATAGTCTGAATTTATATTGTTATGCATCCTTAACAATATTACAGTTGGTAAGAATTCTCATACAAAATCCATCTTTTGTAGAGTTCTCTTTGCCAGTGAATTTTAAAAAGAATCCAATTCTAAAAATAAAAATGGGATCAGTTTGGTTCAAGATTTTTTTAAGACTAATTAATTAGCTAACTCTTTGGATACCAAATTGGTAAAAATGTCACTTGTATAGTATTTAATAATAAAAAATTGTCAAAATGTAATCGTGTTTCATTAGCTATTGAGCCTCGAGACCAATACATTTTATACATTAAATTTGGAAAACATGCCAATACACAAAATGTTGAACATGTTACTTAAATGTAAAATACTTTTGTATATATTTTTGATACCTCAACTTGTATAAACAAACATTCTGTCTCAGTTTTATTGTAACATGACCCAACTTTCTGAGGGCCAGCAGCACTGGTAAATGGAAGCAGCACACCTTGCTTGTTGAAGCATGCTCACCATGACCATCCTTTGGGATCTTCTCCCAAATTTTTAAAGCTGGTGCTGCCACCATAATCTTGTAGGCAATCTCATTTATTTGATGCCACAGAGGGGATCAGCACCTCTTTCAGAAGTGTAGCATAGCTTAATATAGTCCTTTCTGTGGTCCAGGCTAAGCATGTGAGATGAGTGACCAATGTGGACATGTCAACACTTTGTGACATTCTGAAACAAGATGCAAAATGTCTGGAACCAAAAAGTGTTGACTCTTATCTGAGCAGTAAAGATTAAATGGGGACACAGTTTACAGAAACACCACTGACCAAGGTACCAAACCCCCATTAAATGTATGAAGAAAACATAACATTCAAATAAAGCAAGTACTGAGGAAGTCAACTTTTGTACAATGCAAAAAGGTTGGTGGAATGCCAAAATTATCATTAAAAATAAACATGAAGGCAAATTTCAGTGTGTAATGTAAACATATAGCATTGTCATTCAAAGAAACAAAAAAGGATTATTCCATTTATTGACACGGGAATCGGACTGTGATCTGGTGATTTTCAATTCTAGTCCTCTTGTACTATTTGAAGGGAGGAATAAATGGGGGGAGGTATGAGTTAAAAGGAAAGCGGTACAGTTAATGCATTATGGATATTAAAAAACAAATTCCTGAAAGATTAGTTGCAAAATGGAAGCCTGAGTTTATATAGCTTTAAAGTTATTGAACAGAAAGGAGAGTGAGGGCAAGTTCAAAATACTGAGCTATATTCCTTCCAATGATGCATGTCAAGATTTTTATGTGTCATAATAAGGAGAGACAGTTAAAAACATGCATACTCTCCCTCACTTTTCACAAAATGGCAGGGGAGGAGTGTAATAGACGAGTCGACTTGATTACATTTCTCCACTTTGTTTTTTGGGGACATTATATAACATTGGAAAAATGATACCCATATCTTGCTTATGCTTCACACAGGAAAATTCCTTGACTGTGGTCTGCATTTCATGCCACAACAGCATAACTTTTGGCCTTGACTCAAAGGTCAAAAGGTTGAGCAAGCATTTTGCAGAGTGAATTGACTTGGATTCATAATCATTAATTTGAAGTATGAAGAAAGTATCCAAGGGGTTTAGGGACTATACTCCCCCCAACCCTTGAACCAAAATCATAATGCAAGTTTTCATTGCATCCTGATCTTATATATGAGCAAAATCCATTAATGGATTAGGAAAATATTAGCAGATAAAACTTGAACAAATACCACAATTGAAATTTTCTAAGTCTGAAATTTCAAAAGGGAACATGTCCAAAAATGGTTCATCCTTGCTTACTAAAGATTCCTTCCAATTCTGAGGTGGTTAGGAAACGTAAACTTTAACTATGACTTTGACCGCAAGTCAGAAAGAATTCAGCATGTCATAGAACGAATTGCTTTTACTTTTAACCCCCCAAAAAACCCTTTTTAACCAAATTGTAAATATAAATTTTCTGTCAGCAAGCCCCAAGTCAAAGGTACCAGTGCCATCTTAAGGCATGGGCACACTGGGCATTTGCCCAGGGCCTCGTGCTTCTAGCATGCCCATATTGTTAATGAATGGTAGGGGACCCCAGTGCATTGCTTTGCCCAGAGCCTACAGTGTTGTTAAGACGCACTGAAAGGTACAACCAGGTTTTGGTGCTGAATAAACTGTCTTAGCTTCATAATGATTGATCTGACATATGTTCTTAATCCATTAATGTGTTTTGTAAATTTAAGCAAATGGACAGACTTTTACCAAAACCTGAACATGAATTTTCTATGATGGTGATCTTGACCCCAAGGTTTAGGTGCAAGAGAAAGAAGAATGAATTATGTCACCTTTATGATGGTTCATATCAAATAGTTTTAAATCAAAATTTAAACTGATTTTCTGTTAAACCAAAATCAGTGTTCGCATGATACCTTGAAAAGTACTTGAATATTGATTCATCCTTACAAAGTACTTAAAAATTGTTGTTACCTTGAAAAGTCATTTAAAAGTACTTGAAAATAAACCTCAGTCCTTGATAAATATCAAATTAATCAACAAATGTACAAAGGTTTCTTTTCATACCATATCATTATCAAAATACACCTCTTTGCTGTTGGATGGTTTACTTGACCAATCAGATATTTATAATTCAGCATGGACCTGATTATAGAGAGCATTAAAAAGTGTACAAATCTTTTCCAATGATTCTTATTAATTTTATTTTCTGCAGTAGCGGTTCATCTTTGTACTTTAAATCATGGTGAATCAGCTCTTCAAACTCATGAAACAAAAATTAATAAAAAATTCAAAATGGTTAAAATTTGTTCTTATTGTATGTCCAAGCCTATGAGTTTTGGCATACAATCTAAAAAGTAGAAGACTGTTGAAAGTCTATTACTGACATTTTGGAGTTAAGGCCAAATTCTGGGCGTAAATTACAGCCATACAGTGGTGTCACTAGGGTGTGTGATCGCACCAGAGGGGGTGACATCAAAATGACTGTCCATATGAATAAAATTTTTGAATTTTTGTGCATGAAGGAGGTCCATGAGGGTGACTGAGTTACTGCACATGACTATAAAATTTTGAATTTTTGTGCTGGAAGGGGGTCTTTTGGAGTTGCTACACTGGGTGACACCAACCCTAATACACAGGGGGGGCTCGTATCATTGCTTACAATTTACCTGTCATAATAATAATCCAAGGCAAAACTGCCTACTAATATGCATGGCAGGCACACCAGATTGCAGTTACTGTGCCTTTTATTCACATAGCTGCTGACTCTGCATCATTATGACTTAGGAAATGTGCAGAAATAAAAAACTTTCACCAAGAACCTTACCTGTTCTTGTTGATGATAATGCATCAACAATGTTTAGGAAAGTGCCTGCTATGCCTAGCTTCCCACTAATGTGAAGCTGACCACCCTTTTTCTCAATGAGTTCATCTTACCCATATTGACTAATGAATACTTTGGTATTCTGAGTATAATATTAACTTGTGTCCTTTATTAAAACAATTTAAAATGGTTTAAACAAAGTATTTTCATTATATCCTATCAACTTTAATGTCAACTGAATGATCATTTATATCTCCAATTATGTCATAATCAATGAGATTTTAGCCAAATATTCACATATTAAGTTTAGAGTGAGGGAAATGTCATGTATTCGAAGCATAATGAGAAGCAAGTTTGTGGAAGATTGGTAGTAAAGATAAACAAGTTTATTCATAATTCAATAACAGGATACTGCTGGGAAACATGGACCAGAATACTGCTCATCAAATGTCTTAACATGGGGAGTCTCATTTTCCAAATGTTGACTCAATGGTCATCCAAAAAAAAAAAGTTTTCATATTATTGTGCATGATCTGATGATGTAGGTGGGTTCCTGCACTTTCCATAAAGACTAGAACTGAGTGTTGGTGCATCTAGCACAGAGGTATTCCCATTGTGGAAAGATAAAAGAATTAACAGTGACTGGTACATTATTACTGACATTAAAACAAGATTTTAGAAGGTAAGACAATTAGGAGCACAACTCCTTAAAGGGCAAAATTGGAAACCTTATAATTGAAATTTTGTACTTCTATGTCATAAACATAAAACTAAAAATATTTGGTTGAACCCATTAATCCCTTGTGGAAACCAAACTGTTGACACATTGCTATAGCTCTCGCTGCTGACAAATTTCTGTAGCTCACTGCTAATAGATTGTTATAGCTTGCTGTTGACAGATTCCTATAACTCATTGCTGAAAGATCACTGCAGCACTTGCTAACAGATATAACTCTGGTTGTCAAATTGCTATAGCTTTTCACTGACATTTTTGAGTGAGGCCCAAATTAAATTCTTTCTTGTGTTGTGTATGACAGTTCACATCTATTCTGCTTATCAGTAGAAAACCTGAAATCATTAAACCCAGGCCTTAAGGGTAACAAGAACACAATCTGAAGACCTTGTACATTATTTACACGATTTTATTGGTTGAAATGAAATGACATGAATTTTTTTTTATCATGCACAAAACTAACAATTTTTAATGCTTTTTGTAATTTTACAACATACATGTCAATCATTTGAGACAATCCAATTTATTCTGCTTATAGTGCGGATCATTAAAAAAAATTTGTGATCACTATATCTGCAGTTACATTGAAGTCAAGCACAATGTTTAATGAAAAGTCTGAAACAGCATCTTAGATATTGCAGCACAAGAATCAGGGTCACCTCAGATGCAATATGGTCAATTAGGATTCTAAAGTTATTTAAAAGCAGATTACTGCTATCAAGTTTGAAGTTTCCCCTGTACACATCATATGACAATCAAGAAACTTGTAAAATAATGCAGCTAGTACTGTGATGATGTATATTTTGTACATTTAATATCACAGATAGGTATTATTAATTATCAAAACAAATTTATACACGACTAAAACTTAATGCAAAGTTTTACTGCATTCATCTGACTATAAAGTTGCCATTTGTCAGACCTGCATTAATACATGGTTTGGTATCTGAAATTTAGGTTTAATGTTTTGTGAAAACAGTTGGTCTTCTCATTTTTCTTTCTTTTCCAAAAAGTATACAACTTGATTCAGCATTCCTCTCATTCAGGCTGGGCCTCTGGGTTGACTTTCACTCCCTGTCTGATCTGACCCCAGCCAATCAACCTGAAATGCAGTGCAAGAATAGCCATGTAAATATTATCAGTCTAATCATCTATTCCACCCAATCTTCCTAATAAAAGCACACCACATGGGAGATATAATCACAGATTATTTTCTGAAAATTTGTATATCTTTACAAATTGAAGTCCTAACCTAAATGTAAATAACCTCATCAACAGCCACCTTTCTTGCCAAATGATTCAAAACTCAGTTTATGTGCTTTATACTACCCTAAAAAAAACCATCATGCCTACAAAATCCTAAAGACTGATCTGCATAATGACATTTTCATATTGCTGGACATGAGTGGTTTGCATTTTAATTGGATCAAAAGTTCCTATATGAAATTAACAGGAAATTATAATTTTATCGAAGTCCTTAAATGAAAGTAATAATGAATTTCATTTTTTGGGTCTTTTCTTCAAGATTACCATAGTTTAGTGCAATACAAATTCACAGAAAGCAATCTCCTATGATAAACTCATCAACCACAATTTTTCAATAATTTTATGTGGCTGGCCCCCATGGGGTAATCATGGGGAAAACTGTCACTAAAATTGGCCTCCAGCCCTGTACAACCAGCTCCACCACTTATTATTTGAAAAATTCTGGATGTGGGAAAAAAAATAGTTTAAAATGTGCAAGCATGAATCCAATGCATATTCTGTCAGTATGTACAGCTGTTTAAAGTTCAATAGCACATCAGCACCATCCTGGCTATATAGTGCCAAGTAAGTTAAGTTGTCCCAAAAACAGACACAAAAGACCCCAAAGAATACAGATTAAGGCAAAGTAAGGTAACTTCCTTAAAAGACAAAGTCAAATTTGTTTATAAAAAGCACTCTTCTAGCAAAAACAGTTGCCTCCAATAGCTGCTTCTTATGACAGGCAGGGTGATCCATTTATTCTACATCCCAATGATTGTGATGTTAGTGATTTCATAATGATGGAAAGGGATGCTATAATTCCTTATTGGCTATTTCAGTATATGCCCATGTTAGTAATATTGCTCAGAAGTCTAAGGGTGATACACCCTGTTCTTGTATTCATTTTTCTCTGCAGTACTGGTATGCATGTTAGGCAAAAGGACACGAATAAAAACCCACATCATTATTACCCTTAAAAAAATTCAAAGGTTATTCATAGCACTGATTTAAAATCATGCATAAGGAAATAGCCTAAGCTTTGGCCATTACACAACATCTCTTCCCAATAGCCAATCCATTTAAAAATTTTCCAGCTTTTAAGTAACATTTCAATCTTCCATTACTATCATAAAATTACCTGACTATATATACACCAAATGAACCTCTTGAAAACTGACAATTCCCAAATATTTTCCTGTTCTGTGAGAAGTCCATCATTATTTCAACAATCTGGCACTAAATATACATACAAAATGCAAGAAGAAAACCCCCCAAAAGTAATTTTTAAAAAAATAAAGTCCTTAAAATTGACCAACTCATAAACCCCAACAGTTGACAAGGTGAGGTAGTATCCCACTCCATATGCTCTAATGCCAACAGTATGGGCATTTTGAGATCCAAATTATTATCTTGATTAGGAAATGAGAGCCTTTCCCAAACACTTGAGACAGCCAACATGGGCAGGTATCAATCTCACAACACTCTGATTACTAATTTGATGTTCTACCAACTGACCTACAGTGGCTTTCTGCCACAAAATCAGTAACTATCAGACATCAACATAATATGCTCTGCCTTATGGCAGACACATAAAAAAAGAAAAATAAAAAAAGAAAAATACACAAAGAAAAAAAAATTGGATTCACCCCTTTACCTATGTCAACACTTGCTTGGGTTTACTGTAATCAATTAGAAACTTCTATCTCAGGCAAGACTTGGATTCACCCATTTACCTATGTTAACACTTGCTTGGGTTTACTGTAATCAATTAGAAACCTCTCTCAGGCAAGACTTGGATTCACCCATTTACCTATGTAAACACTTGCCTGGGTTTACTGTAATCAATTAGAAACCTCTATCTCAGGCAAGACTTGGATTCACCCATTTACCTAGGTCAACACTTGCTTGGGTTTACTGTAATCAATTAGAAACCTCTATCTCAGGCAAGACTTGGATTCCCCCTTTACCTATGTCAACACTTGCTTGAGTTTACTATAATCAATTAGAAACCTCTATCTCATGCAAGACTTGCATTCATCCATTTACCTATGTCAACACTTGCTTGAGTTTACTGTAATCAATTAGAAACCTCTATCTCAGGCAAGACTTCAACAACTCATCAGGCCTGAATGAGTTAAACAACAGTGAATGAACTAAAATGCCATTCAGGTAAATTCAGAAAAGATATTACTTGAATTGTTTTGACAATGGGGAGATTCCTCTTGCTAGCAAGTCAGGATAAAGTGATAAAAAACTATGTAATCATCATAGACCAGACTTGACCTAGCACTTGAATATCCATCCATCACAACCTCTTTTCTCAGATTCCCCATTTACATTTTACAAAATGGCTCATTATACAGGTACTCCTCAGGATTCAACTACATATCAAGTTATGTGGTAACAGTATATGAGAAACAGAATTCAACAGTTGAAATAATTGTCAAGAAATACAGGTCACAAGGTCACAGTTAACTAATTTTGATTGAAAAAAAATTAGCATTTAATATGATGCGTCTGAATCATTTAATATGATGCATCAGAATACTAACTTGTGTGATTTGTAAGTGATAGCATCTAACAAACCAATACAAGTAGAATTTCTAATCTGTAAGTTTGATTCCAGATGGATGGACTGACATCATCTATCCATAAGCCAAAACTACTTTGTAATCAAGCACAGCAAAAAATAAACTTACCGCCAATGTCTCTCCACCCTCCGGCTGAGAGCAATTTTTTCTCCAATCTCAGTACAAACTGGATTGGTAAGACCAATCTTGGCCAAATCACCTTTCACTGCTAGAACACGACCTCCTGTTGATAAGGATCCGATATTCACCATCAAAATCTCATTCTTGGCAAGTTTTTGCACCTGTAATAAAACCAAAATAATACATTAAATATCAAGTGATCTGTCTATACGTAAAAAATATTGACTATTTGTATCAGAGGTGTGAGCAGAATACCATTTCACCAGCTTGCCACAGTATAATGGATACAACTTTCAGAATAAACAACTTAAAAAACAAAATCCTAACCACTTTAAGAACAGTACTACAGATGTTAGTGGAAAAGTGATGCTTGGGACTCTATTTACTAGAAGTGTAACAATATATTTTACTTTTTACTTGAAAAAAAAGTTTCTCTGTTCTGCACACACTGTAGGCCTTTTCTGCCTCTTGAATTGGACATTTCTACAGCTGCAGAAAATAGCTGAAAAGTTTTTTAGTCCACTGATCAAAAGGTTAATTTCTTCACAATGATGAAATGGTATGGAAGCTTATATATATATATATATATATATATATATATATATATATATATATATATATATATATATATATATATATATATATATATATATATATATGCACAAATTGTTTTTCAAGTTTTAGCTTTCACAATAGATGCATAGTGAAGTTTCAGTTAATGTGTGTAAAAGTTTTCAAGTATTACTCCTTGATACCATACCTTTATTACAATAACCTTTACTGCCTTTTAGACTGTTTTGTTAGTGTTAATCTCTCCTAGTTGCATACAGTATAACCATGAATATCAATTTTTGTTTCTTCTAATGTAGTATTCATCTGCTAGTCTTAGTTTTCTACATAACAGCTAGAATAATAAGTGATGCATTTATGTATGAAGTAGTCTTATGGCACTTAAACATAACAGCAGCTACATGGTGCTGCTCAAAAGTGGAACAAAAAAACTGCAAAAGTTAACTGCATTTAAGCTTTAGGAGACCCCCCCCCAAATATATATCAACTCAAGTGCATGAAGATTGAATGTTAAAAGAAAAAGAAAAAACATTCTTTGAAATTTACATAAAACAAAACATGAAATCCTTAAAACATGTGGTCTCAGGGCTGAACAAATATTTTTTTTAACCATTAGTCCAGGACAAGTGGTTTCAGAAAAATCACTAGTCCCACCTTTCCCTTCACTAGTCCCACCTTACTCTTTTCTAGTCCCACCTTACTTTTTACTGGTCCCAAAATGATAAATCACTTCTAATCCATAGAAAAAAAACCAAAAAAATAATATACAACATAATTATTTCTTAAAAGAATTGAAAACATTGGTTGTTATTTATTTGGCTTCTTCAGGTTCATGTATATATGTTTTAGCTGATGGATTTGAAAATTGTGTCCATGTATATGTCTGCCACCAGCAGCAGCACTAAGCCAGCCGTTGAAAGCTGTGTCTGAGTTGAAGTCCTCAAGCTCTGGTACTTACAAAAATAGTTTAGCAAACTCATTTGATCTACAGAATATCTTTCAGCTTTACTTCTAAAGTGATCATAGCATCAATTTTCTCTTTTAAAAACAAACTCATTAATTATAGTCTGATGCTATATCCCCCTTTGTTTGTACCCCCTACCGATTTCAATAAGTAAAACATTTAATGTGATAATAAGTGCACATAACTAAATCAAATGAATCATTGATTTATAATTTCTAACCTGACTGACCAGAATAATACTAATACTGGCATCCCCTTGCACCTTTCATGCTTAACAGACTTTCCATACTAACACAGCGCCATATTCTGTACACTATAGGGCGGTTTATTTCCATCTAACAACATGACAATTCATCCCATTTGGTAACTGCCAGATAATTCCATAAATTACCATAACGCTCAGTTTGGAATTATATTCCTTTGCACACATGAACATATTAATGAAACTGCTTGTTAAATCCAAGTGAATGGCAATTTTTGTTTCCTTTGCCTGATTCAACACTGTAAATATCAGAAGCAGAAGACATATGCATGTACATCTTTAGTTGTGCATACACCCCTTTACTGAAAATGAACTGGCCCAGGAACTGGAATGTCCATCTATTATATCAAAAACTTCCGTTAGGCATGAAATGCGCAGACGATGGTGTTATGGCCATTCAGGTTAAAAAATATAAACCAATGAATGACTTGACTAAGTTCTTTGCACTTTTTATCAACTTAAAAAGGTTTTCATTTTATAAATCAGTAGCGGGTACAAACAGGTTAATTGACTGTCTATATAGTAATTGTTTTGCTTCAAACACAATATTGCACATGGAAGTTAATCATCTGTATAATCAATTATAAATTAAAGAATCATTATTGTCATGTAATCACATGTAATCAGTTCATAAAGAAAACCGACACTGATGTCGGTAAAATACCTATCTTTAATTTAATTACTCTGACTCGCTGGATTAAAATCATAGTAAGTCCATCATTCTGATCTAGCGATCATTATGATCTAATTTGAGTTAACTCATTGCAACAAAACCACCTACAACACTGCTAATTGATCATACTGGCTTTCTTTAGTTTGAGGTGTTTTGATTTTCGGCTTAGCCCAATATGCAGTCTCCAATATGGAGTCAATCGGTAACAGAATATAAATGTATATACAAAGAGGGGCTATAATCAAGTATTCAGTACACCCAGAGGGCATGATTGGGCAAATAAAGGTACATATAGTGAATAAAACACTAAAATGAGGACTAGACCAACTTTTTTAAAAAGCACTTGTCCCGGACCAGCGAATTGGAAAATTGTACTTGCCCGACTTCAAAAATGACTGGTCCGGGATGTTGGGCTATGGGATTTGCTCAGCACTGGGTCTCATAGCTAGTAAAGTTTCAGTTGCTGCCAGTCAGCAGTAAGGATAAGACTCTAATTGAATAATATAATTATCAATCTCCTTATATGGATCACAAAGAAATTTATGTTAAATTCTAAGCCTGCCATGTTAAAATACTTCTGTCTCACAGAGAAGAAGTCAACAGAAGAATATGTCCATGTTATTACTAGCACTGTATGCACTCATGTCAAAGTTCACACTTCAGAAGGTATGCAGAAGTTAATTGTGTCCAATACCCAATCAACACACTACCCATCATCTCTGCAATTTGTTCTGCAACAAGGAATACCACTCCTATAATTGGATTGTTGTTCGTAAGTTTGTCTGAGGAGTTTCCATGTATTTCTTTACATATTACATTTCTAACTTTACTTTTAATCAGCAGTGCACATAGCCAGCATTGTACTGACATGCCATTAAAACCTAATACACAGCCTTTAAAATAACTGTACATAATCTCCAAGTACTGACCCATAATAAGCAACCTAAGTGAAAAATACATATAAAAGCCACTTTAAATTTTCAACCAAATGCTGATGTCTATTGTAATAAAGATGAGAAAGAAATACATTCAGGACTTGGCAGACAATGCCTTTTATGAAGAAAGTCTACCATGCAGTAAAACGGATAAATGAAGCACACTGACCATTTCTTTCAATCCATAACTGAGTAATAATAGTTAATGATTTTTCACAGGGGTCAGTGAATTTTATAACAAATTTTATATTCTGTAATATAACCAAATTCATCACTTATTTGTAAAAATGTTTATGAGCATGCCAATGCTAAATTATTTCTTATATCTCATATTTAATAATATTTAAAACTTCAAACAATATACATTGTTATTGTGCAAAACTTTTGTATAAAAACATGCTACTGTGCAAAAATGAGATTAAACCAAAAGTTACATAAAACAGCAATTCATAACAGATGACTTCCAGAAATAATATCAAACAAGCTTATCTTACAAGTAATCTTATAGGCAAATATTAGTTGTACTTCATTTGGCATATATTCCAGTCATACTGATCATTGCTGATTACAATTATTGGTCAAAGAAACTAAATTTTCACCTTGAATAAGTTTACAACCAACATCATCATAATATAGTAAATCAGTGGATGCTGTAAAACAATTTTATTTCCCAACCAATCAAGAAATTCTGAACAAAGTTGAGCTATAATTATGTGTAGACAAAGTTTTGGCATTCTAATGATTTTTTGTGCACTCCTCAGTGTTCAGCTTTCCAGACATTCACAAATGGGCAACTTGGATGGTAAACAAAGTAGAAACCAAACTGATAACATACAGAGAGATAAGCAGAAGCTGATCATCTGTTCTACATTATCGTGGTTACATAAAATATGGATTGCAGTGTTTATATGTACCATTTGATATTTTACTGTTCTAGAAGATGCAAGGAATCATCTAGTCAAGATGCATCCTTAAGTCGAATATCACAGTAATATCTTCAGTTCATAAACTGCAGACAGAAAAAAAAATCCCATATCATTTCTCTTGCTATGATCTTGATACAGGGACCTGTCTATGGTGTATTAGACACAGCATAGTTATGATGTGTCTCACTGTTAGGTTATTTTAAAATTGTTCTGAGGTTTGACTAGTTTGGGTTTGATTGGCAGATTGATTAACATCATTAATCAGGTTTAAAGTCTCTAATTGGCAGATTGATTAACATCATTAATCAGGTCTAAAGTTTCCATTTCTTGAGAACTGATAGTTTGACAGCATTTCCTTCCACAACTGTACACATTTATAATAATATAGTCATCAGACTTGATGACAATTTCATAACATTTCCTCTAACAACTGTACGAGTTTTCAAAAAAAAGCAAATAATACCACAATTGAACTTCACAGCAATTTGACCGCATTTCCTTTAATAGTAAGAGTTTTCAATACAAGTGAACAATACCTTAATCTGAAATTTTTTTACCTTTCCTAACAAAAGCGGAATATGCATTTGTAATCTTTTTTTTTGTGCTTATGAGAAATATATCTACCTTTGCTCCTCTTTTTTCACCTTCTGTTTTGACACCAAGAAGTCTTCTTAATAAGAAGAATGAGATTGTCAGTTCTGTGTAAATGTCTGGTAGTGATCCCACTGCACCAAGAACTTGCCCAACCATCCTGTCAGCACGACAAAGTGTTGGATCAATCTTAGTACCAACACCTGAAACAGAGAAAGTGATAAAATATTAGCAAAAGAGAATGATGACAATGATGATGATGACATTAACTGAATATATAAATGCCAGTGCATTTTTAATATCTATGGTATCATATTTTAACTTTCCTCTCTTTCTTACCTGGTGATGTCTGTTACTAAATTTTCATAAACTTACCTGTTTGTGCCAAAAGGTCTTTATTTGTATCTTTTCTTCTTTTGAAAAAGTTTCATGAAGATCAAGTATTAAAAACGAGACTTAAAACAGTTTGAAAATTTCATATGTAAATGGTCCAAACTATGGATGATACAGCCGAAATAGTCACGCTCGAGTCTATCATTTCCCCATAACATGTCTACAAAGTGAAGTTCATATCACTTTCCATTGATTTCATGCCACTTCCTCATCCCTTTCTGCTTTAGTAAAATGCATTAATAATCCAAGTCAAATAATATCTTTCTCTTGCCAAGATGAAAATGGAAACATTTTAATAATCATAAATGCTAGAAATGCTATCTAAAGAATTCCAGCCCAAAGTTAACACATGATCCTTTTGAGAAAAATGAGTGAAAACTGAACTGAACTTAATTTGTGTAGCCTAATAAGAACTTAATATGTACAATTTCAATGACACATGGGATATGATTCTCACTTACAGGCCCTCCAGTACAGCAGTAAAAGTCTTAACACTTCTTATTGGAACAATTTGAATGACTTAGGAAATTATTCTTACCTATAAGCTCTCTAGTTACTGCAATATATACTAAGTCTTACACTTACTACTCCAACAATTTCAATGACACAAGAGAAATAATTCTCACCTATAAGCCCTCCTGGTACAGCAGTACCTACAAAGTCTTAACACTTCCTATTGGAACAATTTGAATGACAGGAAATTATTCTCACCTATAAACCTTCCAGTTCCAGCTATATATACTAAGTCTTACACTTATTATTCAAACAATTTCAATGACACCAGAGACATAATTCTCACCTATTAGCCCTCTAGGAACAGCTTTATATACAAAGTCTTGCACTGACACTCACTACTCAAACAATTTCAGTGACACCTGAGAAATAATTCTCACCTATAATCCCTCCAGGTAGAGCTTTATATACAAAGTCTGACACTTACTACTCACACTGACACTTACTACTCAAACAATTTCAATGACACCAGAGACATAATTCTCACCTATTAGCCCTCCAGGTAGAGCTTTATATACAAAGTTCTGCACTGACACTCACTACTCAAACAATTTCAATGACACAAGGGAAATGATTCTCACCTCTAATCCCTCCAGGTATAACAATAATTGCAGTCTTACTCTAATTATTCAAACAATTTCAATGACACATGGGAAATAATTCTTACCTATAAGCCTTCCAGGTACAGCAATATATGCAAAATTTTGCACTCACACTTACTATTGGAACAAATTCAATGACTTATGGGAAAGGATTCATACCTATAAGCCCTCCAGGTACAGCAATATATGCAAAATTTTGCACTCACACTTACTATTGGAACAAATTTAATGATACATGGAAAAGGATTCATACCTATAAGCCCTCCAGGTACAGCAATATATGCAAAGTTTTGCACTCACACTTACTATTGGAACAAATTCAATGACACAGGGGAAAAGATTCATACCTATAAGCCTTCCATGTACAGCATTATATATAAAGTTTTGCACTCACACTTACTACTGAAACAAATTCAATGACACATGGGAAAGGATTCATACCTATAAGCCTTCCAGGTACAGCAATATATACAAAGTTTTGCACTCACACTTACTATTGGAACAACTTCAATGACACATGGGAAAGGATTCATACCTATAAGCCCTCCATGTACAGCATTATATACAAAGTCTTGCACTCACACTTACTATTGGAACAAATTCAATGACACAGGGGAAAGGATTCATACCTATAAGCCCTCCAGGTACAGCATACTGGAGATCATTTTGCTCTGCAAACAATGAGACAATGCGGGAAAAGATAGGCTTACAGGTCAACTTTCCTTCTTGATCTTTAGCAACCATCCCTGGCCGTACTTCAATCTCCTGACCTACCTATGAAAAGGTCACAACATTATGATACTAATTAAAAATTTACATCTTAAAATTTGTACAATTTAGTATAAATTTTTCAATTCCAATTTTATTAGCCAACTCTTCTCTCTACTGGATTTAAATGTCAACAACTTCATAAAGTCATTATACAGTAGACTCTTGATTATCCGCGCGCGTTTTAATATTATGCGACGATTTCAAAATAGAAAAATTTATACATGAAGTCGACCGACCTGTTTAACAACGACTCGGGCTTACGACTGGTTCTTGGCGAAAGTTGTTATATAATTTTATACTAGGGCTTTATTTCCTGTCCCAAGTAAATTGCAGATGTCAAAGGTCTTTTTGGTAGTGGGGGGAAGGAGTTCTGTTAAAAGAACAGTACGATTCTTCAGTTGTTATCTGTACAGTAGGCTACTTCAGTTGTGTCCAAAAATACTGTATTTAAGTTTTTGTGTTGGAAAGAGGATAATGGAGCGGAAAAGGAAGCGCGTAGTTTTAACAATTAACCAAAAACTCAACAAAATTAAGAAACTTGAGCAAGACAGGTCTACCAAAAACTTAGCTTTACAATATGGTATATAGGTGAAACAACAGTTCGCGATCTCCAAAAAAAATAAAAATAAATTGATTAACTACGCCAGTAATTCCGATTCATCAAGTGGCTTATCAAGCAGAAAAACAATGAAACTGTCAACTTATGATGAGCTTGATAAAGCGATGTTGCAATGGTTTAACCAATAAAAGGCACAAAACATTCCTGTTTTAGGAATTATCTGCACAAAACAGGCAAAACTATACTTTGATGCATTAGAAATGGAAGGTGATTTCAATGCATCATCGGGATGGCTGACACGATTTAAACAGTGGCATGGAATACGTGAGATTTATATACATGGGGAAAAATTAGGCAACAATGAAACAGTTGCAAATGAGTTCCAAAATGATTTTCAAAGGTTCATATGAAGAGCAACAGGTGACTCCTGAACAAATTTATAATGCTGATGAAACTGGCCTAAATTGGAAATGTCTTCCCACAAAAACATTAGCACATAAATCAGAAAGTCGAGCACCAGGGCCTAAATCCAGCAAAGAAAGAATCACTGCTTTATGTTACGCAAATGCTACTGGTTCTCATAAAGTGAAACTAGCTGTAATCGGAAAAGCGTAAAAGCCACCTTGTTTCAAGGAAACTGAAAAAAAAAACCAATATGCCTGTGACATATTTTAATCAGAAGAAAGCCTGGATGGAAACCACAATTTTTAAAACATGGTTCCATGGAAACTTTGTACCACAAGTTCGCGAACATCTGAGATCGAAAGGTTTGCCAGAGAAAGCCATTCTTTTATTAGACAATGCTCCAAGCCATCCAAATGAAGCGGTTTTGCAGTCTGCTGACGGTAAAATAATAACACATTATTTGCCACCTAATGTAACTGCGTTAATCCAGCCAATGGATCAAGGGGTGATTTCTGATATGAGGAGGCTATATAGAAGACATCTGCAGAACTTAGTGGAAGAAGGCAATAATTTAAAAACTTTCTCAAAAACAGTATCATTGCTGGATGCACATGCCTGGGATTCCATAAAGCCAGCCACAATTAGTAAATCATGGAAAAAAATATTTCCTGAAGTTGAAACTGTCGACTGCAATAGTTTTGATGAAGAGATTTCGACTTTTGAATTAGCCGCCATTTTACAGAGTACAGAGGGTGGTAAGGAAGTTGATATTGGATAGTGGAAATATTTTAGAATGGGTTAATGTTGATTGTGACGATCTAGGGTGTGAGGTTTTGTCCGACAGTGAAATCATTAAAAGTGCACAAGAGCAGACAAACGATTATGATGAGAGTGACGACGAAGACATGGAACTTATTCCTGAAACAAGGATAAACAATTCATCTGCTCTTTAATGGACTGAGGGTTTGCTAGAGAATCTGGAGCAACAAAGTGATTCTCTGTTCTCAGATAAATTGGTATTACGCAGATTGAGAGCAACCATAAAGAAGAAAGAAGCTGTCATTAAAACAGAAATCAATAAAAGACTACTTTTCCTAAACATTCATTGTTTTTGTCTGTTGATTTATTCATCTTCCTTTATTTTAATGTTCAATATAATTGTATTAAATTTAATTATTTATTTTCGTGTTACGACATTAGGATATTAGTGAAGAACATTGGCCTGCATCACAAAAGGTAAACATAAGTAGGATATTACGGCAAAAAAATTAACTAAGTTAATTTTATGCCACTATATCTGGATTGTATATATGCACTTTGGTTTATCTGCTGTTTTTGATTATCTGTGCTAGCTCTCCCCACCATTACTGCGGATAATCAAGAGTCTACTGTATTCTCATAGCATTAGCAAACTTGCTGCTTCTGGGCCTTTAACATGAAATTTTGTTGGGAAACTAAAGTTAAAAGAGGGTGGGCATTCATGTCATCAGCAACTTTGACATGACATGCTGAAAATCCAACCCATTTAAGGACTTCTCAATAAAAAGATGTATACCAAGTCTAGATGCAGTCCAACAATTCTTGGTAAAATAATGCTGTATTTATCATGGGAGGACACAGAATCAGGTGTAATTCATGTAAAGGTCATGGAAATCCTATGTATGTATGGGTGGGGTATGACTAATTTTAACTATGCAGCATTTACCTGAAACCACTGCACTGCCTTCCTTTTCATGGGACTCCCAGTCCTTCATCCAAGGTCATTTTATTCCCACCTTTAATTAGTATTGGAGAGCCAGATTAAGGTGATCCCTGTGTAACTCCTTAGTCATAGGAAACATAAAGAATAACATCCTCTTTTGACTTTGACCTCAGCTACAGGATATCTAAGGGGGTGGAAGGAGGCAATCTTTGCAAGAGTTGCAAGTTAAGTATAATCAAAATTAGTTTTACCTTACTCACCCCAAACAAATACCACATTTTAAGATCCCTAATGTAGTACCTGCTACTGCAATAACAAATTTACCATTTAGGAAGCAAATGCTGATGGCTTAAACAAATCTGGTAAAGAAAACTACTGTACTTATAATACTATTATAAAATGGTACAACATTGGACTACAATGTTGTGCTGTCACTACAAGGCCCAATTAAAAAGTACCTTCACTCTGACATGCCAAAGATATAAGGTAATAGGACAGAAAAACAGTGTAAAACACAACACCATCCAAAGAGGAGTGATTCAAATAGGCCCACGATGTAGCAAAAGCACTAGCTTCATGGGTTTGCATTCTCATGAATAAAAGGTCTCTCTCTGAGAGGGATTGATAAGCTAGTGAGAAATGTTCAACTGCAAATATTGTCTGCCAAATGTCAGGAATCCTTAAGAGGAAGTAAGAGATTCTTCCAACCCTCCCTTCCCTTCTGATCATCACTAGCATATATACAGCTTAGACTGGATATCTCTGTGCCCCGTGACTTTCTGGTCTCCACGTTGTTTTAAATAAGTATCATGTGGTTAAAAACTATATATTATCTGCCTTGGTGACTTCGTTAGCGAATACTGACATCAAAATGTGCATAATTGAATTTTTTTTAGGTCCTCTCGGTGAGTAGATAAAATTTAGCCATATATGGCTGTCGATCGCCCCTTAAACCTACGTGCAGCAAAACACGAATGTGAAACTTTTGCTGCTCTTAGCCCAAGCTTTAGCTGATCCTGTCGACCTTTCTTCTAACCTCTTCAATTATACCCTCTAGGACTATAATAAATAGATTCCATTATAATAATTATATAATTAATTACCAGCCCCTAACATTATTTTACTTTTCATAGTGGATTTTATTAGAAAACTAGCGAGTTTCTCTCTAACATTTATTGGGTATAGAATTTAATGCATGAATCAATTTTACATCTGCAAGATGCCGTTGTTGCAAATCAGGATTTTTATAAGCAACGTCGTGAATGTGACATGCTTGATCAATTTTATTTACTGGATACTCTCCTGGTCTTGATCATCAAGTCAGATATCAAGTCGAGTTCCAGGACCACAATAATTATATCCAGGGAGGTGTTTCTCACCAACATATTTAGCCCATGGTAATCCGGGTATTTTCCTAATGATGCGGCTATATCCCCACCTATCTTTGATGTCCCTGAGATAAATTTATATTTTTTTGTACCACACTTTACACATTTACCTGTTAATGCATGTCGTTTATTTTTTGTTATTATTGTTGTCAATCCAACGGTGGGTGTAGATGATCTACATCGAAAACAATATAGACTCATGTTATTAATAATATGGATACAATAATTGATTTTTCGGCGACACGAAAACAAGAACCAGTAAAGCACCATCCAGCATTACCAAATTCGATAAGAATGATTATAATAGGTCCATCTTGATCGGGTAAAACACAATTATTATTAAATGCAATAATGAGATGGATGAGATGAAACAAACTATATTTAATAGCACCATCTGTGGATGATCAGAATTGTTACGAAGTACTTAAAGATTTTAATGAAAAAGCAAAATCTGTTAATAAAGACGGTGAAGATATTATTGAATTTATCACAGATATAGATGAAGCCCCATCTGTAGATGACTTGGATGGATTCATTAATAATCTCGTAGTATATAATGATGTAATGTTGGACAAACAATCTAATCCAGCTAGAATATTTTCTCGAGGTCGTCACAAAAACACAGACATGATTTATGTTACTCAAAGATATACACAGATACCTAAAGTGATTAGAGATAACTGTAATATTTTGGTTGTGTTTAATGGAGTAGATAATTATACCCTACAGAATATTTATTATACTTGGTGTTCAGGGGACATAGATATGATTAAATTTAAAAATTTCTTTTCTAAAGCACAATCAGTTCCTTTTGGATTTATAACGATAAATTTACATGATCCTAGATCCAGATATCATATAGGTCTGGATAAAATATTTGGTTAGTTCCCCCTGACAAAGTCAGGTGACAAAGTCAGGACTATCTGTTTATGAACTGTATATCTGTTTAAAAACCCAAATCTATTGTTAACAAAGTCAGGAGCAGCAGGGAGGGTGAACCTCTACAAAATTTTTGCTCAAGTTTTTAACGTAAAAAAAGTTAAATAAAATCAGGATAAAAAAAGTCAATAATAGTTTAACAAAACTGAGCTAACCTCATGTGGTTTATTATGTGGTTTATAACCGTCCGTACGGTAATATAAAAGTTAGATATTTTGGTTTAGGGTTATTGACCCTTTTTTCAGCCTCTGTAGGAACCCTTATTTCAGGTTAATTTCACAAGCAAAAATTTTGTAGGGTTCACCCTCCCTGCTGCTAAGGTGGATTTAAACAGTGAATGTGAAGCAATTACTAAGATATTGTACATACTGGAGCTGTATAAGAAATAAGGAAACAGTTTCTGTATTTGGTTAGGCAGCTTCACCAAAAGCGATCAACAGCAAGAAAATGTTCTTTCTTGGACAGCTTATATCATTTTAATGAGGTTGCATTATACAGTTGTCCCATATGGCTGAGTGGTCTAAAGCCATCACCATTCCAGATCTTTGCCACCACACCTGTCTGAGTGGGTTTGAGTCTAAAGCTCGGCTAACGTGGGTACATGAAAAAGCCTGCCAGTAGCTTTTCATGGGTCAGCAGTTCTTCCTGGGGATTTTCCAGGGTTCTTCTCCACTAGTTACACTGGACACCATGTATAGCCTATCTTGTGCTGAAAAATTGTGTTAAACCCTACAATAACAACATTGTTAGTTTCATTATGTAGTTTGAACAACTATTGCCAGAGAAAATGTTACAACTTATAAAATACATTAGTCACAACATTTTCTAAACTAAGCACTTAACAGGAAAACATTCACACTGAATTTAATAGTATTCGTCACATTTCATGTATATGAATGTACAAATGTACCTATAAGTCTTGGCTCTGATAAGAAGTCTCTAACAGGAACAGGGATCTTCTTCACAACGTATTCACATACAACATCTATGTTGTACTTTAACTGTGCTGAGATAGGTATTACTGGAGCTCCCTCTGCTATTGTACCTAAGAAAACAAGCAAAAGACATTATAAAATATGCCTTTTTCTTTTCTTCTAGGAAAAATAACTTAATTTCATGCAAAAGATCTTCTAAAAACATATATATCAACTTAACAAATTTAAATCCAAATAATTTGGCAAAGAAAATCATTTAGATTTAGGACAATAGTATGTCTTCAAAATATATCATGTCATTTCACCAAAACACACCCAAAAGGTGAAGTTCACTTTCCTGACATCAATTTCAGGACATTTCCTCCACTACATTTTGTTTCAGTACAATGCATTATAAATCAAAATAAAATGTTGAATTTGGTGTCAGTTCTCTCTTCAAAGAGAGGGTCAGAAAGATGGAAAAAGAAGTCTTTTGAAGTGTACTTAATTTTGTTGCTCATTTTATGATGCCAGATACCCATAAATTATATTACTCCTACAGAATTTCCAACTTGAAAAATAAAGTGAAGTGAATTTTTTTCGCCCAATATGAATCAAATAAATACTCACTGTATCCAGGCCTAAAAATGATAAAATGGGACTTCTGCCACTTAAGTTAGATTATAACCCAATTTTGAGGTCACCATTTTATGTTATACAACAACTGTGGTGAGGTCACCATTTTATGTTATACAACAACTGCGGTGAAACAAATAGAAGTTTTAATATTATGAATATGAAATAATTAAAAAAGATTAGTCCAAAGTGACTACACCACTCCCTCGATAACTCGCGCCCGGATAACTCGCGAACATGCTTATAACGCAGTGTCTAGCATGGCTCCCGATTTTTTCAAAGAAAATATATTTTAAAATGTGTTGAACGTGAAAAAAGTCTTGATAAGAAATGGTAAATTAAAACCTTGATATATAGCTCATTTTTATCGTCAAAAATGGTGATTATTGCCCGTAAAGATAGAATCCATATTGTGAAATTGCAATTACTAATAAGATATCACATATTATATTAGTTTTTTTTTAAATAGAGAAATAGTTGTCAATACACTAAATGAACAGCGCTCAACGAAAAATTCTGGTAAATGCTAACACGTGGCAACAGAATGAAATAAACACCAATTAAATGTCTTGCTAGGTGAAATTCACACTATAATCTTTTAATTTCGTCTCAACACTATAAACGCAACACATATTCTCTTATATGAAAACATGAAAAGAGTCAGTCGACTGTCACTTCGAAACCCGCGAGTACTTCTGTGAGAACATAATTACATGCTGGCTTTGTTTCCATCAACAGCTTGGGGAAGTGTTTGTTGCAATAAAAGAATCAATTAAAAGAAACTGGTGTTGTTTTATCACTGGACTATGTCTTTTGTATCAAATCAAAAAAGGTAAATACAATAAATAAAGTTCAAAGGTATGCCAATAGGAGCATACATACTTGTATTCATTACCGTTATCAAATTTCATTTTATTCGACCAATCGAAAAGATGTATACCAATGGGCATAGATCAGAAACAATTTTTATGTATTAACATCATTAAAGTATATAATATCAGTAATATATACTAATCATTTGTAAATGTGACCATGGAGAGCAAAGGAATTAAGCAAAAGGCATACTTAGTGACTGAAAAGCTGTGCATCATAGATAGTATTCATAATGACGAAGCAAGATCAAAAATTTGCAATGAACTAAAAATTGTGGAGTCGACATTTAGAGGTTGGCTTAAGGACGAGCTGAAATTTCAAAATTACTCGCATGATGTTGATTCAGATGAAGGGATGAAACGAAAATGTGCACAGACTGTAAGTGATAACGAATTATATGATGCTGTGTACGCATTGTTCACACACAGCAATGTGTCACAAACCGCAAGTGTTATCGTGTTCTAATTTATGTCGTTTTAAATTTTTTGATCCCTTAAATTCATGTTGGTAATGGTTAACCCTTGTGGATTTTTTTTTTCTTCCATTTAACTTCTACTGCAATAAACATCTACACATCGTTTGATCAACATTTTTTTTCGAAATGTGTCAATCGTATTAAAAAAAACCCATCTTTTTCTAATCAAACAATAAAACTAGAATGGATACCATTCACAGCAAAAATTAGTAACGTAGTACACTACGTGAAGTCGCACATGTGCTAATCGAACGGAAACCACGTGGAATAATGTTTTGATGTTCAATATACAGTACTGCAAGTTATCCTGAAATTAATGTTACTCTGTGAGGAAAAAAACTAAAAGTACAATGATATGAAGAGATATTTATTCACTGTTAATCTTAGCACGATTAATTATTGATTATAAAACACTGTAACATGCCAAACCATCCTATCCCCCTTCTGCCTATACGTCGATCCCTTTGTTAGTTTTGTTGTTTGTTATAGGTCCCTCAATAACTCGTGCCCTCGCTTATATCGCGGTCAAGTTTTTGGACCCCGATGTCCGTGAGTTATCGAGGGAGTGGTGTATTTTGAACTTTTACACACACTTATCCAATTTGTAGCCAACTTCACCTATTCTGGTAGGCAAGGTAATTTTGTCAATTTATTAATATCAAGCCTGGACCCTGACTCATTATGTTTAAATGCCCTAAGCAAACTTCTGTATGATTAAGAAAAAAAAAAAGGGTAAAAAGTTATTATTTAATAGCACATGTAACAGAAATGAATGAAAATGAGGTAACAGTTGTGGCAAGCTATAATTACTGACTGGGACACTTGAAAATAAAATTCCTGATGCAGTCTACCAAATACACACACACATGCAATAAGTTGATGACAAACAGTGCAAAACTAGTATCTAATTAGCCTGAGTGCTTTCGACTCTTAATGAGTCTTTTTCAAAGGCACATACAAAATATAGACAAAACAAATAAAACATAGAAAACATGATGTTTGTAAAACTCCACATGGCTGTTTCTACCTCAATGAAACCTATAGATGTATTGTCTCAACCAGCCTATGATATATGGACTATCAGTGTGACATTATTACCATTTTGTCATGCCTTTTGTGATATTCGCTGACAAGATAAAAAGCTGGGAATACGAGTTTGAAGAATAAACTAGACTAAAAGACTCTTCCAGTGACTGAAAAGAAAAATACATCGTACTCTGTTACCATTGTATTTGGGGACTACTGGTTGATGTACAAATATACACTAATTTCAAACTCTATCTTGATACCTGTACAAATATACACTAATTTCAAACTCTATCTTGATCTAGAAGGCATGTTTATTATAATCTTCAAATAGATTTTCAATGTAATTCTTTTATTTATCAAAATAAACTAAAAGTTCCCACTTTAAATCAGTGGCTTCCAGCTTTTTGCTATGACCCTAAACTGGCCACTAAAATAACCTTCCAACCCTCAGCCTTATGATAGATTTTTTTTTTCTTTCTGCAGACCCCACTGTGACCCTGATCTGGATCGTGACCGTAGGCTGGGAACCACTGCTCTAAGCCAATAAAATTTCCTCCTTACCTTTAACAAAAGCTAGAATCTGTTCATACTGTTCTTTGGCTTGGCTCTCTTTTACCAGGTCTATTTTATTCTGGAGGATGAGTATGTGTTTAAGTTTCATTATTTCTACAGCTGCCAGGTGTTCTGATGTCTGTGGTTGAGGGCAGGATTCATTACCAGCTGGAATAAAAGAAGGTACAATACATCTAATTAATGACATTTTCTTCATCCTTTTAATGGGACTGTTTTGAAGTTTCTGTAGCCTAGTGGCAAGCAGTGAAAACTCAAGAGGTGCATGAGTTGGAGTATTTCTCTGGCAAATGCTAGGGGTTGGGGTGGTCTTTTTTAAAACGTGCATAAAAAAGGCAAAAAATTTACTTCATTTAACATGATAATTTCACCAACTACTTTCAAAAATGACAATCTGGTAGATTTCATATAGTTAAACCCATAATATTAAGTTTACATGGAAGATGTTATGAAAAACATCTCTATGATAAGTATGCCCAAACCAAAAGAGCCAGTTCCTCTATGTTGGGAGTTCTCCACTTTGCAGGTGTATTGGTCTCCAAATATTTTCACCTGGAATGTAGCTGTTGTGAGATCCATCCTGGCAACACAAAAAGTGGTAAGAGACATGGCATGCATTGAGGTCAATTCCATAGTTGAGTACTTCTATAGCTCCATATCACAAACCCTAATGCTTTTTTTTATTACTACCTACCTTCTCCCAGAGGTCAAAATCTAAAATCTATTAGATATGCATGTATGAATTTGGATATGATATGACTGCAGCATTGCTCATGAGATTCTACAATAATTTCACCAAATATTCTTGAAGAATTGCAAAACTTGGTCCCTAAATAAACTTATTTTAGTTTTGAATGATTAGCATTAATTTTTATTAGTATCAAACTATGAACAACAATGCCAGCCAGTCTCTCCATTTACCTTCAATGCATTGTGCACAATTTTTGCTAAGATGAAAGAAAAGATTGTCATCCAAATTTATAAATTAAATAATTTTAGTAATTGATAATCATTAAAGCTTATCTCACTACCAAAGGTTGTTCAAATTAATTAAAGAAAATTAAAATTAAAAATTAAAAATTAAAGAAAAAAAATTTAGAAAGCCATCAACATATGCACAATGCTTTGTGGTAGAGTCAATCTTCATGCAGTCAGTTGACCAGTGAGTACTATTCATTTCCTGTATAAAAAAAAATGATCCCACCATTCCTGAACAAATATTCTTGCTGTATTAGTTCAAACAAATAGAGGTCAAAAACTTAATTAGTGAGTATTTATAATGGACAAAAGGGCAATGAACAAAAAACGTTTATTGTTTGAGTTTGAAGTCCCTGGCAGGACTAAGTCTGGGGTTAAACAAATGAAATTATTGTGGAGATTGGTGCTCACAAGTCCCACAAACAATGTGGTGGTCTAAACAAGCTTCTTAATACTTGAAATAAATTACTGAAGTCTGCTCAATCAACCATCATACATACTCACTTAAATAAGTCTATGGTAACCTATTTTAGTCTCCTTTTTAATGGATGAGATGGGGTTGGACCACATATAATTCCAAGGGTGCAATTACCATCTATTATTTTTCTTTGTATAATAGTAGTAGTTCTTGTTGTTGTAGTTGTTATTATTGTCATTATTTTTCAGAAGATACATGAAATGAGTACAATTTCACTAATTAAAACTTGAATTTCATGCACAAGCAGCTCTCATGTTATAAAGTATACTCTGGGCAAGAAAACAAATTTCATTTTAAATCTTAAGTGGGTGCTTCCCGAAGAATTTCTCCTGATTTATCTATGAAAGAAACGACCAATTTTTAAATTCAAATTTTAAGTTTACAAACAAAAACTGTAAAGAACATGTTTTGGACCTTATCTTTATTTACTTCTGAAATATTTATCAAACAACACATCTAAAGGAGGTAAATAAAACTCTGCAAACTTTTGAAGAATGTTTTATCTCTTTGATATTTAATAATTAAGCCTAACAAAAATACTGATGTTCTATATTAATTATCCTGTCCCAATGTCAAATCTTGAAGAACTTATCTTTGATAAATCACTTAATCTGGAATGAAGTAGTTTGTATTTTTTCTTGCATACTACAATAATAAAACACTTTCATTTTTTTTTAAAGACTGTAAAAGATTGCTCTCAGACATAAACTGGATCAAGAGTGTGACTAGGAATGAGTTGTCATGAAGAATGAGATGTCAAAAAGGGTATCAATTACCTTGAAGACAATAGTAGAGAAGAACTATGCCAAACAGACTTTTGACAGTAAAAGGACACAAGGGGAAAAGTGAGAGTTATGCATTTTTTTTTTTTTTTTAGAACAAGTCTGGAATTAAATTGATACAACTAAAGAATATAATGCAAATGCATTTTTCAAAATATTTTGGGACACTAACAAATATTTACATGAATACAATTAATCATTCACAGGGAAAACATTTTGGGATGCTAGAACATATTTACCCCGATATTATCAATCATTTCTGAGGAAACAACTAAATCTCTGTTACTGAATTCTGTTCCAGTGATACATGACTACATATCTGGGACAGGTAACATTCATGCCAACTTTTGTGAGGGTCATCCTTTTAAACATCATTATTCATAAATGATGTAATAGAAATTTATAATAATGAATATGTGGTTTTCAAGGAAAGATTGATAAAATATTTTGAATAGAATTTTCCACATCTGACTTTTGTTAATACAAGTGAAATTGTTTAACTTTCTTTTCTTTTGATAAATTAATTTAAAAAACTTTATTCCTTTTAGGCAAATTGTATCAGTTCTAACAATTAGTATGACAACTTTCTGCCTGGTCTTACTTTTTTAAAAAGTATAAATTTGACATGTGCCCAGCACAGGATTTTGTTCTACCACTGAATTCAATTGATATGCCACTTATGAATTTCACAACTTTCGGCATATTTGAGACATTCTTGAAAACAAGAGTTAGGGCCCTTTCATTATAAAATATGTCCAATCATACCTATCAAGAGAAGAGCAGCATCCATAACAGCTGCACCGTTCAACATGGTGGCCATAAGAATGTCATGACCAGGGCAGTCCACGAATGAGACATGTCTGAAATGAAAATTATATACAATAAATTACCAAATATCACCTGATATTTTTCAATGTTGATTCTCTAATGTCATATTACAAATGTTATTCCTGACATTTCTTAATGGTAATATCCCAATGTCATATCACAAGTATGTTATTCCTGATATTTCTCAATGATGTAATCCATATGTCATATCTCAATATTAATATCCCATTGTCATACCACAAGTATTGTTTTTAAAAGAAAACTTAATGCCTCACTGCAGTGTAATCAAGCTATGCAAAGTTGGTTCAGTTATGAAGCAACCTAAATCTAAATTCATGTTATTAAACATGTAATATATTAAAGATTAAAATTATTAGGTCATTTGCTCGTAAGAGCTGGTGTTTTATGATTCATTTTATTTTTTAAAATTCAATTACTAACACACACTCATGTTAATGTTGCTGTATGACACCATCAGAACACAAATAGTGTGTAAATGTTATGTTCACTGGACATAATGGCACACTGATACAAATGCTCAACAACATTAAAAAGGGTTTTTTGTAAACAATCTTTTTTCAGGATTTCAGGTACTAAATTGCTGGATCTGTGACTCAAAAAACAAGTGGGCCCATGTAATGCATATCATTTTGCCATTTGTCAAATATATTGTGTGCCATTCTGTTCAATGCTATTGGTGATATTGTGTGCCATTTAGTTTAATGCTATTGGTCATGTTGTGTGCCATTCAGTTTAACGATATTGGTCATATTGTTGGCCCATGCTATTGGTCATATTGTAAGCCATTCAGTTTAATTATATTGGTCATATTGTGGGCATCTTCAGTTTAATGTTAATGTCATAATGTGGGCCCATTTAGTTTAATGATATTGCTCATTCTGTGGACCTGTTCAGTTTAATGCTATTGGTCATAGTATGGGTATATTCAGTTTAATGTTTTTGGTCATTGTATGGACCTATTCATTTTAATGCTATTGGTGATAGTGTGGGCCCATTCTGTTTAATGCTATTTGTCATATTTGGGGCCCATTTAGTTTAATACTATTGGTCACAGTGTGGGCCCATTATGTTGGACTATATATGTAGTACTGCTCGTGCTGGCGCATCCTAGGGAGACCTTAGAAATAATACATAAGCCAATATCTAATCTGAGAAAGTTTAAAACTGACCTCAACAAGGTGAATCTGCCGCTGCAGTTAGGTCTATCACATGGGAACTGATCTTCCTTGCTGCTGCCACATGATCTGTAGCAGCCTGGACGTGGACACTTTTCGTTATCACACTTGTATATCTGCAGTGAAAACCCTAAGTTATAGTTGCATTCCCTCACAAAAGTTATAAGATAATGACATGAAGTATTTGATGACTATCCTAATAACAGGTAATAAAAAATATTCAGCAACAATATGCACCAGAGTCTATCATAAAATGATTGTGCATATTTAAAGGTATAAAAATGAATAATGGCAAATATGTACATGTAATTATATACATTATATACATTTATGAACAGACAAAACTTATATCTTGTCTCTCTATTGAATGATAATCCTGATCCCTTCAAACCTGAATTAGCATTTGGTTGCAATCTTTCTTCTGAGATTTAAAATTGCTTTGGACCGATTAAGTAAATATCCATCAACATGCGCATTATTCACATTCATACACGTGTTTTTTTTGGGAAAATGGTCTCTACAGTCTCCACTGGATTTCATGTAGAAAGATGAACTCACTATGTGGCCTTTATAAAGAGCTATAAGTGATACCAGGAATCCATAAAAATGTAACCAAGTTTCATGGCTGTCTCAAAGAGCATTGAAGGACTAGCATAGAAATGGGGAAAATGCTTCCATCTTATCTCGACCATCACAATATGATTCTGTGATGCAAAACATGCTGTCAAACTGAGAAACAAAAACATACCAAGGCTCACCCTTGTACCTTGATGAGCTTTTGAGTTGTAAAGAAGAAACCAAAATATTAAGTTATAACATTTTATTGACAATTAATGTCTCCCAAGCTTCATCCATTTATTTCCAACAGATTAAAAGTTAAGGAACAGTTGGAAAAATGTGACAGTACACTTGAAATACACATATGACCTTAGCCTTGACAGAAACACAAAAGTGGTATGCTATGCACTTTCTACTTGTATAATAGGAACACAAACTTTACATTGTGATTTTTAAAAATAAAAAGGCAGGGACAATAAACGTTTATATAGGTGTGATGGAGAAAATAAAAGAAAAACAAGAACTGATTTTTAAAAAAAAAAACATAATGTGATGTCAATATGTCAAAATGTACCACACCATGCTCCCTTGGCACAAGGCCAGGCTTGATACAGGATGTAAGGGAAGTGCATATTGTTATAACTTATTGGTTATATTTTGGTTATAACATTGTGTAATTGTATGGAATTGCTGACATTCAAATTGCATTTTTTATCAATTAAAAATGTACATGGGTTTCATTATCTGAGTTGTAATAGTTGTGATCTTTGCAAGTCTAGAAATACTGATTACTGTTCATTCACTGGTACCTAGGGACCCATTGATCTGGAGCTATCCGGCCAAAGACATGACCATGACCATTTTCTGACTGACCACAACCACAGTTTCTATTTTCTAAATAATGACACAGTACATACAAGCCTTGTCAGAATAGTGTCTGCTTCAAGTTAGACATTGTTTTAGCTAAGTAAACAAACTGAATTCAGTTACATGTATAACCTGATTTATTTGAGGACATTACATACAAGACAGTGAGGCTGAGAGAGTGGAGTATGTGATGTAATTTTATTCTTAATCTGATAGGGGAAAAAGTGGTACCAAGGTAGGGGAAGTATGTGATGACATTATATTCCATATAGGTAGAGAACCAAGTAATGGTTGACTGAGATCAACACACTAGAAAAAACTTAATCCAAATCTATTCACATATACAAACACCCACATAGACAACCCAAATACTAGATAGCCCAATCTTATGGGCATAAAAACAAATATAAAATTATAATACAAATATCAGTATTAACAGGTTTTTACAACAGTGGGCAAAAACAGTTGTGTCAATCCAATGTAATAAAAGGACTAGAAAACTTACTTTTGCATTAGCATATCCTAATTTGATGGTGATGTTTCTAACCAGCTCATTCTTGAATCTGACAGTCTGGAAAAAGAAGAAACAAAATGTTTGATTTCAATAAAGCAATGTAAGAATCTCAGACATCCAAGAATTTGAGTGATTTAAAGATCTTGGAAAAAAAAGTTTGCCTTCCATAAGGCAATCTACAACTTTCAACAATGCAGACTGGTAAAATGGTCCAGGAGCAAGAACTCCCTCTAAACACTGCAGACCAGTAATCCAGTCTGACACAGATGTCTTGTTTTGGTGATACATTCTCTGACCGGTCAATATTGGGGGCCAACATTTGTAAATAATAATGTCATAGTATAATACCATTTGGATATATTTGGTCTTTTAGAAACATGTCATGTTTCTTCAGTCGAGGTTATCTCAAAATCTATAAACTTGGTTATTATTACCGCATTTGATGTGCAAACATCGCTGCAAGCGTGTTAATTATTGCAAAACACCAGCCAGCAGGACTATAGAATAGCTGCTAGTAAAAAGCTTATAGTCCTCACACCAAAGGTGTTAAACATTGGTTCAGATATCAAAAGGAAGCCCACAGGGTGAATGTTCTCACCCGCCAAATAGACAAGCGAAAAGGCATAGTCTGATAAGTTTGATTGGGACAGTCCACAGCAACATCCAATCAGAATTAAGCTAGAGGGTGGGATAAAACCTTAGATCAGAATTAGAGCTAAAACTTGCAGTAAAATTTCCAGTAGATGCTTAGACAGATTGCTGTGCAAATAGAATTATTCTGGGAAAAGCCACTCATAATGTGGCTGGAATCTTAGGACCAGAAATGTAAAAGGAGGAAAAGCTTCTACAAGGAAGCTTTTCGGAGGACAGAACTTCCAGCGAAAGTTTTGAAGTCCTAAGTCTCTAACAGGGTGACAGAAGTGAGACTGACAGTGCAGTCGGAGTCGACAGTTTGTAGTTGACATAGAGAAGTGGGATAGAAGGTGGAGGATGAAAGCAGTCTATAAAAGAAAATAAGAGAGAATGAACTTGGAGGGAGTCAGGGAGGATGAGAGGGAATAAGGAGATAGAGAGGAATACACAGATAAGTAGAACACAAGGACAGGAAAAAATTCTCCCTCACCGCAAATCAAATGATGTGATAGGCTAGTAAAGGGTCTAAGGAAAGAAGTGTATTTGGGAAATTTTAATTAATGACCATTTAATTATTAAATTGTAATTCTGGAATGAGCAAGATTTTCAAATATGAATGCACACTGGAAGTAAGATACTGACCCAAATCAACACAAACTGCTTGGACTTGTCTCGCATTATCTGAAATACTATTGGATTATAAATTTTTATATATGGATGCAAGTTATGATTTTTGACAGAAATAATTGTATTGTTCAAATTTCTGGCTTGTTGAATCCAATTTTGGAGAAATCATGTCATGTGACATATTTGTCCTGATGAAATACTACCTGCATTTCAATGATACAGGTAAATGATCTGCTAACCAAAGAATGATCTTGGACTTTCATTAAATTAGTTTTCTGTAATCAAAGTCAAAGCATGGTTTTATGCATATGATGCAAAATTATTTTCATAAAGAACATAAAACCATATACATCAAGTTCTTTTTAATACCTGTAAAAATATTCTTACACACAAGTAACTTTCCCTGAAATGTGACAATATTGCATTTATTCAGTCTGATTTATATGAACATGACACTGGATAAAAAAAAGACCGCATATTTCTCTATAAATGCTTCATATAACAATTTGATTGAGTATCATAAAATATACCATTAATTTATCTTTTGATTTACCTGTACAATCATCTGTGTGAGATTAAACATGTTCATGAGCATATTTTTATAGATCTGAAAATATTGCCTATATTTATCAAACATCAAAAAAGTTACTTAGTTTTAAATGGTAGTCTTTCCATTGTTACTTAGTGCTGAAAGAATTATTAAAAAAATCAAAAGATCTGACTACACAGAAAAAGATCAGAATTTACACAATCTAGACCTGATTACAGATAAGGATTAAAATGATTCATTTCTTTTAACTAATACTTCATATCCTGATGTAAACACTACCATTTCTATTTGGAAGCAAGAATCAACTTCAGCTTGCAAAGAGCAAGTAGTTTCAAAATAAGTAACTAGCTTAGCTACATTCCAAGCTGCCAACTTGCAAACAAAGTCTTTTTTAAAATACAGTTCATTGTCTTTTTAAAAACAGATCTATCAAGCAAGCCTGCACGCATTTGGATGAAGCTAGTCATTATTACAAAGAGGTATATACAAATGTGGTAGTATTTCAATTAACTATAAAGAAAAAAAGTAACAGTATTCATTTAGACTCCTTTTAAGGACAGTCATTAATAGCCCAAAGGTTCCATAAAACAGACACAATATATAGGATTTATGACTACTGAATATTCTGTTACAAGATTACTTGCCATCAGCAAGTAAATTTCTTATTTTAACATGACCAATTAAATATTCTCTTCACTTTTCCATGCAAGTAACGGGTAATGTAAGATTTAATCTTTCCAAATGTGTTTTCTAGTTTGGATCACATTTTTTTATCAGGGTTAAAATTAACTTGCCCAGGGTAACTGGTAGTGAAAATGTAAAGGCCTGACTCACCTGCACACCAGAAATGGCCTTGACAAGGGTAGATTTCCCATGAGCTACATGCCCAATTGTACCTGTAATAAATATGAATGAAGCAACAACAATAATTTTATTGCATATATAAAGCAGGCAAAACTCAGAATGTTTGCATAATTATCTGTTTCATTTATCAGTAAAGTCCCATGGTTGATGATAGAATTGCAAATATTACACTCTGGACTTGGATCAAAGGATTCATTAATTATATCAATTAATCTATATAGTATATTCAATGACATGCATTTGTTCTACATGACAGTCCCCCATTTTAACATAAATGTATAAAATGAAGAGCTAAAATATTTTTCATGGAATCTATGATTTACATATTTTATAGCATTTGCCGTTTGTCTATTTTACTACCAACCTACCAATGTTTGTTGTAAGCTGCCTGCTTATGACTTACCAATGTTTGCAGTAGCTTGTTTGTTGATGACTTACCAATGTTTGTTGTAAGCTGCCTGCTGATGACTTACCAATGTTTGCAGTAGCTTATTTGTTGATGACTTACCAATGTTTGTTGTAACCTGCCTGCTGATGACTTACCAATGTTTGCTGTAGCTTGTTTGTTGATGACTTACCAATGTTTGTTGTAACCTGCCTGCTGATGACTTACCAATGTTTGCTGTAGCTTGTTTGTTGATGACTTACCAATGTTTGTTGTAACCTGCCTGCTGATGACTTACCAATGTTTGTTGTAACCTGCCTGCTGATGACTTACCAATGTTAATTGTAGCCTGTCTGCTGATGACCTCTGGGGTGAGTGGATTTAACTTTTTTACATCCTGAAAATACATATAAATTGTTAAGATGAAGACCACTGATTTTCTTTTTGTGGAGGTAAAATCAAATTGTAATGATGCAATACTTATTTGTTGCTACAATGCAGCTAACTCTTTTCCACTTGACCATTAGATGTCATCCTCCCACAGGATGATTTTTGATCTAGATTTCAGGTCCAGCCTTTTGATAAAGATTTTGGGTTCATCCATGTGCACTAATATTTCTTTTTCAGGATGTGTCCTTAAAGGAGACCATAGATAACATTTTCCTTTTATGTATGTAATTCACTACAAATTTTAATTTGACTGCAATGTTTATAAATTACATAATGTAGGCAGGTACTGATTATATTGCGTGGTAGATACCACATTTCCATAAATTGCAGAGTTTTTCTGACTTTTTATGAGACAATAGATCATGTGGTCCCGTGTCACAATATTAGCCTGTCCTGAAACAGAAACAAGGCTAGCAATACAGGGAAAAATCTGCATATTAAAAATTTGAATGTTTCCGAGAGATGCTCATAACTTAATCTGTTGAACTGTGTTAAGAAATTAAAGAAAAGCAATGTAATTTTAACATAAATATTTATACATTGTGTGCTGTACAAAAATGTGATAAGGATTAATTGATGGTGCCCCAAGTGAAAATTAAAAATGTACCACAATGAAAAATTTGTTAAGGAGGAGAGTCAAGCATATTATATGTAAATGACATATTCATTACCTATCCCCAACACACCACCTAAGGACTAATATTTTGAAACTATACATCTGACACTGAAAAACTTAGATAATACTGAATTCTGGGCAGACTTTTGTGTGAAACAATATCCATTACCAGGGAAGTGTAAAAAAAGCACTGAGAATGGTTTTCATTGGTTGTAACTTAAGCATTTAAAAAAAAAACCAAACAAATAAATCTGCAAAGCAGAAATTATAAATAATTTTGACATTAAGAAGATTTCTTTTTATGGATCAATTACAGTGTATTTTACATGTAGGCTACAGTTAGCTTTTTTGACAAATGTGATAATATATGCATGTCTGGTATAATAGTTTATGTATAGCACAGTGCTCAAATACAACTTTTTTTAGGCCCAGAACCAGGGCTAGTGACTTTAATGAACTCACAAGCCTTGACGGAAATTCCAAAAGACCAGACAGTTCAGACCTGTCAACTCGAGCTTGAAGAAAAACCTCCTGATTTCGATTTTGATTTCAGGGGTATTTCCACACCTACCTCCCGTCCTTGTAATATCTCCAAATTCTTTGGGCCTCACAGTCTGAAGGGGTCTCTCAAATTTATTTTATACCAAATAGGGCCTCTACAGATTCCATTAGCTTAGAACTCTGCTATGTCTAAATCCAGCAATTGATGAAATAATTAATATCACACATTTCTTTTCTTCAATAAATAGAATATTAAGATTAAACATGTAGATTTCAGATTTTTTTAACAACCACCACAACAATACTGTAGTAAAAATTAAAAAAAATACAATTGTCACCAATTAGCTTAAATGCCAGGAATGGTCACTGTAAATGCTGTGTAATTTTCTCTAAAAATAAAATCACATCTCCATTTCAGCCAAAGAAACTTGGCCAGTTAACACCCTACATTCTCTACCGAAAATGTAAAGTTTTATTACCATTATTAAATTACAATAAGGAATAGTACAATAATGCCGTGCAGTATGTGTGCCCCCCCAAAACTAATTCAGAATATTTTCATTCTGTAAACAGTGTTACAGGCCTTAAGACTTAAACCTAACTTACCTAAGAAAATAAGGTGGAACATAAAATGTGGGAAAAAAGAATTGAAACATGTACGGTAACTTGTGACTTCTGATTTGAACTGTCAAAATGAGTCCTATATAGGTTGTAAGTTACAACAAAATATGGAATCGTTTATTTGCCAGTTAATTGCTGGTGCTTAGATACACACAGTCGAACATGGTCCGAACAGTAGTCCTTTTCACAATACAAGGATAAAGATTAACTGTTAATTAGTCACACCGGCTTTATTGCTTGTGTACTTAAGTCAAAACTTCAGCTATTTTGCAGTTTAGCCACAGCTAACCAGAAGGTGAGAAAAGGGGCTTGTCCCTTGAGTGCTCTCACATTGGGGCAAGGGGATGGGGGTCAACAGTTGCCTTTCTGCAATTTCTATTGTCAGTCAGTTAATGGGAATCTTTGATTTTATACCTGGCCTCTTTTTTTTAAATTGCTGATAGTTAAACTCCAAAGGAAAGTTTTATATCAGTTCCAATCACTACAGATTACCATTTATACATACCACATGTAACCAGCATAAACTAAAAGGTTCTTTTTGCTGTTTTTTTAATTTATTTTTTTTAAAATGCTAAGATTACTCAAAATTGTGTTTTTTGAAACATGAAAATGTCAAAGGACTAGAATCTTATTTTTAGCAAAGTTTCCATTTCATTACAATCAGATCTCAATTTCACATAGGACTAGAGTCATTTGATTTAGATTGTGTCGTGTTATGGCATGTATGTGAACATCCTGAAAATACATTTACTCATTTCCTCAAGCAAACAATTTTTTTTTGCAAGCCCAATGGGCATTTCACTGAATACAGGATGGGCCCGAACTAAATTTAAAGGGACTCTGGGTGTCTGGTTATAGAATATTTAGCTCTGCTGGTGTAGATAAAAGATATGTGAAATGATGGTTAAATTTTGTGGTCACTTACACGGCCTTCTACCTATTTTTCCTTCTACCTATTTTCCTAACTCATATATTTAACACTTTTCCCATGATTTAATACTTTTTTTTCCGATGGCAACTGCCAGTCAGGATGCTGAAGTCGCTACTATGACCGAATAGGCACAGACATTTTGCATACAAGACCATGGAAATTCAGCACCTTGAACACATGCCAATATTTATATATTGACATTAGTCGCAGATGATACTTCAGAATAAGGTTTTCTTCTATAGTGCTTTTATTATTATTCTATATTTATAATGATTTCTGGTCTACTTTTAATGTAAATGTGATCTATGAAATGCTGTTCTGGAGAGAACCTGCACTGTGACAAAGCCTCTACTCTGGGGCAAGTCTTGGGCTGTTCTTCCAGCCGGTCAAGCAAACTATCAAACCAAGATATTTTAACATATGCCACATGATAATCATGCTGGAACAATTAACCAATCAGTGATGTAAATTAGAGACACCTCCAGGTATTCCTTAAGTCCTACATTTTCCTCTGACAAGCTGCTCGTAGCAACAAGGAATTGATCATGATATGTATTTACAATTTTGAAATGATTTGTTGATTTCTTGATCAATAACAGTGAAAAAAAGTCTTGTAATTCTGACAGTCAATATCCAGATCATCTAAATGGAGGAGTTAGATGTATTCCTGTCCCAAAACACAGGTGAAACTTCAATGGAAGCACTGAACCCAAGGCTGCATTAATTTAAAGTTTAAAAATTTACAGTTCAATGTTGGCTTGCCCCAAAATAAATTATTTATTGTCTCAATCTTTCAGACACTAGAGTGATGCTTTACATTCTTATTGGGTTGAAGGAGGGATGGTGATACAAAAAAGTAATTAGTAATAAAGAAATACAAATTAAAGGTTTCAAAAAATTATCTTCCGATATGTTAAACATGCATTTACATGTTTACATCAACAGACATCATTAATCAGAATCCCATCTGACTAACATAGCAGACCTTAAGATTTTTATGTACAACAGTAATGTTCTTTACAGTAATTATTTATGATTTTATTAATTTTTAATTTATATACTTCCAAGGCAGCATAAACATAGGTCAGATAAAATTAACAAGGATAAACATTATATGCTAAATACATCAGCATCTTTTGGGGCAAATTTTCTTTCATATGAATAAATTTATTAAAAAGCTTTACAATTGATTGTTATTATTTACTGAAATAAAACACTGGTTATTAATGTATGAACTTGAACTACATACATAAATGTTGTCTACATCTTAGATCGGTTAATTTATTCCCACGGAGTGCATTTGTAAAGTGTTCTATGACACGTTGTGCTACACAATTGAGTGGTTTTTCCACTGACGTTGACTGTTTCATTGGTGCTAGTTTTCCGATGTCAGGTTTCTTATTTAACGGATACATCCCATAAACAATTGCTGTTTCTGGATACGCTTTTTCATAGTATGGTTTATCAATTCCAGTTAACAGCCCTGGTCTGGAATCACGGCTAACAATGACTGTTGTCCTATCTTTGAGAATTGGAACAAATTTGTCCCTTATGATCCAATCACCCGATTCTAAATTGATAATGAATTTCACTCTGAGAAAATACCTTTTATTGCCAAGTTGTGATAGTATCATAGCTGCTGTTTCATCATTCATTCTAGCATCAACAACACCATCAATTTTAAATGTTGACCAGGTGTGTGATGCGCCGTCCTGTTTAAACTCATTAACACAATCTCGTATTTTTCTAATCAGACTTCTATTATTTATTCTCTCTTTTGGTACGTCTTCGAGGGTTCTATCAAGATTGAATTTAATATTTTTATAAGGCTTAATTGTCGATAATCTCTTGAATTCTTCATTCATATAAATAAAGCAAACATTTAAATAGAAAATTTTGTTTATAAATAATGAATCACTGCAAATGGCTTATGATTGGATCAGTAACCCCATGCAATAAATCGTGTAGAGGTGAATTCTGTGGATATCACTTACAGAGCGTCAGAAATAATTCAACAGGCCCGTCCCCATGCATAAATTGTGGGGTGGGTGTGAGAGGAAAATCACAATTATGTATCAATTGTGGAGGTAAGCGGTTTAGAGAATTGAAACGTTATTATGATAAATGAATAAAAAACGCTATCATTGACCCTAACCATGACTCTGTCAAAGACAAAATCATAAAAACCCCTCAAGACTACATTAATAGATTTATAAATAAAGCAAATGATGAATTAGACAAATAGTATTATTGTATATAAATGGAGCAAGAATTCAGACCTCACCCCGAACTTGTTAATTATGAAATATCTTGTAAAGGTGCTGTTAGACACTGTAGACTAAAGAAACCTGTGGGATTTGTTAATAATCAGGGATATTTGAGTTTTGCTGCTGGAGGAAAGGTATATCTCTGTCATAGGGCAGTCTTTGAGTGTTATATGGGACCAATTAAAGATGGCTGTGTTATTGATCGCATTGATTCTAATATTCAAAATAATTCTCTTGCAAATTTGCAATGCATTTCTCAAAGTGATAATACAAAAAAGGGAAAGACAGGGACTTGTAAGTCAGTTGGAAAGAAACCAGTACAGTCATTTGATACAGCTACGAATGAAAAAAGAATTTTTCAATCAATGAATGCTGCAGGGAAATATTTTGGAATATGTATGCTTTCAGTACGAAAAGTTGCTGAAGGGATTTATCAAACAGCTATTTCAAAGAAAAATGGACATAGAATAAAGTTTTCCTATTTACAAGATAACTCTCAATAGTGAGTTTTAATTATAAATTACCAGACCAATTACCATAGGGTAAAGTAGTCGATTTTCTGTGTTATTTTCCATAGGGAAAAACATTTCGCGTTAATATCATTTTATAAGCTATTATGTACATATATTTTTTTTCCAATACTTATTCACAATGTCCACGCATACATGTATTAAAAAAGTAAATGACAGTAGCTGGAACAGCCAAGGTCAGTAGCTGGAACAGCCACACAAACAGGTAGTAAATGTGTTCCTTGTACCAAACGCACATAACACAAGACACTAGGTCAAGGTTCTATTAATAGATTTTTTAAAAATCCCAATTAGCACGTTAACAGCTGTTTAGATTTTGAATGAAAATGAAATTATTTTGTAATTACAAATAAAATAGATTGTATGTGAGGTCAAAATAGTAAAGCACATTACATGTAATTCAGTTTTTTAGTATAAATACATATAGTATGACAGGTCCCATGACAGAGTTATCTCGTCATGTATAAGCTTGGGGCTTTAAGCGAAGCCCAAATTTGCCAATCAAAACTACCCACGCCATTGACATGGTGTGGTTGATTTTTCTCAACCCTAGTATATATATCATCGCATTGTATATATATATATATATATATATATATATATATATATATATATATATATATATATATATATATATACCATCCTATCATCTCATTGTATATATACCATCCTATATGTAATCCTTGGGCTTATTTGAATGCGAAGGCACTCAAAGAGTTCCAAGAATGTGCTGTCCCTAGTATATATATATATATATATATATATATATATATATATATATATATATATATATATATATATATATATATATATATAAAATCCTATATAATCGCATTGTATATATACCATCCTATCATCTCATTGCATATATACCATCCTATATGTAATGTGCTGTCCCCCCACAACATATCTTCTGGGAGCTCTAATATAATCTTTATTACGTTAGAGCTTCCACCGGAGATCTATGTTTGTGGCCCTTGGACTTATTTAAATGCGAAGGCAACCAAATGAGTTCCAAGTTATATGTTACATGTTGTGTGAAACCGCTTATGGTTTCCGAGTCTAATACCCATATGGCCCGCCCTTGAACTCGATTGGGGGGTTAGGGTATTGTATAAGTCTTTAATGTATGCTTAACTATCTGCCTATTAACTCGAAGGAGATGACCAAGCATTGTATATGTTCTTTTTTTGTAGGTTGGATTGGGTATTAAGGGCTTATATAATATTAAATAATATTTTAAAGATAAAGAAAATACATTATTAATAATATTCAATAAATGGAATTTCAAGATATTAAATCTATCATCACAGAAATATCAAATTTAAGAAATCAAGGAATCGTACTTTCTGAATTTTTGAATGAAGACAGACTTTTGAATGAATTTGAACAAATTAATATACAATTGAAACATGGAAGATATGTCCTACCTAAAATGTATTCACTGATAAAAAGAATCCAAAAAGCGGTTAATGTTTCTTTGTATAACAATGATATTAATTTATTCATTCGGATATTTAGTATAGTTGAAGCAATTAGAAAGAAACTAGGGGAACAGTACCAAGTTCGGTCAGAGATTGCTTTGAAAGTGAAATCTATAAGACGTTTGATTGATGAGTCTGGAAGCGAAAATGGAAATGCAAGCATTGAAAACTACTGAAAACCCACAATTGAAAAAAGGTTAACATTTCCAATAATGACATCAGAAGCATTAACTACCAGACTAACCCTCGAGAGGTTAGCATTACTGAAAAAGTTTATACCAATTCGAGATGACGTGCGAGATAAACTACAACTTAGACAGCAAGCGCAGACTGACTTTTCTATTGGGAGTGAACAGCTTTTTGCCCCTGTAACTAAAGCCACTAAAGATATGAAACTTGCAACAGAACGTGCTATATACGGCGACATCCCTAAAGAGGGAACAGTACCTATTATTGATGTACTGGGAAAGATTGCTACAGAGACTGAAAAAACTCAGGAGGGGATAAAACAGCTTTCAGGTGAGTTACAAACTCAGCGAGAAATACAACAAATGGGTGATATTAATATTGATGATAATCCCGTTGAAGATGCTAGTGATTCTATTGAAAAAGTTTCCATTAAAAAAGGTGTTCCTTTTAGCGAGAAATTCACTGATGAAGCTATAGAAGAAATCAAACGAATTCCATCGCTGAAACATGAAGAATATGTGTCATTTGGTGATTTCGCTGTAAAAAGTTATTATAACAGGGGGAAATTTTTACAAAATGAGTATAAAAAAAAACATAATAAAATGAGATGACTGGGTGGATTGGATATATAAAATTAATAAAGAAATCCCCAGGAATTTAAAAAAGAATGCATTTGAATACAAATCTTTTAAATTGAGAATTGATATGTATGATTTACAACAACAACAACGAAAACAACAACAACAACGAAAAGAACAACAACAAGGTCGAGGACGAGGTCAACAATCTCCAGAAACTCAAAACGTTTCCGAACCAGCAAGTACTTTAGGAAAGGGTTATGGAAGTTCTCATCATGATTCTCATATGTGTCCTAGTAATATCATTAATGATATATCACAACTTGAGGTTCTTATGGGAGGTAAGTGAGCTGGGAATAACTCAGTCGAAATAACTAATGAAGCATTTGATATTTGCAGACGATTATTCCAAGGGGGGATAATTGATGTGCATACGTATCGAGAACTCTTGGATGAGTTAATGGACGGAATTCCAGGGGAATTTAATGGTTATTATAGCGATTGAAATTTCTGAAATGCTTGCATTTAGAAATTACAAAGTCATTTTAAATAAGATGATAGTACACTATAATCACGATAAATCAACAAACGTGTATGTGGTAAACTCAAGATTGCCGTCTATAGGGCATACTATGGAGACGGCCTTGGAAATACCATAGCGGGTTTATTCACAAGAATAGCCCCAAAAGTAGCACCAGTTGCTAAACAATTAGCGATGAAAGCCATTGATGTTATTCGTAATAAGGGAATTAACGCTGTTGGAGATCTTGCAGGAACGGCCTTTTCTACCGCAAAGAATAGAATAACGTCATTGGTGAAATCTAGATTCGGACGAAAACCACCACAAATGGTTTCAACTCTGCTACCTTCAACAACAATGATGCCTGCAAATGTCAGTAAGTGATAAATAACGCAGTGGAACAAAAACTAGCATCATTGGCAATGACTTCACCAGATAGTAGTAATATTGCAAGTATGATAGCGGGAAGCGGTCTTGGAGGAAATCGTAAAAATTTCAGACAAAAAAGAAAATGATAGCATTACTACATTTAGAAAAACGATAGTGCTTTAGTATAAATGGCATTTAAAAAAATTGCTGATCCAGCGTTTGATATGGCAGCACCGGTAAATAAAGATGATTCTAAAATTAACTATCAGTATTATGCCTATCCTGCAAGAGAGCCTAATCAACGGGGGAGAGTTGAACTTCAAGTTCAAGATACAAGTAGATACTTTTTGCCGTGTGAGGCGTTTATTGAAGTAGAAGGAGAGCTTGTAACAAATGTTGCAGCTGATACACCATATGAGGATGACCTAAATATCCGAGTTGGTTTCATAAATAATGGCATTATGGCGCTATTTAACAGTGCAAGATATATCACTGATGGAAAAGAAATTGAATCAATAGAACAAGATGTTGATATTGCAACAAGAATAATCGGATTTGCGAGATATTCTGATGATTATACAAGGTCGGCTGGTCCGTCTATGATGTTTGCTAAGGATACTTCTAATCACGCTGACCATATTCAGTTTCTTAAAGTACGAACTGCGAGAGCTACTGCAGAAGCTGATCAACAACTCGCAGATAATCTAGACCATGAAGATAGACCAGCCGCTGAATTCGACATTTTAAAAAAGGGTCAATGATAATTTTAATCTAGGATTTGTAACACGAAAGGGAGCATTGAAAGGACAGCATCGACGGTTTTCATGTGCTATTCCGTTACATCATATATTCGGATTCTGTAGAAATGTCAGAAAAGTCATCTATGGAGCAAAGCATACGGTCGTGTTAGTGCGAAAGGAGAATGACAATGATGCAATTTGGCATGCTGATGGTGTTGATGATGGTAAAGTCATTTTAAATAAATTGGTCCTATGGATACCCGTCTTGACACCAGCAGTTACAATAGAGCAACAATTACTATCGTTTATGGACACAGGTGGAAAATCATTGCTAAGTTGGCTAACAACAACGACTGATACGAAGCAGGATAATGTAAATGGCACATTTACATGGCACTTAGCATCAAAACAAGGTGTTTCAGCTCCACGTCATATCTTTATAGCGTTACAGGATGCAAATCGAGTGGGTCATCAAGTATCTAGTCATATGATATTTGATAAATTAGGAGTAAGTGAAGTTTCGTTGAGAATAAACGGACAACAAGAGCCAGCAGAGATTGTACATCTTAATTATGAAAACAACAACATAGCTCGTGTATATCATAGAATATTGTCGTATATGGGTCGTGATCAAAATGTTGATACTGGTTTGCAAATATCGCAAATTGATTTTGAAAAACACTATCCGATTTATTACTTTTCATTGGAACATCTTGACATGATGAGACAATCTGTTGTTGATATATACTTCCAAGCTCGGGTACAACGCCCTGCTGGTATAGCCGATTATAGAGCAGTTGCTGTCATTCTCAGTGATAAATCAATGTTGTTAGAAGGAGTTGGCGGACGAATGAGACTTATTGATGCACCAGTGGAAAATCTTTGATTTTCCAAACATGTAGTTAGGATTTTCACAATAAGATCAATTGAAAGTGTAAATTACATTTAGAATAGAATGACATATAGTATTGTTAATGTCCAGTTGACTGATGGTCAGGTCAAGAAATTGAAATCAAAGTCTGCTAAAGAATGTGGAACTACAATAACGCTGAAACCCACTCAAATGTCCGGTGGTGCACATAAATTATCATTGACAGATCGTCAAATAAAACATTTCAATGATGCGCTAAAGAACAAACGAGGAGTTCAAATTGATTTTTCGAAAGCAGCAATCGCCAATATGATAAAATCAGGTGGTATATTCCCGCTGTTAGCTGCTATTCCAGCATTGATTGCAGCGGCTGCCCCAGCGGTTGCGAAGGCGGCAGCGTTAGGAGCCGTTGGTACTGCTGCAGGAATGGCCCTGAAAAAAGCTACTGGGAAAGGCTATAAAAAAAAAGGAAAGGGTCTAAGACTACCAGGAACCCCATACAATTGGTACAAGGGCACAGGCCTAAGAATACCAGGAACGGCTTATTAGTGGAAAAATCCCTTGGATTTTCACCATTGTCCAATTTTGATTTAATTGATGCTGTAAAATCATTATCAATAAAAAAACTTTAGAGGAGTTTCATGAGAGATCAATTACCGTCAAAACCAATGAAAAATGAAACGGGTATTATCAATCTTGATAACAGCAGCGGAGAAGAAACTCATTGGGTCGCATATGCAATTGATCCACGTGGAATTGTCTATTTTAATTCATATGGATTAGCTCCACCAAAAGAATTTATGCGATATGTATCTACAATAACAAAATCATCGTTGGCTCCAATTTTTTATTCCACGCTACCAATACAACAGTTAAATGATCCACCGATATGCGGTCGTGAAGTATTAAACGTCCTTGCAGAGATATCTAGATTTCCAAGGAAACCACCACAAGTTGTTGTTAATGAATATACCAGCGGGCAATGGCAAAAACGATAGCGTTTTCACCAATTAGAAATTATTTAGAAAAACGTTAGCGTTTTCGTATAATGATTAATATTTGGGGACGACCTCTATCAGAGTAAAAAAAAAACAGAAACCGATAGTAAATTCGCTGTCGAAGATGTAAAAAAAATAATCGAAGATGAAATCGCCGAGACATTAAACCTGTCAAGTGTAGATCCTGGGGAAATAGTTGTATTTCAAGATCGCCAGGGCAAATTGAAATCTAGTAATGTGTCATTGGATGATATCTTAATATGAAGACGTGACGTCGTTGAAAATACAATAGCGTTATATTCAAACGATGGAAAACTCAAAGCGGGGATATTTGTTTTGACGATCACGGATAAACTAACAACAGTAGATAGCACAGCAAACGCGTTAAAATCACTCAATGATGAATATAACAATCATAAAACTGAATTCAATAAATTGTATGAATTACAAAAGTCAATCGTAGACAAAATCGACAAACAGCTGCTAGAATTCCTTGGAAATCCACCAGTAACCACACCGAATATTGCAGAGATAAAAAGCATCTATGTTGGAAATTGCAACATTTCAATTAAGATATGAAGAACACGTAAAACAGTTTTCAACATTTCGTAAAAACATTGTTGATAAATTTTTGGGAGGTCCACTTGATAAACTAGATATCAAACTTCCGGATATTAAAAAATCCATCGAAGAAATATCAGCGATTAATCGGCAATTGGAAGCAATCAACACGGATATTACAACGTTCAAAAACAATCTTCCGCTACTTGAAAAAATAAAGATTCCTCATGAGAGGAATATCATAAATATGGTATACACAGTTTTCTCTGGATCATTATATTGGGAACCTAATAAGAATACAATAACTCTCACTGTGTCAAACCCTGGTATTTATCGATTAACAATAGTGTCACTGAATCAGTTTAATATATCATCATCGACTTCATATGGATACAACAACGTGATTTCAACGACTATTGACGTGGGTGAATACAAACGGTTTACAATAACAAGCACTGATCCTAATTTAAATAAGACATCATTTGTATGGTACATGGAGTTTGTAGCTGATCTGAGTTAGAATTTTTAACAATTAGAAACCACATGAGATTTTAAAATAATATGACTCCGTCATCGCAATATCGCTATGATACCGTCAAAGAGTTTTTAACGAAACTCAAAACACTCATTGATGAGTATGAAATAAAAATTAAAAAATATCGCAGGTGAATTACCACGATTGATGTTACAGTATACTCGGCAACTGGTATAATGGCCTGTGCTGGTATTATAGTATCTTCAGTAACAATGGTAGCTCCGATTGCTGTCCCAATTGCTATTTCCGCGGTGACAACATTTGCTGGAATTGCAAATGCTATTACTAAAAAAATATCGTGTTCTCAAGAAAAACTTAACGACTATATAGTAAAACATTAAACAGTATCTAACGGTTACTCACAATTATCCTCGTTGATGTCATCATCGATTGATGATACGATAATTACCGAAGACAAGTTCTCTGCGATGATACGTATTTATGATACTACGATTAAAAACACTAGCGTTTTTTCATCTATTGCAAAATTAGACATTGTAAATAATAATAATAATGTCGCAAGAGATTCAACTACTTCAGCGGATAGCAGAAAATACCACTCCGCGGAAAACAAGCATGATATCAATATCGTCAACAAACCCTAAATTCAGTGTGAATTTTCCTTCACCTGTTTCAGTAAAGGAAATCGCATTGGCAAAATTACGAGTGTATCATAGTTGGCCTAATATTAGATCGGTTCCATTTGGCGGTCAGAGACCTAATAATTCTCTGGTATTTGCATATAGGAATAAAAAAGATGACACTCCAGATTGGAACGTTGTTTCAATACCAACTGGATCCTATCAAATTGAGCAAATTAATAATGAATTACAACGTAGAATAAAATCCATTACTAAAAAAGAATCAAAAATTGCGATAACAGTTCATGAACCAACACTATCATCTACAATTGAAATAGGCTCTCCTGGGTATGTTGTAGATATTTATAACAGTTCAATAAGAACAGTATTAGGATGGCCCGAAGATCCACCTAGAAGTGCTGGTAATTCCACGCCAGAGCCTGTAAAATCTGATTATGTCACTGATGAAATAGGACCTGAAAATCCATCAAAAACTTATAAAAAATTCGAGGATATAAACTTCACAAAAAGATATCGATATAAGAATCAATATGGTGAAGATGTGTGGAGAATTCCATTTTTTAATGATTATATCCCACAGGAAGGTGAAATTCTGGAAATACATGAAACAAGTCCAACATTTGTAGACATTAAAGATCACATCCTTGATAGAATAAATAATGATTTTTTGTTGCTATTACCGTCGTTAAGATCTGGCTTTCTTACACAAGCTGAGTTTACTAGTGTAGTCGCCACGGGTAATAAAATCATCGATGACATGGAAATATTTAATTCGAGGATTACTAATCTCTTCACTGATGAAAACAGCCCGATTTCAAAAACTAGCTCAGCTCAAGATTATAAAAAAAATATAAATGAAAATCCAAATTATAAATTACCAGGATATAATGTTCCCGAGTTAAAGAAAAAACTCAGAACTGCCATCGACGAAGGATTTAATAAAATTTATCAATCATGGAAAGATAGCCAGCCGAAGCCTATTATCCTCACTTATAATAATTCCCCCGATGGCGACGGTAGACATATCGCACCGAACAATGTGAATATTTCATCGGTGATCGCACTTAATTTAACGTGTGATGTAATCGAAGGAAGTTATCAAATTAATATGGAACAATCAAATCAAGCCCGACAAGGTTACATTCTTTATTCATTTTCACCAACAGCACCCCCCGGATTTTTAATTGTTGAGAATCCGACTAATCCAGTCTATATGCAATGTCAAAATGATTTACTAACTAGAATTAATTTTACACTCACCGATCAGTCAAATAATTTGATTGATCTACGTGGTGAAGTATTATCGATTAGTCTGTTTGTGAAAAGCTAACAAATAATTTGTATTAATCAGCAGCAGGGAGGGTGAAATGACAACATATTTGCAACGTAGATGGCAGCAATTTCGAGGGTGGTTATGACAATGTATTTGCGACAAAATCGCTAAGGCTCCATTTGTAAAATGGGGTCTTTAATTTTTTTTTGGTTAAAATATGAGATTTCGTAGGAAGGCTCCATTTGGCATTCTGAGGCTTTAATCGATTTTGTCGCAAAAATTTGTAGGGTTCACCCTCCCTGCTGACAACATATTTGCGACGTAGATGGCAGCAATTTGAGGGTGGTTATGACAATGTATTTGCGACAAAATCGCTAAAGCTCCATTTGTAAAATGGAGTCTTTAATTTTTTTTTGGTTAAAATATGAGATTTCGTAGGAAGGCTCCATTTGGCATTCTGAGGCTTTAATCGATTTTGTCGCAAAAATTTGTAGGGTTCACCCTCCCTGCTGCTTGTCACATTATATCATCTTTTATTGGTTGACCACCCACCCACCCCTCTATCCATTGATCCATAATCTTTAATTTATTTTACATTTAGCTCCTGTACCTGCTATCTATACAAGACGACCTGTAAAAATGGCGTCTAGTGTACCCCATGGATGGAAGAGAGATACGTTGCACAGTGTACTGGCAGCAGCTAGACGCACAACATGCCCCACCAACCACCCCAAAAAATCAAGCTCGACGCATTAGTGTGCGACTGATTTTTGATGAACTGAAACCGGTATTCTTATGCACACCCTAGTCCTTCAATATAAGACCTTTACCCCTTTACCCTGATATTTATATCGACCCAAATGACATGCATATCAAGTAGATGTGTTACATTTTAGGACTACGCAACCCTACCCCTTTCAAAACAGCTGTTTATCACCGGTTCATAAAAGGCTGCAATGTTAAAGTTCGAGACTAGATTTGATAATAATAAAAATATGCAAATAATGGAATCAAAACTTTCGTACTAGGCAAGATATATCTTGTTTGGAAAGATGTGGTTGGAGAATTTTTGGTTGTTCTTCATCGCCAGTCGCAGTCATGCTGTCGGTGTCTGATGCAAGTTTTCACTGTCCAGTTTTCCCAAGTTGCACTATAATGACTTCCGGCTTCCCAATTTTTAACCAATAAAATAACGCTTAGTGTATTTACTGCCATATGAATGTTGACCGATTTCTACTTTGGGGATTTCGAAGGCATGACTATCGAAGTACATTTACATATTATTTCCTATCTGAATTTCTCGATATATTGATTTTCTAACGAAATATGACTAAAGATTGCATTGTTCCACCTAGAATGAACACGACACGCTATCAAGGATGACGTATTTGAGACAAACTACATTTACAGAAGATAAAATCACCATTCTGTTTGATGTTTATATTTGGTTCGTTGAAAAGGTTTGCTGATGTTCATTGATCAACGACACACATGTTGCACACTGTTTACTATTTAAATATTGGTGATAGCCATGCGTGATAATTAGTGTTCGCTGCGCAATGGGCCTAAACAGTTAGTGCCATGCTGAGGACGACATGGATTGCCCTTATACTGGGCTTTTGGTCAGCGCTATACCTACTGGATGCTTTCCTCAAGGTATTGAATTTTTTGTTTCGTTGTTAAAATTGCACGATAAGATATGCGAGCTGTGACAATTATTTTCAGCACAGCTTTTGATTCATACGAACATAAATGCATGCCAGATTTATGTAAACAATGCACAGGCACTTGATTCCGGGGTAAAGTATTGTGTACCTCACAAATTAACACGTGAGGTACACGCTAGTTTACCCCATAATCAAGTGCATGTGAAACAATGCTTAAAGAAATTTTTATAAGGCACGGGTCAAGGGTAAGTGGCTGTTAGAAAAGATCATCTGCATTGACCGAAATTCCACCTGTCCTATAATATTTTTCATTCAAATTGTGTTAATTTTTCTTTGAAAATAAATTTACTCAATTTGTTTCACTAAAATGGTGTCAAAGCAAGATTTGTCGAAATGGATGGATCTGAAAATTTTTCATTTTAAGTTCTTTCAGTACATAACCAAATAGTCCACTCCAGTTGCCTAGTGGTTAGAGCATCCACCTCTGATGTGGGAGGTTTTGGGTTCGATCCCCTACAGTCAAACGAAAGACTTGCAAAAATGGTACTAACAGCTGCCTAACTTGGAGCTCAGCATTAAGAAGTTAGTGTTAGGACTGGTCAGCCTGATGCCAGGGTAATGTGACTGGGTGGGACATCATGCTACATGTCTGCGATATGATGCCCCAGTGCTAGACATCACAATAAATTGCTCATTGCAAACATTGCAGTGATATGACTGAAAAATTGTTAAAGCGACATTAAAAATACAAAATCACACACACACACACACTCTACCCAGATAACAGCATTGTATAGTGTTTTTCGATGTTGATTGACCGCGAAACAAGTATTCATAGTTTCAAGAATATCTTGCACACTTAGCAGCCCATATTGACACTCTTCCACAAATTGATAGGTAATTAATACACTTACTGGGCTGTTTTTATCTTGGTGGAATAAAAATCTGGCACTAGCAAATGGATGCATTTTCATATATTTGAATTTGTTGAATTTGTCACTGAAAGTTCCAGCTGTAAAGAGCTCTTCAAGATTACTAACAAGGTAATGTCAAGGAACAAATATACACAACTTAAAACTACCTTCTCTCCAACTGACCTTCAGGACCTGTTTGCAAATTTCTTCTATGACAAAGTACAAACCATTAGAGATAAGCTTGACAAGTGGCTCACCATATACATGCAATACAGAATTTCATTTGCAGCATTTGAACCTGTCAAAGTCCACCAAAGTCATTTGAACTTGATCCAATTCTAACATCATTGCTTCTTGCATGTTTAGATCCAATATTGCCTTCACAAACTGATGTTAATTAATACCTTTCTCTCGTCCGAGGAATTCCCATCATTTTACATTGTAAAGTCTCTTCTGAAGAAAACAATACTCGACCATCATGATTTAAAGAACTATTGCCCAGTTTCTAATCTCCCATTCATATAAAAAATCTTAGAAAAAGTTGTTCTATCTCAACTTGTATATCATCCGAATTCAAACAGTCTGTATAGCAATGTACTGTCAGCATGTTGCCCTTGCCACAGTATTAAAACTATTCTTTTGAAAGTAGTTAATGACCTTCTCTCTGCTTTGGATAGCAGAAAGATTACAGTCCTCACCTTGATTGATTTGTCTAAAGCATTTGACACAATGGACCATGATATATTACTTCACTGTCTCCAGCATGTGTTTGGCATTCATGATACAGCCTTACTGTGGTTCAAGTCCTATTTGGTCAACAAGACACAAATTGTATCTGCAAAAGAAATACACTATAGGCCAGTTGATCTATGTTTTTTTTTTGTATGGGTCTTTTCTTGGACTTATTTTCTTCATCCTATACACTCAAGTGTCATAGATCATCACCAGCAAGATACTTGTACTCTTCTTCAGACAATCATATACCCATTATTCCCACTATGAAAATGAAGTCATATGGACAACGTTCCTTTGCATACCAGGGTACAGCAACATGGAATGAATTGCCCACTGAACTTAGACACAAAGATGCTGATCTCATTCAAGACCACTCTCAAAACTCGTCTATATCGACTGCAAGAACAAACTTAAAGACCTAATAATGTTTCCTACCTTAAATATTTTAGCATGTTTTATGTTTTCTAATTTCATGATGTTTGTTTTTATGTAATCATTGATTATATGTTTTTCTGTTTTAGATGCTGTCTAATGTTGTAAAGTGCTTAGAGCTTCTGATTAGGCACTCTACAAAATCCAAATTATTAAATGTGATGGTAGTCGAGGTATGCTGAAATATGTTCAAGTGGGTTCATGTGGGGATATGTTTCTTGAACAAAATGAAATGATGCTTACAGTTTCAATAGGCATAATATATTTTTATTTGTTTCGTTAAAGAATAATATTTAAACATAACCTGATTTCAGCATTTATGGCTTTCGTAGCTTTCCAGCCAACTGAAATGTAGGCCAACAATACTTGAAAACAGGTCCATTTCTTTTGTGAGAATTTGAATTTATTAGAGAAAAGATATAACAAGTATAGTCTGACTAAAACATTATGACCTTGTAGAATTTCGTCATTATTGGTTGTCAGTTATTCCTGAAAATTTTACTTTCATTATGAGATGTTTGTCGACATCAAAAGACGCTACACAACACTGTTAGTTCGGTTGCAAGACAGATGCCAAAAACATAAATATCAGCATCAAGGTCTTACATATAGGACTAGTAAGAACATTCCAGAATATATGTGATAAGGAAAAACAAATCCCATACAGGTACAATACTATGTTTTCGGTACTTGTGTGAGAAAAAAAAAGAGTAAGTGTAATTGTTAGAAATATGAAGTTTAGATGAGTTTTAACCTTATCTAAGAAGTCTTTTAAACTACGTTGTCATTACTTCATTGCATAACTAGTAATAGAAAAGGTCCATTGAGTGACCTCCCTTTCATGGAACCTGCAACTATTTTTTTACTTATCAAGCTTAGTATAACTTTAACATGGATATGTTCTATAGAAATAAGTTTATAAACAAATATGAAACAACTTTAATGAAGATCCTAATTTTTTTTATGTCCTGAAAATGAATATGTGATATTGCAAAGGGTACATTTTGTCCTCAGATGACTGTTGGCAATTATAACCAAAATTAGCTTTCGTTCTTTGGCCTAATTAAAACTGAAGCTATCAATTTTGTTTTGTACAGCTGTTTTTTTTTATACTTTTCATTTTCAGGTGATTGGGTGATAAAAAATATAGTTTTTGGAATTGCACACATTAATTTATTTTATTTGAAGAAATCACGCCAAACAGTTTAACCTTGATTTTTATTATTCTTGGATGCACCTCCATTAGAAGACCACTTCAGTTGCCTTAATGGTTGGAGCGTCTTAAAAAAAAAGGTATTTTGCCGCTGTCTCACTTGGCAGTCAGCATTAAGAAGTGGGTGTTAGAGCTAGTCTGCCATGTGTCAGAATAATGTGACTGGGTGGGACATCAATATAAACTGTCACACAACAGACATATAGCAATATGGCTCGAAAAATGTTTAAGCTACATTTAAAATCTAAATCACACACACACACAGCCCATTGAAAAATACCATGGTTTAATTGCAGAAGCTGGTACTGAGTTAATCAAATCTGACACATACAAAAGGTTCATACGATGTTACCATTATTTTGATAAACTGTTGAAATTTCTATCCTTTTTAAAAAAGTAAGTACTATGATATTGATTTGATTATATTTTAGTAAAGGATTTTTTTCAGGTCCTAGTGTTAAAAACCATCTCTACCATATAATTGTCTTCCTTTTAGATTGGAACTTGATAGTTGATGTTTATAAGATTTTGAATTGTGTCCTGCTTTAAATCATTTCTCTTTATACTTTTGATATCATTCATAAAACTGAACAATCATTCATATTTTGATATAGAGGGACTCACAAGTAACGAGTTCTAATAATTTTGCAGTTTTGCATATTCACATGTGGAATTCCTAATTGTGGTATGCACCTTTGCGCATCAGATCTCTGATTGTTTGGTATGCTGTCATTTTTGTCTTGAAGTTAGTGTACTGTCATAATCATAATCAGTACTGAAGATTATTTAGAGGATTTAAAGTATTTTCTTAATTTATTTAATGATAGATGCATCACCTCATAAATAAAGGACATCTCATTATTATTCATGAAAGAAAAGATGTTTTCAAAGCACATGGTGGGCAGAGACCTGCTCTATCATTTGAATAAACAGGTAAGTTGCATCCCTCAACTGCCAGGTGTTTGACATGAAATGAAATGAGAGTGAAAATGTAATCTAAGATAAAGTGTTAATCTTAATCCATACACAGAGAATAATTTAGCTGTGCATTACTGATTTACAATGAATTTTTAAAAAAAGTCAATTTGGGTCAAGCAGAAATGAACTGAATTTCGGACAAGCTTAAGTCCAACATAACAGTGTTACATAAAAACAGAATATAAATAAATAAAATAAAACTAACAGACAAAGCTTATTAAATATACATAACACTTTCCCTCATAAAGAAAATAAAAGATTTACCCAGTAAAGATCAAGTTGATTATACATGTTTAAAAAAAATGAAGTCTTATGAATGTCACAAAGTATAAATGAAACAATATATTTCTATACATGTGAAAGTGCATCAGCTGTTTATCTTTTCCCTTAATGTGCCTGATATCAGTAATATTTCTGCAACATCAACCTCCACCTAAATAATTTCTGATTTTTATTTTTTTTTATCTTGCCAATGAAAGTAAGGAGGTTGTGATCGCTAAACACAATCATCAAAAAGAGCTGAACTGATATAGACTTAAGTGTTGTAATACCAAAATCAATGCCAAACATTTTTTCTCTTTTGTGAAATAATTTTTCTGGTTCTTATTTAATTTCCTAGGAAATAGTACACTACATAATCTATACCATTTTTGTCTTCTTGAATCAATTTAAAGACAAATGATTGACTAAAATTTGGAGCTGAAAGAACTGGTGTACTCTTAAGCATGGGCTTTAATTAATTAATGAAATATAATAATAATAATAATAATAATAATAATAATAATAATAATAATAATAATAATAAATGGAGACTTTATTTAGAGAAGGTAACTCAGTTAATTACAGAAGTAATCTACCTTGAGACCTTCTATCTGTTATGTAGAATATATGGCTTGACACTAAATAATTAAGTGATTTTCAAAGTCAAAGTATCAAGCCTTGAACACATGCACAGGCATCTGTGAATACATAAACATAAATAAAATGTCTTGCATTAAAAAATTTTAATGTGAAAATGATGCAAAATTACAGAAAAACAGGTGATATTTATTGTACTAGAACTGTTCAATTGTCTAAAGATTTTATTCATTTGAGACATTGATTATGAAAAGAAGAAATGCTAGGGGCCTTCCTTATATCACTGAAATTGTTGTTCCATACCAGTGGACCAGTATTTTGAAAACCTTTTTCTTAAACAATTCCTTCTTTGGTCTTGGTATAATGTAATTTTGACAGTTGCCCACTCCTTTCTCCTCCTCCATTTAGTCTTTGGCACATAGAGCAGGTGAGTGTATCATTTTTATACTAGTTTGTGATACTATCAACATCACACTGTACTGGCAGTGCATTAGCAACTTATATTACTTATATCAAAATGCAGTGGGTGGAGGTAGAACAAATTGTAATAATGTATTAGTTATTGACTTTTTAAAATGTAGGTGGACTGACTGGATCAGTTTTATTTCAGGTTTAAGACTTTTTAAAATTTGAATGAGAGGATGGAATTTTCTTATGGATACAGTCCAAGACTATAATATGAGAAACTTCAGTTATTGAGATGCTCTTTGGTGAGGGGACCAATGTACATGCAAGCATTAATTTTTTTCAGACACAGAGATGGTCATCACGTACATATATCAAGTTTCTGGACAGAACGGGCTTTTCTGTATCGATTTGTCAGTCTCGGTGGTATTGCACAGTCTTCAATAGAACTTTTGTTCGTCTAGCCCAGTGGAAGCCACGTTTCCTCAAGACATGGTTCACCTGCGGAGTGGTGTTTGGTCTTATCGCTATGCTGCTGTCCATGATCATTCTGTCATTGATGGTTTACAACACTCTCTTCAATCGGCAAGCCATTGACCAACAAGTTCTTACTCCTGTGGTATAATATATAAATGTGTCTTAAATTTTATATCAAAATTCATATACATTGGGTCCAAAGACACTTTTATTACCAGTATTAATTATGAAAATGATCAAAACTTGCATAATATTGGTAATAAATAGTAAAGAGTTTTAAAAATGGCATCTGTCTCTTGCAGATTATATCACAAATAAAGTTGTCCCTCTTGCCAATATCGGCTGGCAAGCAAAGAAAAGGAAGATGGCAGTAGTTTCTGTCAGCATGTTTATATTCTTAAAGTAATGGAAAACTTATGATCTGAAATTTTGGCCATTTTATTGAGGAAGTCAATATATTAAGGTTTAGTTAAAAATATAAATCATTTTTGATAGTGGACAGTTTTAAGAAAGTTTGGCTGTATTGCCATTGCGTTGTTGACATTACTTTGTATTTGACGAACATGCTGCAAATATTTTTCATTATTCACTGTTTAAAATTTTGTCTCTTTCTGCAGATGCCAGGTGTCAATCTACCAGCTAGTCAGGTGTCATATTACATGTTGACCCTTCTAGTGTGTGGGATTCTCCATGAAGTTGGACATGCTGTGGCTGCTGTCAGGTAGATATAGTGTTAAAAGTCCAGTACATAGACCATGTATCAAATTTATTACCTGTTAGAGCTTCCTCAACTCACCACCACCTCTAGTGTAGCAGTAAGTAAAAATAAATGGCATGGCTTAAATTTAAATTTTCTTCAAAATTTCCTCTTCTGAATGGTATGCAATTCATTTTGCCATATTGACAAAGCAGGTGATATTTTTTCTGAAGTTGTTTTTCACTGATGTAATATCACTGTGATAGGATATGTATGTTTGCTAAAAGTATATTGAACATGTTTGATAATATTACATTTTCCTTTTTAAAAATTGTATTTAATCAATTTATACTATTCAGATCAACAGAATTGAGGCATCCGTTTTCATTATAATTTACGCCATTGCTGTGGACACTGTTCATACACCCTATGAATGTGTCACATGATTTTCATACACCCAATCAAAAATTGAGTAACCCAGTGAGAACTGCAAATACCAAATTCTGTACCTTGGCTGTCCATCCACCAAATACCAAGGCATTTTTCTAATTAAATATTTATGCCATAAGCTGCCTGCAGTGACTTGCATATGGTATTCTTTTGAAAAAAAATGAATACTTTAAAAGTACAAGTTTCAAATTCTGTGTTCCAGATTACTGCATAGACTTTACAGAAAAAGGTATGGGGGAGATTAAAAAATTCAGATGCTGGAGGTTTTGGGTTCAGACTATAGTCATACCAAAAACTTGTTAAAATGACACTAACAGCTGCCTTGTATGGCACTCAGCATTAGGAAGTTAGTGTTAGGACTGATTGGTCTGGTGTCGAGATAGTATGACTGGATGAAACATGATGCCTCAGTGCTAGACATCACTTTAAACTGCCTGACATCACTTTAAACTGCTACACTGCAGAAATTGTAGTGATATGACTGGAAAATTATTAAAGCTAAGTTAATAATCCAAATCACACACTGAAGTGGAATGATTTGCATATTGTGATATTTCCATTCTAATGAATGGTGCTATTGGGCAGGGTCTGACAAATTTGAAAATCAGTCCAGTCTGGTAATAACTTCGTATTTCTCTTACATTTAGTGGCCCATGAAAATTCTATCCTGTAAAACTGTTTGCTTTTAGACTTCTCCTTTTCAGTAGTATGAGTCAATTAAAGAAATCTCTTATGTGTTTTAAAACCCATTTTAGTGGAAAGTGATAGATAACAGTCACTTTCTTATGAAAATGACAAGAATTTGATACGGTTTTCTATTTGCATACATTTCCTAAACTCATTAATAGATTCTCATCGTACTTGGCATGACTCATTATGAAGCTAAGACAATTCATTCTGTAACAAACTCACATCTCCACTTTACCTTGATGTCAAAGTGAGATTTTGTTTAGCTACACTGGTGATAGATAAAAGAGTTTATGTTATGGCCTGTTGTCCGACGTCCAACAATTTGATTTGCGCAGAACTTTGTTTTGTGGCTTTTCTTAAACTACATAGATTATTGCCTTGAATCTTTGCATGCATATTCATCCCATGTCACATTGGTGATAAATGAATATCACATATCCAGAATGACCAGTGCTGCAGCCATCTTAAAAGTCTTGTTAATTCCTCTCCAGAAGAATGGATGGTCATATCATCATGGGGATTTCACAATGTTTAGTTGGTCCTAAATGTAAATGGTACTTATCTAATGCCCAATATGGCTGTCACAGCAGCCATCATTTAAATCTTGCTATCACTACTACTTGTAAATGGAATGTCATAGTAACGTGGAGTTTTCACAATAAGACCATGATGTCTTCTTGAACCCAAATGAAAATGCTGCTGCTTTTCATTGATCGAGTATGGCTGCCACTGATGCCATTTTGAGAATTTTGTTGTCACTACTCCTCTTGAATGTTTCATCATATCAATGGGGAATTATTACTAAACAATACCTTATGATGTTTAGTTGGTCCTAATTGAAAATGGTACTATGCAGGCATCTAGTATAGCCACCACAGTGGCCATGTTGAAAATCATCTTATTACTATTGAAAATGAAGGATCTTATCTGCATGGAATTTTCACTGAAAAACTTCTTATGATGTCTGGTTGGTCAAAAATGAAAATGGTTCCAATTTAACCTGCAATATATCCATCACAGTGGCCATCTGGAAAATCTTGTTTTTGTTCTCAAGGATGTCTGCCCATACTAACATTGTGCTTTGACCAGATGACTTTTTAAGATGTCCAGTTGGTCCAAAATAAAAATGCCTTTGATTTATCCAATATGGCCATCATGGCAGCCATCAGGAAAATATCTGGTCACTCTTTAGAAACAGAAAGTCAAATCAAAAGGCTTCATATTATGACTTGTTTGGTTGTAAATAAAATTGCACTGATCTGGCAGTATATCTAGAAAATTTTTATATAGAATTATAAATACAAAATGGTGCTGGTAGGTTTTTAAAGTTTGTCTGATACACAAGGTTTATTTGCTTGTCAACAAGCATAATTAACCCTTTCATCACTAAGTGACTTTGTGGGCATAGAGTCCTCAACACTAAGTAACTTTGGAGTTGTAAAGCAAAATGACTTGTGGACTTTGAAACAACATAACTTTGCCAATGTTAAAGATATCTGGCAAGATTAGGTGTCAAAATTAAGGTTAAAAATCAAATTTTATGACTAATTCAATAAAATGTGCATATCTATTACAACTGTTAAAATGCAGGTACAAACAGGTAACAACAGGTAAAATACAATTATTTTATTACCTCTTAGAAAACTTAGAATGTTCTCAAAACTTGTTCAATTGACCCTAGATGTACTAGTGAATAATCACAATAGCAATACAAGTCTTTCATGGTGTCCATAATATATAAAATTCTATAAAATGAACCAAAATGATCTCCAAGGTGAGATCTGTCCACACACGTAAGTGACCTATATCACCTCTGCCACGTTTGATCGTCGCATTGAAGTTCGTTAAACGGACAATTTTTCCAAAAACTTTATCTGAATAGAATATTTGAAAATAATCCGAAGCTTTCCTGGAGCCATGTAACTCTCGGGTGTGTCCAACTCTGTCAGAAAACTGAAACAAATCTCTTTGGTTTTCGGGCTTCGTCCAAAAAAAAAACCATGTGGAGCGTACAATTCCTCTGGTTCAAAACCTTCAAAGTCATCTTTATCGTCATCACTGTCACCCACAAGTGCATTCCATTATCTCTCCATACGTCTTCCCTCATTGTCAAACAAATTTATCAGGTCAAAATTATTTAAATCCTCCGAAAACTCTCCTCTAAAAAAATCCTTCAAACGCCGCCATTTTGGATACAAATTTCAGCATTCGGAAAAAATGTTAAAAGTTCCTACTTTGTTCGTTATTTCTAGTTGTATACAAGCTAAACTCACGAGATAATCCAAATATAACATCTACATTACCAGATGGAAGTTATTAGAGGTATTCTGAAAGATATTTAGTTGGGTACTATAACGTTAACAAAGAACACTGCCCCAGACCGAAAACTCGGTCCATAGTGTTGACGTGCTACTTCCCCAGGACCGCATATGCGGTTTGCCGTGATGAAAGGGTTAATGAACACAGAACAAAATAGAAATAATCAAAACCATAACATAATGTTACATCTCTAGGCTCGTACAAAAGTAACAAAGAAAAGAGTGAAGCCTACAAGCTTTGTAAAATTTAACAAAAAAATTTATTTCCCCAGAAAACAAGGTAAAAATATGAAAAAGGACTTATGTTTTATGAAACTATTCCAAAATTAATCCTAGAAATAATAAATACAAGTCCTGTCAATAAAAACTCTTATGTGAATCACAGTTTGAATCCCAATGAAGTTCCAAAATGGAAGGCAATGGCATTTTCAATAACCTGCTCTGTCCTGATGTGTCAAAAGTAACTTTTTCAATCAACTAGAATATTGTTTTAGTTTGGAATTCTGAATAACTTCCAATAAATATATTTGTCCAAAAATTCTGATGAGCACTAGTAATTTCCAGGGAAAATAAATTACTTTAAATTGAATTTAAAATATAAATTCATCTCAAACTTTTCACAATAAAAACAACTTTGAGCTCCAAAGGTTAAATGCAAGACTGGCCAAAATTACTATAATAACTTGTTTTAAGCCTAACTCAAATGAAAACAGATCACCAAATAGGGTCACGCAATCGCTTCCTTCTAGCGGCATAGAAAGATTACAAGCCGATTATTGCTATGTACAGCTTTGACTCTACTAAATTTTACTATAAGATTCAATAATAAAAAAAATTATTAAAAAACTCAAAACTGGCTCTGAATCTAGTTCACCAAAAGATACAATTTTTCTGCTACTGCAGGTTTAACAGAACTGAACTGAATTTTCTACAAAAATGTCAAATCTAGTGAGTAAAGTTATCGTTACAATAACATATTGAAATAAAAATAAAATTAAAAAATTTAAAACTAATACATGGGCAATTAAATTACATATGCATAACAGTGAAGATTAAAAAGGTTCCAGGAAAAGTTAAAAGAGTTTAGTTATGTGCTGACAATGCAGGAATGCACTGTCTTGCATGTGAAGAACACTGACCTATAAACAAATCAGCTTTCCAGTCAGCCATTTTTGCAGGTATGGAAAATAAAGCAGTGATGAAAATATGTTGTAATTCAGATATTATCATGCAGCCATGACAAACAGAAATATTTATCCACATTAACAAATTAGTGATGTGAAATGATAATAACAACAGTAATAATAATAGTAAATCAAATGAATTTTAAAAGAGGATCAACTGGCTTAGAGAATGATTTACAAACTCTTACTGTAGTCAGTTTTGTCTGTGCAGAATACAGATCATTCTTTTGTGCTGAATAATGTCTTATCTGTTTGAGCTCCATTTGAATTAGTACTTGTATCTTTCCATATAAATAAATATTAGTTTTAGACATTACACTATTCTTGTTTGCTGTATTTTCACTGCTTAATTTTCACCCATGTTTTTAATGCTGCGGCTCCAATTTTGTAGGTTAAAAAAAATTGCTTTTAGAACTATTAGGAACACTAAATAATAAATCGCTATGTTCAGAGAGTAATCCATAAAGTTTGCAAAACAAATTTTCCTAGACCCTCTATTACATAAAATTAATTTAAAGTAAATGTACAAAGATGCAATGTAGCACATTTGTTTACATTTTCAGGGAAAAAAATAATTTTAGAAGCAGGAAAAGAAAAGAAAACGAGGGTATAAGGAGAACAAAAAAAGTTAAAAACTGGAGGAATTAATTAATTTACTCACCACATGAAGTTGCTTATAAGTCAAACTGCAGACACTAAAGATCCTGATCGACTGTAGTATAATGCACCTGCAGATCTGGGTCTGTGTTGTTTATTCTACTAATTACTCTGATCAGAATGCACAGATCCAGATCTGCTGATGCATTATGCCAGCAGATCTGAGTTGCAGTTTGCATAATGGATGTATCATGTAGCCATACATATGTATCATGTAACCATATGTACATACATACATATGTATCATTAAATCGTACAGATGTATCATAGTCATAAAGATGTGTCTAATAGTCATACAAATGTATTGTATAGTCTTACAAATGTATCAAGTCGTACAGATGTATCATGTAGCCAGACAGATGTATCATATAGTCATACAGTTGTATCATATAGTCATATAGTTGTATCATGTGGCTGTTTTCTTCAATGCAAAATATGTTGCTTACCTAGAGATCTGAATTTGATCCAGAATATAGGAATGATAAGCATGTTAATGTGTGTAAGCATCTGTCATTCACAATATATTCTTTAAGGCTGCACACTCAGTATGTTTTAAAGATGCTAATTGGTAGATGTTTTATTGTTATGCTTGCATGATATTATTATTGTTATATTGGAAAATGCCCAGGAGCCGTGGACTTCCAAGAAAGAATGCAGAGCAACCATATTTCCCAGTTTAAATGCCCATTTGGGGAACTGAAAATATCAAAATTATAATGGAATTTTATATTTCTTCCACTTACAAACATTTCGCCTTGAATTGTCCCTCTTGGCTTACTTATAGCAGGGTACTCAAATTGTCTTCATATGTACCATTGTTGAGTTAAAAAGTTCATGGACAACAAGCTGCCAAGTCTGATTAATCATTGAAGGTGTAACATCAAACCAGCTGAAACCTATTCAGTCATTAAAGTCATTAAACCTATTCAGTCATCGAACCTGCCAGAACTGTCCAATCATTGAAGACCTAACATCAGACTAGCCAGAACCTGTCCAGTTGTCTAAGGCATAACATCAGACCTGCCAGAAACAGTTGAATCACTGAAAGTATAACATTAAACCTGACAACCTGTCCAGTCATTGAACGCATAATATCAAACTTATCAAAAATTGTCCAATCATGTAAGGCACAACATCAAATTAGCTAGAACCTGTCTAATCATCAAGAATGAACATTTATGTGTTCATTATCTTTTTTATGGCGTTATTTGTTTTCAGAACACAAAATCTTAAATGTAATCAGCTTTATCCAAAGTATTTGCTAGATACAAGTTAATTGCAGTTTTGGTTAGAAAGCAAAGTAGCAACTATTTACATCCATTGTTTGTTTTGTTTGTTTTTTTCCTACAGGGAACAAGTGCGTGTTAATGGCTTTGGGATATTCTTACTCCTTTTGTACCCAGGGGCTTATGTTGACCTGTCGACAGAACACTTGCAGATTATCTCCCCTTTACGGCAGCTGCGTATTTATTGTGCAGGAGTGTGGCATAACTTCATTATTGTGCTGTTTGGGATCTTAGTCCTGTTTGTCTATCCCTGGCTTCTTGGACCATTCTATACCACAGGAAGTGGAGTTGTAATAATGAGTGTGACAGAGGTCAGTATCAATTTTTAAGTATGATCAAACGATTCAGATACAAATTCTAACTCAACAAAATTGAAATGCACATACAGATTGAGTTGTATCTGAAAATATGTAGAAAAAAATCTATAAAAGTAACTGGAGAAAAGATTAATACATTGTAATGTTATGATCTTTCATTTGATGTGACAGTTAAATTTAGACTCTGTCTTGTGGTGCTATAGAAATTTCAGTTTAGACCCTTTCATGTAGTGCTGTAGACAGTTAAAATTTATACTCATTGCAGAATGTTCTAAAATGGGTTGGAATGTAGTTCTGTGGACAGTTAAATTGAAGTACCTTCTTGTAGTGCTTTAAACAGTTAAATTTAGACATTTTTATGTACTGCTGTAGACAGTTAAATTTAGACACTTTCATATAGTGTTGTAGGCAGTAAAATTTAGAGTCATTTAGACTTTCATGTAATGTTGTGGATAGTTAAATTTAGACACTTTCATGTAATGCTGTGGATAGTTAAATTTAGACACGTTCATATAGTGTTGTATGCAGTTAAATTTAGACTTTCATGTAGTGCTGTGGACAGTTAAATTTAGACACTTTTTCATGTAGTGCTGTAGGCAGTAAAATTTAGACTCATGTAGTGCTTTAAGCAGTTAAATTTATACTTTAATGCTGTGGACAGTTAAATTTAGACTCATGTACTGCTGTGGACAGTTAAATTTAGACCCTGTCATTTAGTGCTGTATATAGTTAAATTTAGACACATTACAGAATGTTCTAAAATTTCTTATAATGTAGTTATGTAATGTAAGCATTTAGGATCTTAACCTTGACATATTTTCAGTTAACAAATGTTGCCGACATGATGGTAATAAATGGTCTCAATACGAGATAAATCACCATTGTTATCATTAGAGCCTCAAATGCAAGGAGATAAATAACCATCATTGTCATTACATCCTCAAATGCAAGGAGATATTACCATTGTTGTCATTTTGATCCTCTAATAAGAGACATTGACCAAATATTAAACTTGAATTCCACATTATACAGGGGTTTTTTTTATAAAAAAATACAAGACATCCTTTTGACTAAGTCCTTGTTGTTCAAGAATAAGTTTGGTTATCATGTTGTTGATAGCAATTTCATTAAAAAAACATGAATAGTGTTGACAACATTTTTGTTGCACAGTAAATTTAGTATTATGTTGTTGACAGCATTTTTGATCATGCCTAAGGAAAGCAGAGTTAAAGCACTGCTTTTTTTAATAGCTTGGAAAATGTTATTGCACTATAATGCTTCATTAAGCATCTTATTTTCACCATAATAGGTACAATCATTGAGTTTCTTGAGACTTGCAGGAGTAATTACCCTACTACTGTGGGAAACAAGATGGCTTCTGCAAAGAGACTCAGAAAGCAATACTTTGAAATGGATTACATTAGTGATTATAGATTGCGAATAATTGTGTTAAAAGAGTTGACCATTTGACACTATTTGACCTAATCTAAATTACAAGCTGTTTTATTAGATTTATTAATAGAATTTACCATTTTACCCCATTTGAGAAAATGTAACTTGCATCTCATTGTTTAATAGAGTTGACCATTTTACCCCTTTTCACCTAATATAACTTGCCAGCTGTATGTCTCCTGTTTTGAAAGAGTTTTCCCCATTTGACCTAATTTGAATTGCAGTGACCATTGTGCATACATCTCTAAAATGGGCCTTTTCTCAGAAGTATGTTTTTTTTTCTTTCTGTCTTCAAGTAGATGGGTTTATAGTAATATATTTCCAGAAAAAAAATTGTTTAACGATAAAAGCATATGGAAAGATTTTCTGACACATCATATATACTGTGTTTCATATGACTGTTGTATTGTTTTTTACATTAAACTATTGAAATATATATTATGTGTCATAAAGTATCATGTCCAAGACTAATTATTTCTCATCTGTGTATTAAAAAACATCTATGTAGTCCATAATGGTGTAAAATTAATGTTTATTAAATAATACAAATCACTATTTTAAACTCTTTACAACCAAGAATGACAAAGTTATATTTTATATGTTGGAGAACTTGAATATTCTTTCTTACCCAGAATTCTGCAGTATCTGGCCCCCGTGGACTTGCAGTGGGAGACCCCATAACAAGTGTCAGTGGTTGTGAGATATCCAGTGTGGATGACTGGAATGCCTGTATCACTCGAAGTATGAGAGAACAGTCCTTTGGTTATTGTATGGCTGTGGAACTTATAAAGGACATTGATACTTCGACTAAGAGCAAGACAAACTCATATACCAGTAAATATTTGCAAATGTGTGATGTATATATTTATGTAGTATTTGTTTCCTCTCCATGTAATTTCATTCTTAGATTTAGTAAAGAAAATTTGAGGCATCCTTTTTCTTGCATAGGAACACAGGTGATGTCATGAAAAATAACAATTAAAATATTAACAATCAGGCATAATGGGACGCAGTGTCAGTTTGAAATACAGATTGTAATGGATATAATGTGTGATATTAGCCATTAGACATACATACTTTACATGTTAGGATGTAATTGGAACCTTAATGGGTAAAATAAATTGGATTAGAGAATGGCACTAGTGTATTTTTATGCATCATGTATTTAGTGAGGTACAAAAGTACTCATTGATTCTGATGCAGGAGCATACATTGTTGCACTGGTCCATTCTTACAGTTTTACATTAGTGTTAGTTTTCCAGTTGCCTTGGTCTAGTCTGTCAGTTGAGGATTGCACTATGGCCTGTTTTTTTTTCATTGCCCTGAGCCATTTTTTCAGTTGTTTTGCAGTATGGTCAGTTTTCCAGTTGCCTTGGGCTTTTCTTACAGTTATGTCTTGCATTATCAGGGCTGATCAAATTTTTTTCAAATTTTTTTTCAACCACTTGTCTATGACATATGGTTTCAGAAGCAACACTTGTTCCCCTTGCACTTTTTATTCCCAAATTAATATCTCATTCTTAGCTTCAATTATATAAGTGTATTTTAATTAATATTAAAAACTAAAAGAACCATGTACAATGTTTTATTTTTTCAAAGGGGTTAATTTTTAGTTTTGGTTACTGTCAATGAGTATGATGATCACTATTCTGATATAGTAGTCAGTTCTTCTTACATGAAAAGGGATGGAAAGGTATACTAGAATTCAGATTTTTACTTGTTTCTTTTCTCAAGATTGGATCAAATGACAGAATAAAGTCTTGAGTCAGTTCTTATAAGTAGCACCAAGTCTGAGACCATTCTTCATGATTGTACACTGTATTTCCATCATAAAAAACTGTTTACCATATTGGACAAGAGTATAGGCTGTGTTAAAGAGAGCTCACATTTTATTGGTTTTTCATTTCATTGTTAATAATTGTTTTTAAAATGTCATTTTCTGGAAGAGTGTTAGCAACTCTAACTTCAAGGATTTTCAGCAATGGTGACAAGTGTCATGCATATACTGTGATGCACAGGCTTTACAAGGTCCAAAACTGTTATGAGACTTGCCTAAGTACATTCTGAATTTGTCAGTTCTATTACATATACACTGGCTCAATTCCAACATGGCCGGTTTTAGATATTGGTTTGCAGAAACAGCAAAATGTCGTTCCTTTGGTGCCGATGAATTCAGACCTTGCATAATTTTCCACCCATTATTGCTGAAATTTTCTTTGCCTCTTAATTGTTACATATTTCAAATTTTTTGTTATTTCACTTGGGAGGAATAGTTACCTGTAACTCAGTGGAAAATTTATATTTTATTCTTCCACTTACATGTGAATTTTCCTTCTTTGACTCTTCCTTATGTCCTTCCATGTAAAAATAATTTAGTAAACTGATTTTATCCAAAGAGAAAAGATGACCTCATTTGACAGCAACTTTTACTGAGGTGATCATAACATATTTTGCATTTAAATGTTGTTATGGATGACATGACCATCTGTCCTCTCAAATGTCCTACCTGTAGCTATCACTGTCTGTCTGATTTCTCAAATATCCTGTTATTACCCATGCTCATATGTCTTCTCAGACATCCAATCTGTCATTTTTGAGTTTTGGAGAACTGCATGGATTGAAGTAATGATGTTTGTTTATTATTATTATTATTATTATTATTATTATTATTATTATTATTATTATTATTATTAATTTATAATGAGGCATTGATGTAAGAAAATCTATATTAAGTTTGATATTTACTATTTCTTCCAAAATGTTATGGAGTAATAGCCAGTTTGGTCAAGAAGTTTGTTCTTAACCCTTTCATCACTAAGTGACTTTGTAAGAAGAGAGTCCTCAACACTAAGTAACTTTGGAGTTGTAAAGCAAAATGACTTGTGGACTTTGAAATAACATAACTTTGCCAATGTTAAAGATATCTGGCTGGATTAGATGTCAAAATCAAGGTTAAAAATCAAATTTTATGACTAATTCAATAAAATGTGCATATCTATTACAACTGTTAAAATGCAGGTGCAAACAGGTAACACAACAGGTAAAGTACAAGTAAATATTTTATTACCTCTTAGAAAACTTATAAAGTTTTCAAAACTTGTTCAATTGACCCTAGATGTACTAGTAAATAATCACAGTAGCAACACATGTCTTTCTTTTATGGTGTCCATAATATATAAAATTCTATAAAATGAACCAAAATGATCTCCAAGGTGAGATCTGTCCACACACCTATTTCGCCTCTGCCACGTTTGATCGTCACATTGAAGTTCGTTAAACAGACAATTTTTCCAAAAACTTCATCTGAATAGAAAATTTGAAAATATTCTGAAGCTTTCCTGGAGCCATCTAACACTCAGGTGTTCCCAACTCTGTCAGAAAACTGAAACAAATCTCTGGTTTTGCAGTTTCGTCCAAACAAAATCACTTGGAGCATACAATTCCTCTGGTCCAAAACCTTCAAAGACCTCTTCATCATCATCACTGTCACCCACAAGTGCATTCCATTGTCTCTCCAGATGTCTTCTCTCATCTTCATCCAAATTTACCAGGTCGAAATTATTCAAATCCTCTGATAACTCTCCTCTAAAATTTCATCAAACTCTGCCATTTTGGATACAAATTTCAACATTCAGAAAACATGTTAAAATTTCCTACTTCGATATTTCTAGTTATATACAAGCTAAACTCACGAGATCATCTAAATATAACATCTACATTACAAGATGAAATTTATTAGAGGTACCCCGAAAGTTTTTAGTCGCGAACTATAATGTTAAAGAAGAACACTGCACCAGACTGAAAACTCTGTCCATAGTGTTTACAGACTTAATTCCCCTGGACCGATTTTTCGGTCCGTAGTGATGAAAAGGTTATTTGTGTCATATTGGTTGAGACATTCTTGTTGCATAGAGACATTTCTCTCATTCTCTTCTTCTAATATACATTTTCACCTTTACTGTTTGCAGATATAAGTAAACAAGCTCAGCAAGCAAAAGATGACATCGACTGCTGTAACATCTCTAGTAGTACACACCTATGCTTCATGTACCATGTGAAAACCTCCCCAGATAATGTGAGTCTGTAAATGATGCATTTCAAATATAAAAATTTCCAGGAAACACTCTTTCCGAAAGAAATGATCTATTCAGCATAATATCCTCTCATGCCTTGATAATTGCACACCCCTCTGTTGAAAATGTGTAAAAATTATTATCCATTTTTAAGACTATATGTCTTAATCCCAACATGCCTCATGGAAAGGAAGCAGTTGCTAAAATCTACCTAGAACATAAGGTGTATTTTGTTGGATTTTTTTTTAACCTACCACAATAGATTCCTGTTGTCTTGTTACAACTTGACTCTATGGGTTGAATCAGGCTCAGTTCATAAATGTATGTTATTGAGTACTGCAATATTGGGAAAGGATTCAAACCTCCAAAGTGGAGAGCTTTCAACATAGATTATACTCCTTCAGTAGGCAAATGCTCATCATGGGGGACACATGCATTGTTGGTGAGTACTTATAGTAATGAGATTTAACCTTATGAAAGTTACCCAGACAATGACTTTTTTAAGCACACTCAATGAGTATTATGTTGAGTTCTTTATTGAACTTACATCAGGCCTGGAAATATTTTAAGCACACACAGTGAGTATTATGTCGAGTTCTTTATTGAATTTACATCAGGCCTGGAAACATTATGTTGCAAAGCCAGGACAAATAGGTTAATTTTAAATCACCTGACACATAAATGTGTTTTACAATATAAAGAAAAGAATATTTAGCACACTTTTCATGAAAAGAATTGTTCTTGACAATATATTCTCTTGTCATGTGCATGAATGAACAGTTATAGTTCATTTTCAAGGTTACTTTTGAATTTAGAAATAGTACTGTCAGTTTATATTAACCATGCATTTTTATCATTCACAAGTAAGCATTGATCAAATATATGTGCAGGAAAGTTGTGTATTTGCTTCACACACAGGCATCTCTTAAGTTGTTGAACTCCTTTAAAATATACTAATGTCTATCCATTTTGAATGTTCACATTGAATGCAAACATTTTATAATTTTATTACTATGTGTAAATTTATGTTCTTACTCAAACACTGGATTCAGGAACTGGTATTTGATAAGGTAATTAAGTAATTCATATGTTTTGGTGATGGAAGGTTGAGAATATATCGAGGGTTTTAATTTTCCTTTATTGAGGGAAATATTTAGTTTTCGGCAAAGGTTATAAATCTGCTTTCATATTAAATAAAGTTAATATTCCTGTTGCAATGATTAATTGTCAAGTATTTCTTATGGATGAGCTTGGGTTGAATCAAAGGAGAAATTTGGGTAAGGCAAAGGTAATTTGTATAGTTATGATGTACATCATAAGGCTGTAGCTGTTTCTATGGTTATTATGTACGGCATAAGGCCAAGGCTGTTTCTATGACTATGATGTATTGCATAAGGCCAAGGCTGTTTCTATGGTTATTTTGTACGGCATAGGGCCAAGGCTGTTTGTGTGGTTATTATGTATGGCATAAGGCCAAGGCTGTTTGTGTGGTTATTATGTACGGCATAAGGCCAAGGCTGTTTGTGTGGTTATTATGTACGGCATAAGGCCAAGTCTGTTTGTGTGGTTATTATGTATGGCATAAGGCCAAGGCTGTTTCTATGGTTATTATGTACGGCATAAAGTAAAGGCTGTTTGTGTGGTTATTATGTACGGCATAAGGCCAAGGCTGTTTGTGTGGTTATTATGTACGGCATAAGGAAAGGCTGTTTCTATGGTTATTATGTATGGCATAAGGCCAAAGCTGTTTCTATGGTTATTATGTACGGCATAAGGCCAAAGCTGTTTCTATGGTTATTATGTACGGCATAAGGCCAAGGCTGTTTCTATGGTTATTATGTACGGCATAAGGCCAAGGCTGTTTGTGTGGTTATTATGTGTAGCATGAGGAGGATGCTGTTTGTTCACATGGCTGCCATGTTTCTGCTTCTTGTAACAATATTGATATCAACATTTTAAATGAATTGGACTCAATATATGTGAGTTGCACAGAATTGTCAGTGTGTTACACACACACACACTCCAAGAAATTACATCTTTTTCTTCCCCATCAATTAAGTTGGCCAATTTGACTGTAGTATTAGCACATCGCCATTTGTTTATAAAAAACATAGATCTTTTTATAAAAAAAACAGCAAGCATGAGGGACATTAAAGGCACTAAACTTTGTCCTTAGTCGTTGATCAATTTAAAATTTCTAACAATTGTCGCAAGTGGGTCCCAAACACTGTCAGGTTATTGGCATTTGAAATCAATGGGTGTTTTTTTCAGAAACATGGTCACCATATTGCATTGGTTAATGTATATTTTCTAGCACTTAATGTAATGTAGTTTGCTGTTTTTGATAGAATTTCTTAAGAAATCTATACATTTTGGTGCTAAATTTCTTTTAATGCATGTATAAATAAAAGTTCTTTTTTTATTTGAAGTTTTTGTATAGAAATACTGAAACTATATATTGCAAATATTAAGTGCAGATGACACAGTTTTTAGTGAAATGGACTATTCTAGAAATAAGAAAAGGACAATGAGCAGTCTCTCTCTGCTTGTTTACTTGGAGGACTTCCATTTGGTTTCATTTCCCAATAAGTTGACAGTGTGGGACATCCTGGCAATAGTCTGGTTAGAAATTATACATTGATAAATGAACAGACCACATTTTTTTTATCCTTAATGCGTCTCATTTTTAAAATTGATTGAGGGTACAAAAATGTTGGAGGGTGTGTGAATACTATATAATCAAAATCATGATGATACAATTAATTTAGGATATTTTGGACAGGTAATTCATTTCAGCAGTCATTGTGCAGGTCATCTTTGCTGCAGTAGGTCCATGGCGGCTGTGTAAATTGTCTTTGTAGCAGTTAGTTTCCATTGTCTTTGGGTAATGTCAACTCCTTTTATTTCCATTGTCTTTGGGTAATGTCAACTCCTTTTATTTCCATTGCCTTTGGGTAATGTCAACACCTTTTATTTCCATTGCCTTTGGGTAATGTCAACTCCTTTTATTTCCATTGTCTTTAGGTAATGTCAACTCCTTTTATTTCCATTGCCTTTGGGTAATGTCAATGCCTTTTATTTCCATTGTCTTTTGGTAATGTCAACTCCTTTTATTTCCGTTGCCTTTGGGTAATGTCAATGCCTTTTATTTCCATTGCCTTTGGGTAATGTCAACTCCTTTTATTTCCATTGCCTTTGGGTAATGTCAACTTTTATTTCCATTGCCTTTGGGTAATGTCAATGCCTTTTATTTCCATTGTCTTTTGGTAATGTCAACTCCTTTTATTTCAGATTTCTCCATCAAATACATTACCTGATTACATTATATTCAGAGAATTTTTACTGCTACCTCCGAATCTAACCCATCAGAAAAGATTGAAAAATGTCTTTCTGTTTCTGTCTGTCTGTTGATTGATCAATCAAGAGATATGAATGGATAAATTAATGATCCACCTACTAGGTGGCTACTTTTATAGCCAGTTTAAACCAGTTTTTACTTTTTCAAATCATTCATCTTTTATTTTCAATGATATAGAAGTGTTTTTTTATAGTGAATTCTGGTGAATTTATTTATATTTTTTGTAATTATTGTGCCATTTGATTGTGATATAGATAGGTGAATTTAATTCCACTGCATAAATTTTTGTGTGGTGGACTTGTAAGCTGTTACACTTCTAATTTGTTTTGAACATGCAGTTTACATTAGTTTGATTTATATATATATATATATATATATATATATATTTTGTTGTATGCTCCTGTGTGTTCCTCTTCATTACAGAGACAACAACCAAAATGGAATCACTTTTGAATGGCATATCCAGTGGGAAAATGATGCATGCTGAAGGTGATGAAACAGAAATGCCAGAACATGCCAATCCAGCAATGGAATTTAGGTCATGGCAGCTAGTGTTTTATCCCCATCATAATGCCATCTTGCACATTCAGTCTATTCTACCTGCAAGGTCATTGCCTTGTGCCATGTAGAAGATGAAGATTACAAATCTTGGTGCAATTAAAATTGCAAACTGTACCGGGCATCTCTTTGAGCATTTACAATCCTGGTAATGCAATATTTTGTTTATGGCGAGTCAGTTACATGCAGCTTTCTCACCGTAATGTTATAATTTATGTTAAAGAGATAGATTCTCCACAAGAATAGTGTCTAGATAAAGGGCACAGACAAGTTTCTTATGACAAATTGCCCTTTCTCATCATCTTGGTTCATTTGAATTGGAACACTTAGCACATACCAACTTGGCATCTTTCTCCCTAATGCATTGAAAGACTCATTCATGCATTGGAGAAGGCATCAACCAAGAAATTTAAGTTGTACCTTCAGTAAGATGTTAGACCAAATCATATCCCAATTCAGCACATTCTCCACAAAGAAGGCAGCATTCCCAGACAAAACATTACTAAACCATTTAGTATGATTTTTGGTAAATGACATGAACAACTTTGCTTCTCTCATTCATAGTGGATAACCAATCTGGAGAGGTTGGACCTTATTTTTTCACAAGATTTTCTCCTTCTGGTTGTGGAACTCTTCAGATAGTTAAACCGGTCAACTTTTTCCCAAAATGCATTAAAAGTAGAGCTCATACATACAGGAAGCATCAGACATTGTTTAGGTGAGGAAGTTTCTCACAGCTCTTTCATCTACACATTATGTGGGTGGATGCCAAGTTACTAATGGACTTGAGATGATCAGTGTTATGTGGATGCTTCAAGAGAAAGCTCTTCCTATCAACCTCCTGGAAAAAAATGAAGGCCATTCTCAAGGCCTTCCTCACGTGTGGAACATATCCATCAAATGTGGCACTGGTAATATCTGACAAATTTGCTTGCAGTGGCATACCTGGTGCAGGGGAGCTGTCACTGGTGCCCCCAAAATTAGGTCATTCTAAAGTGTCCATTCATTATCAAGGGAGGAAACCCTTTTCATACAGATTTGTCCCTCCAAGTTCCTTCCATCAGATCTCTTCTTAGGGCCACCTGACATGTCAAGACTATGCATACTGACATGTCCAGACTATACATACTGACATGTCCAGACTATGCATACTGCAATGTCCATACCATGTATACAGACATGTCCATACCATGTATACAGACATGTCCATACCATGTATACAGACATGTCCAGACTATGCATACTGATATGGTGGAATCTGTCCTGGGTATTCACACTGTAAAACTTGTTTAAGTTTGATCCACCATATTAATAAACACACATGTACACAATGAAGCAGCTTTCATACATGACTTGCAGTTTATGATAGCACTAACTTCTACATGCAGAGTGGGAGAGCTACACATGATAGCTGAAGATCTGAACTGTTCCATTCTGATCCTTCAGTTCCAGTGACACAACCTAGCTCTTTCCTAAGAACTAGAGTAACTATTAGTTTCCTCTCATTGATTAGTCTGTCAAGAGAAACAAAGATGTAGGACACCATAAATACCCTCAGATGCTGGATAATATCCAGATCAACAGTAAAAGACTGTACTTACTGCTGAAGGCAGGAATGCAAGACATAATAACACAAGTGCTGGGAGTTAATGAATCAGTGTACAGGATCAGGTACACAATGACGATTTCAACTCATAGTATGAGTCTGATAGGGCCTCATTTAACCCTTTCATCACTTCGGACCGCAAAACCGATCAGGGGGAAGTAAGTGCATAAACACTATGGACCGACTTTTTGGTCTGGGGCTGTGTTCTTCTTTAGCGTTATAGTACCCGACTAAATAACTTTCGGGGTACCTCTAATTACTTCCATCTTGTAATGTAGATCTTATATTTAGATGATCTCGTGAGTTTAGCTTGTATACAACTAGAAATATCGAACAAAGTAGGAACTTTTAACGTGTTTTGCACTTGTGGGTGACAGTGATGACGAAGAGGACTTTGAAGGTTTTGAACCAGAGGAATTGTGCGCTCCACATGAATTTGTTTTGGACGAAACCGGAAAACCAGAGATTTGTTTCAGTTTTCTGACAGAGTTGGGAACACCCGAGTGTTACATAGCTCCAGGAAAGCTTTGGAATATTTTCAAATATTCTATTCAGATGAAGTTTGTGGAAAAATTGTCCGTTTAACGAACTTCAATGCAACGATCAAACGTGGTAGAGGCGATATAGGTGTGTCAACAGATCTTACCTTGGAGATCATTTTGGTTCAATTTATAGAATCTTATATATTATGGACACCATGAAAGAAAGACTTGTGTTGCTACTGTGATTATTCACTAGTACATCTAGGGTCAATTGAACAAGTTTTGAGAACTTTCTAAGTTTTCTAAGAGGTAATAAAATAATTATTTGTATTTTACCTGTTGTGTTACCTGTTTGTACCTGCATTTTAACACTTGTAATAGATATGCAGATTTTATTGAATTAGTCATAAAATTTGATTTTTAACCTTGATTTTGACATTTAATCCAGCCAGATATCTTTAACATTGGCAAAGTTATGTTGTTTCAAAGTCCACAAGTCATTTTGCTTTACAACTCTAAAGTTACTTAGTGTTGAGGACTCTATGCCTACAAAGTTACTAAGTGATGAAAGGGTCAAGAAAGAACTGAATCTCGTTTTTCCCTGGGGAAACCAATGATGATGAGACAATAATTAAATAAGGAATCCAACAGGGATCTCCCACACGTGTATAAACAAATAACATTAGGAGACATTCTTCCTTTTAGTAAAGTAATAATGTTTCTGTTGGATGACACATGGAGACAGGATGTCCAGCATTTCCTCCTACTCCTCCTATTTCTTCTAATGTAATATGGTCAAATAAAGTATTTGCCAGAGAACACAGATGTTTTAGTAAATTATATTTTTCCAGTAATTCTTATGTGATCATATTATAGCTAATCCCTCCCACCCTTCGCCATAATGTGAGCACCTGTTGAGGTTTCACTTATGTAAAACTGGTTTAAATAGGTATGATGGTAGTCATTGATGGGTAGAAAGGGGACTTAACCAATAAGAATTGCTTCCCATTGTTTATAGAATGTATAGACGGAAAGATGTTTTATGGAGGTAGCACCGCAAAGTATTTTAATATAATTTGATTGAGTCAGTATTATTTGAGAATCATAATTTACTACAAAATTTACTTTCTTCAATTATGTTCCACAATTGTAACACCATATGAGTACAACTACTACCTCACAAATGTATCCTTCCCAACCAAGTCCTTAGCAGTAAAAAACTAAAGAGCTACATAAATGAGTCAGGGAAAAGTGATCATTACTATGAATGAAGGCTTGGTGCTGAATCCCATCTCTACTTCAGTAGCTACTTCCACTCATGCATGGAAGGATGCATTTTTAGAACATTGCAAACATGTATTCAACTGGTACCATTTTTAGAACCTTGCAAACCTTATTTTTGTTGGTGCTTTTTTCAAATTGGTTGCATGGTTGAGTATTATCACACGGGGAAGTTTACTCTCTCAGCATTTCCTTCAATTTCTGGCTCTGTTCTAGCCAGGATGAAGTTTCACTTAGTTGGTTTATCTTAGTCATACAGTATGATTGTCTGTACCATTTTGGTTGCAGGCCCGGATGTCAACAGTATGTTGACTTGGTAATGTGCACTTGACATGGCATATTAATTCTGTATATAATTGTCTAATATTACACACCAAAATGGTATGTATGTAATTATTTTTGACATTTGTGTAAACTTATATGATGCTTGACTGTTTTCACCTGTATAGGTTATTTGTTTTCACCTATATAGGTGATTGTTTTACTCTTTACATTCACAGGTGTCAACACAATAGGCAGAATTAAGTGCTATCATTAATGACATTTTCTTAAGACGGAAAGTCTCTATGCTACTGTTTTGGTCAGACAGTACACACTTGCTAATGGAGTGGCAAGGAAACACGCTATCAGAGATGAAGATGCCATTACAATTAATACTGCCTCAGTGAACAAATTATTACTGGCAGAAACTTTGAAAGCAGAAAGTTCACAGGTTAAAAAATACTGGAACATTTTGTCACAGGTGTTGCACACAATTCTGGCCAAGCAATTCCCTCCACCATCAGAGCAGATCCATTCTTCCTTAGGATTTAAGTTGAAAACCATCCAAACAGTTTCTTCAACCCTTACAAAAAATTGCATCTAAGCATGAGAATTCATTTGCCTGTTGTTCTCCTCAGTGTGCCAGTGGATCTTGACACACTGGCTGGAATTTCATGAAACCATTGCAGATGATTCTATTGTTCATGGTGACCTAAGTTTTGTCCACTAGACCAGACAATCCCACTTTTGGGATCATTATATATCACATTTTAGCAAATGTTTCCACCTCACTAGGCTTGTGGCAGGAGTTTCCATACAGGTTGAACCTCAGGGAATTGATTTGTACTTGTGCCATTTTAGGGTGTCCACCTCCAGTCCTCATTTAAAAAGTCATTGGCTTGTGGCCTTCTCAGGACCATCTGTTGCACATAATCTCCTGGAGCTGAAAGCAATAGTGAATATGTTTCCGTCTGGTATGGAAATAATCATTGTTATGACTCTATGGCTATAAACTAAGTAACAGAAAGAAGCAAAACCAACAAGTTTTGTAAAACTTAACAAATTCAATTATCATAGTCATAAAATAAAAAATTCAGAGGGACTTACAGTATTATGAATTAAATCCTAAAAATCCTAAGAAAGTTCTATACAAGCCCAAAATAATAAAATGTTTCAAATGAATTTCAGATCCTTAATTGTATGGTTTGCCATCAGTTCTGATGTATAACAATGTCATTGTCCAGAATGCCTTTGAATAAAATCACAAGAGTGCCAGAAGAACATTATAGTACAGTGAGCATTTCGTAATTCCAATGAAAAATCCTAACAAATGTCTCCTCTTAAATTATCTCAACACAGCATTCAATACATCTGCAGATTGTTGTTACAGAAAGAACATAGGAAATAAAAATGAAATAATTGGCCAGCTCTGCTTACTTATATAGAGGCAAAGAGTCCCTAAAATGCAGTTTTCTCCTACTCACTGAATTACATTTTGCAAATACCCTACTTCATAAAAGAAACTATGTGTCTGACCCATCCAGTGGGAAAAAACTTAATTCTTTTAAGAAACTGCCTGACTGACCTATCCAAAGAGAAATAACCCCATACTTGTAAACAGGTTTTATTATTAGAAACTTGACAACACCTATTTATAAACTGTATGCAATCTCCAAGCACTCATAATATCTTAAAATATAAACATATACTCATGTAAAAATATTATCTATGTAATATCGTCTTATAGATAATATAGTTACAGTCATGAATAAAATTTAGACAAAAATATAAATAACAAACATTCTATCCAACAACTGTGGTGTGGTAAATGAAGTCAAGTGGGAGACCACATTCTGTCTCATAATTTGGAACTTCTTTAGGGGTGTCATAAGAAGTAGATCCACCTTCAGGCCTGGGCAGACCAGTATGTTAATGGACTAATGGAATTAGCTAATCAAGACTGAATGGTTAATTTACCAATTCATATTTAGTTAAATATACACCTGCTAAGGTCAACCATATGTGAAGCTATTTGCAGTGATGTGGAATGCTACAACCATTTGTTTATCTGGTCTCATATCCAAAGACCTGGCTGTTGATATTCTTTTTATGGATTGGAATGGCCAGGAGGCAATGCTTTTCCTCCAGTCACTTTGATCCCATATGCATTGCAAAAAGTGAGAGAATCAGAGTACTTTCTTATCCTCATTGCTCCCATCAAGTGGGAAAAGCTATAGATAAATGATGTAATAATTTTGACAGTAGATATTCCAAGGAAACATGTTGTCTTTCTTCATCTGCTTTAGCAAGCTCAGCTGCAGGTGTTTTAACCAAAGCCATTATTTTTGAACCTACACATACAGATTATGTTAAGCAAGCCAGCAGGGGAAGAACCTCAGGAATGGTCTGGAGGCATATGGTTTCCCTCCAGAAACTTAAGCTATGTAGAAAACTCACTCCAGCAAGAAGATCGTCCACCCAAAAAGAGTATAGGATAAGTGTAGAGTTTTTTGTTTGGTTCCTCAGTACTCCAGGTAGTTTTCTTCTGTGGCATTTTTGGAAGTTATGATCCATTGTTATAAAATGTTACACATGTTTCATTCTTCTATCATCACTGTGGAATAAAGGATATAGTCCAAAACAGAGACCTCTGACCTTCTGGCAAATTTGGGTTTTACCCTTAGTCCCAAATGTAATTTAACATTTGGTTCTGACATAGCTTATTAAAGCACTATTTAAACTTCAGTTTAGAACATCTTTGGTTCACCTCTTTCAGAAACTTTCTTCCTTCTTGTTCTAGCTGAAAGAGGAAAAATCAAGAAAATAAACTTCTTGTTGATGCAAACTGCTGGTTCGATTTTGTTTATGACGGAACCTGCTTTAATTGCAATGAACAGGCTCTTGCTTAGAAGCTCATTGTTACACTCTTTCCTCATTTGACTTTTTGCATGGAGTAACTACATGACCCCATAAGACTTTTAAAGTGATACCTGAAATGAACAGAGCCAGTACAAATAGGGAGTTCTCATAGCTTTATACCATTGAAAGAGGAAAGGTCAATATTTCAGCTCAGGCCTTTTTATTCTGGACTCAGGATCAAATGAATTTCTTGTAATTATTCTTGTTCATGAAGTTAGGGCTGCAGCCATGAGCATAACATCAGAGCACAGCTGTTCATTGATATTTCATTCCAAAAGACATGGCTTAACTTGGTGGAACAGCAGTACATCTGGTTACCATGTCAAATCATTTGGCAGATTTACAATGACATAGACTTTGAACTTCCATTGTCTATGTATAGCAGGCAGGGTCCATATTAGCAGCATCTGGTTGTATGGAGTCGTTAGCTGCTTCATGTACCATAGGGAGTCAGATTGGGTAAGATGATGTAACACCCACCCACCCCATGTGTTTCCTTTTCTTCCAAGGTATTATGATTGGGTAACACGCTTGAAAAAAATCTTTAAAGCAGTAATACATATGTTACCATAATACAATCACACCCTCTCAGCCTCCATGCAGTTACATCTTAGTGACAGCATTTCCAGTCCATTAGTAACACTGAAGTATGGATGGGATTCAGTGCAGTCCTTCTATCCAAGTGGAGATCACTCTTGTCATATTTGCACCATTCTGCTCAATTGACTTGTGGTTTTCTTATTGCCAAAAACTAGTTTGGAGTTACAGGAATCATGAGGAAGTGGTTTTATTCCTAAGGTATTATGATCAAGCAAATATTATCAAAGTAACAGATTTTACTTTCATAACTTGTTTCTTCACTCCATTTTTTTTATGGTCAAACCTGGATATTTCATTGCCTGTAAAAGAGGTAGTTATTAGGATCAATTTTCTCTTACTATTCAAATTTAGTCTTCCTGCTTCTTGTGTGCATCATCCATCAACTTCTCAAACAACACTAGACTATTTTCAAACAAATGCCTCTGAACAGACTTTGAACAAATTTGACAGAAAGCACCCTGACATTGGACTTAGGTATATACAGATATTGTTTGTATATTGATGCAGATCCAGTAAGCTTTACTAACAACAAAATAATCTTTTGACATTTTCTCAACAAAAAAAAAACCACAATGGAATTTGACCCATTTTGAGGAATATGGCTTCCAGTTATTTAAAGCAGATGGTGATCCACCATCAAATATTGCTGTAAAAAAAAAAACACCTCAACAAAAGCCACTAAACAGAGTTTGACCAAATTTGAAACATATAACACTGACATTCAGGTCTTTTTACAACTCTGCCTTCACTAGTGCTGAACTAAATTCAACAGAAAGCTTAATGGCATAAAGGTATTTCATATTTGTACAAATAATGCCAGTTAGTCATCAAATAAGACTAACATTACTAAAGAGATAAAAAACATTTGACAAATCATTCTGGCATAAAGACACAAATAAATAATAAACAAATCTGAATTGCCATTAAATATTGATTACAATACAAAACAATAGAGAAACCTTGAAACAATTGATATCATAACATGCAGTCAACAACACTTGGATAAATGGGTTCAGAAGCATTTGTCTGAGCCAGATGTAATGGCCAGCTGCTCTTTCATTTAAAAACTGTATTTTGAAATATGTCATACATCTGAATTTATTCAAAGTTTTCTTATGTTGTCTGTTCATTACATAAATGCAGACACATGATTCACAAATTATTATGAGCATGTAATCATATTTTTAATTCATATATTGAGAGAATATTTCATTATTTTCATATCAGTTTGATGTGTAATAAAGATATAAATTTAAAATTACATGTCCTTCTTTCCTGTACTTTCTGAGTAAAAAAGAAAAAGAAGTAAAATAAGACAAATTATTTGGGAATACCTTTTTTGAAAACAAAATGTATCATTGAATGTAGATTCACTTTAGGTAATTGACATTCACAAAATCTTGCCTGTTTAAAGTAGCTTCTATTTATAAATGAATGCAATAATTAATCTTTGAAATTATCTGAATTTTAAAGTGTCAGAAAATATATTTTGTTGGCTACTTTCCAGTTACTAGAAAATATTTTCTTATTTCTGTTACCAGAAATTAGCCTGTCTACCAGCACGTACCACTACTGATAGACCAATGTGCAAGCTTCAGAGTGACTGCTACTCTCCCAAGATGGAGATGGCTTGTGTATATCCAGCAGTTGATAATCAGACCAAACTATTGAAGGTTGTCCATGGGTACAGACCTCCACTACTCTTCCTAGGTCATCCTCTTGACCTTCATTACTCAGGTACTGGTTGGACCAGCATTGTTAGTATGTCATGAGAATATTTCTTATTGGATCCAGAAATCCAGATTTTTAAATGATTTTAACTTGATCCAAAACTCTCAGAGAATAATATGTATTAAGCTGAAATTCCATAAGAATTGTCCACATTGAGCCAAAATTCCATAAGAATTGTCCACATTGAGACAAAATTCCATGAGAATATTCCACATTGATCCTAAACTCCTTGTGAATATTCTAGAGTGATTCAGGTTTCTCAGAGAGTATTATACAATTGATCCAGAATTATTGGAGAAAATTCTTCAGTGGTCCAAAAATTTAAAATTTTATGATGTGTATTGATTCAGTTTAAGTATCAATAATTGTGGTTTTGCAAAAAGTATTGTGGATAATTAAATGTATCGATTGGTAAGGATGACCAGTTCTCATACAGATTGGTAAGAGTGCCTGTATGGATCGGTAAGGGTAATTGATTCTGATAAAGATTGATAAGGGTGATCTGTTATACAGATTGGTAAGGGTTACCTATTGTCATGCATATTGTCATACAGATTGATACTGATGATCTGTTGTCATACAGATTGGTGAGGGTGACCTATTTTCATACAGATTAGTAATGGTGACCTATTATTACTCAGATTGGTAAGAGTGCCTGTATAAATTGATAAGGGTGACCTATTGTCATACAGATTGGTAAGGGTGATCTGTTGTCATACAGATTGGCAAGGGTGATCTGTTGTCATACAAATTGCTAAGGGTGACCTGTTGTGAACAGATTGGTTGTTGTTCTTCTGGGGGCTTAACGTCATTTTTCAGCACATGATAGGCTATACATGGCGGCCATTATTAATGGTGGAGAAAGAAACCAAGAAATCCACAAAAAGAACCACTGACCCACAAGAAACTCACATATCCACATTCACCAAATCTTAGACTGGAACTCAGCCAGACAGAGGTGAGATGGCAGTGATCCGTAATGGACATCACTTTAGACAACTCAGCCACTCGGGACCCCTATACAGATTGGTATGAATTGCCTATTTCCATATAGATTGTTCAAGGTGAACTGTTTTACAGATTGGTCAGGGTGACTTATTGTTCTTCATAATGGTATGGGTGACCTATTGTTCTTCATAATGGTATGGGTGATCTATTGTTGTTCATAATGGTATGGGTGACCTATTGTCATTCATAATGGTATGGGTGATCTGTTGTCATTCAGATTGGTGCAGGTGTACTTTTGTCATACAGATTGGTATTGATCAGAGTGATGTGTTGTACAGATTGATCAGAATGACATGTTGTACAGGTTGGTCAGAGTGAGGTGTTGTACATATTGGTTGGAGTGATGTGTTGTACATATTGGTTGGAGTGATGTGTTGTACAGATTGGTCAAAGTTGTGTTGTACAGTTTGGTCAGAGTGTTGTGTTGTACAGATTGATCAGAGTGATGTGTTGTACAGATTCATCAGTGATGTGTTGTACAGATTGATCAGAGTGATGTCTTGTACAGATTGGTCAGAGTGATATGTTGTACAGATTAATCAGTGATGTGTTGTACAGATTGATCAGTGATGTCTTGTACAGATTGGTCAGAGTGGATTAATGTAAAATTGTAATGTAAAATTGACTTATTGTCCAAAAATTATTCATTGCTTCTTAAAATCATAAGAAAATGTGTAACCCACAAAATGGTGTACTGACAAAACTTTGAGATTATTTGACATTGTTCCTGCATTCCAAAGTAGTATATCCTCAAAATATCCCCCATTTGTTCACAATTCCAGACTCTTGCATTGCAAAAATCACAAATCCAGACTTCTACACTGCAGGAATTTACAATCCCAGGCTCTTGCATTGTAAAAATCACAAATTCAGACTTCTACACTGCAGGAATTCACAATTCCAGACTCTTACACTGCTAGTACATGATACCTCATTTTTATATTGAGATATGCATTAACCAGAAAATGCTTGAAAGTGTTTTCTCCATCTACCAGTGTAACATTTAAAAATATTGACTTGAAAGATGGCTTAAAGATGTCAATGGCTTCAACTTCACAGTTTCAATTGATTTTTCTCCAATATATTAATCAATCAAGTTTATCTTTTCAGTTGTGCTGAGCAATTATGTGCCAAACAGTTTATTGGTTCCATTACATCTCCCTCATGTTATTGAGACCTTCTGCAAGTATCCTTTTCATGTCAGTGACCATATACTGTAAAGTATTAGTTCAAAACGCATGTGTGAAATTAACATATAAAGTGAAGAAGAGTACATTAGCATTCCTATATTTTTATATATTTGTGTGGATGATAAATTTGGTTGTTGTTTTATGACACAGCAGCACATGTGTTTTATTTATTGCCAAGGTAGCTAGACTAAAGTGCCTTGCGCAAAAGAGACTATGGTAGCTTATCGCGCCTGATCCAGTGGTAAAATTCAAACCTGCACCCTCTTTGGTCAGAAATCCGTTACACTAAACTCTGTGCCATCATGGTTCCTGTCTCCATTTGTCACTGGTTACAGCATGCAGGAAAGCACATTGGGTCACTTCTACATACCAAAACATATAGGGTAAACAATAAAGAGATCACATTGGGTCTATTCTACACCCCAAGCCCATGGGATACAACAAAAAGAGAGCTCATTGGGTCTATTTCATCATTTTCAAGCCCACAGAGTAAATGGACAAAGAGCACATAGGGTCTATTCAAGATGGCCAAGCCCATGGGGTAAAGAAAAAGAGAGCATATTAGATCTGCTCAGCATGCGAAACCCACAAATTAAAAGAAAAAGAGAACACATTGTGTCTATTCAACCACTGAGCAGTGTTACAAGTGGGCTCGTACAAAAGTAACAAAAGAAAAGAGTGAAGTCAACAAGCTTTGTAAATTTTAAAACAAAATAATTTATTTCCCTAGAAAACAAGGTAAAAATATGAAAATAGGACTTACAGTTTGTGAATATAATCCAAAAATAATTCTAGAATCTAAAAATATAAGTCTTTTCACTAAAAGTTCTATTTTGAATCCAGGTTAAAAAATCTCAACGAAGTTCCAATATGGAACGTGCTAACTTCAGATGAGGTCTTTGTACTGATGGCAACAGTTCCTTGTTGAAACACAATTTATAATGTTCCCTTTAGAATTCCAGAATAAATTTCCACTAAATGTTTATGTCCCAGAATTTTATGTAAAAAAGAGCACTTGTTTTGTTTACTAGAGAATCTGAATTATTAAATCCAAAAAAAAAATATGCACTTCAACACAGACTGATATCAACAAATAAAATAACACATTGACCTCTAATGGTGTAAGAATGTGACTGAAAAAATCTATTAGAAAATGGCTGTTTTAACCCTTGATTTTAGATCACATCGTGGCTCACGTGACAGCCTACATGATCACTAATTTGAACAGTGCAATAAAAAAAACTGCAATTTAGCACATGGCTAGAATAGTCCTATCCAAAAAATCATATTCCCACACTGGAAATAAATATAAAATAAAAAGACTTTAAAACTTGGCTAACACATGGGGTGAACATGACCTTAGTAATAGCCAATCATTTCCATCCAATGTTTACAAAATCAGAATGAAGATTAACAATTAGGTTAGCTGAAAATAAAAATGAGTAAAGCATTTTCATTCTTTTCAGGTCAAAACAAAAGACTTAATTTACTGGGGAAAATATTAAATCCAGTACAGATATTATTCTTACAATAAAATATAATGAAACAAATTTTTTAAAAAAGAATTTAAAACTAACACACAAGCAAATTAATTACATATATGTAACAAGAGAATTTGTTCGAATAGGACAGAAAACATTCTCATAGGAAAGACTTTACAAATATTGACACATAATACTGATTGGCCATGAAATATTACTGATGCTATCAAAAATAGAAAATCATTTTAACAACTTTATCTTCTTGAAAGAACTGCTGAACAAAATTAACCCAAAATAATCAGACAGAAAGCACCCTTGCATAAAGGTATTTCAGTATTTGATTAATGGTGTCATGTGCAGTCATTCATCAGGGCCTTCCATTGGAGAGGAGGTGCCAAACTAGCAATGGGTTGGGAGGACCTCCCCAAAGAGGATACATTTTTTTTTAAGTAACCACATGTCAAGTAAAAGTAGCCAGCTGAGAAGGAAAGCCCTGTCAGCCATGTGAACTATCTCAGACCCACTTAGGCCTCATCTTGTAAAGTACCTTATGGCAAAGGAAAATGGAAAAGCAAACCCCAGCTTGAAGTTGAGTTTTACAAGATAATAATATTATGTAATGTAGATTTCCTTAACATATAACAGATATCTGATCTCACTGTCAGGTGCCCTTGTCATTCTGAATGTGGTACCCTGTTATGCTCTTGATGGCCAGTGGATCTGTCACTGCTTTGTGGAATTCAGCTTACGATCCACAATAACAGATCCTGAAATACGTGGACTTATATACAGTGTTATCCTCCTGTTTGGGACATTCCTGCTGGCTGCCAATGTTATTATGGCCATGTGGATGCTGTTTACTGGATGAGAAAGGATGGAAAATCTTCAGGTGTAGAGTGAACAAAGCTGAGGGTTATTTGCAAAAAGAAAGATTACTCCAGGAAAAAAAAAGAGAATGAAAAGTTTTCAAGCCTTAAACTGTACAGTAGGATCTCAAAAACATTAGTAATGAGAAGGAAAGCCTTGAGAAAAGTGTGACAAATATTTTCAAGGTTTGGAACTGGAAAGTCCTGGAATGTTGTAGGTTTTTCAGGAAGTTGAATTTGCATTAAGAATGGTCATTAAGAAAGACGATAATTACTTCTGAGTATGATCTGTGAAGATATAGAGGCCCACAGGAAAATACATTCCTTGACTTTTCCAGAGCTGGAGGGTAAGGGAATTTCAGGGGGAAAAACTCCAGGTTAATGCTGATGAACTTGGTTCTATATTTATTTTTGTCTGAGGTTAAAATTGTTGTTTCATAGCTAATAGAAAGATATGTTTCATTAAAACTATGCAATTTACTGAAATTGTGCAGTGTTTGCATGATTGATTTTGGAGTTATTAAACATTTGCTGTTTATGGAATTTTATAATGGTGCCCATTAAATTATAAATTTATTATTGAACGTTTTTTTTTTTGTTAGATGACTCAATGTGTCACAGTATTCATGAATCTGCCCAATGCACTAGGAATTCTGGATTGATGCATATTTATTAAACACATTATATGTACCAGATGTGTTAGAAAAGTTTGACTGGACTTATTGGAGTGCTGGACTGGCACTAGTTTTTGGGACCAGTATATATCATCATAATGTGATAAAATTACATTGATTTTATTCATGTGTACAGGAGTTTTATTCCATGACTAAGTGTTACATAATATATATGCTTGCTTATAAGACGGGTACAACTTCAAACTGCACAGACCCAGACTTGCCGTAGCATCATGCACTAACAGATCTTTGTGTATACATTTGTTAGGAGTGATCAGTAGAAAAACAACACAGACCATGAGCTGTCCATTATGTGACAGCAGGTCAGAGTCGATGTTGTTTGCAATTGGATCTGACTTGTAAGCTAATACATATGATAATTGAAATTTGTTCATTTGTATGTCTTCATATTCTATTTTCAACAGTCTTTTACTGTGTTCTTATTGTTTGTTCCTAATAATATATATTTGATTCTAAATGGTATCACACATAAGTTGGACTATTAAGTTAGCATTTCTGTCAAATCTCATTATCAGTTTTAACACATAATGGATGGGAAAGATTTTTTGAATCTTAATTTTCAATGCCCCCACAACATGCAGAGTGGCATCTTGATTTATTCTATCTGTCTGTCTCAAAGAGATTGTTTAGAAAACACTCAAGACAAAAAAAATTTGTTAGACATATTTTTGTATTGATGAACTGATTATATTTTTCTAACTGGTCTTAGATGTCTGTCAGAACTTTGTACCATGATAAGGCAAAAGGACTTTGAGGCAGACAGTTACAGTAAGGGTCCTACAACTTTATGCAAAATAAAGCTAAAATCTTAATAAAACACCAAAACCAATGTTGTTTACAGTACCAAACCCAGCTGCATAACTGTCTTCAGTCCCACTGCTCCTGTTTGAGTTAGGATTATATATAAGGGTTTTTAATTAATTAATATCAGTGCCTTACCCAAGGCATGAACTGGTCCAGGCTCAGTTAACTATGTGAAGATAAACAACAGAACTGAAATTGTTGACAGTCTCTGATATTACATATCCAGAATGATGGGATTAATGTTCTGGCCAACTGTCACTATTAACACTAGAATCTGATAGAGACACTAGGACTGAAATCGTACTGATAACACAGACAGATGAACTTTTAATTGATTTATTTGTATTCATTGTGAATGACCTGATCAGATTTTCAGGTCATTAACTCTTACACAGCTTTTCTCTTTTAGTCCTTTTGGACAAAGATTATTTAGGGACAATCAGACAAATGAATTAGTTTTTGTGTGTAAATGGCCTAATTAGATTTTGAAGTGTTTAGCTCACTGGGCTTAAAGTCAATTGAGGGATTTGCAAGCTCCTGTGTTCTTCATGGACTGTCTGTCATCTGTCACCCATCATCTTTGTAGCCAAGGTTCCTATAGGATAACCCTATCTATACCTTGGTGTATTGAGCAGGTATTTCTATGCTTTGGATCTGTGAATTTCATTGGATGTGGTGGCAAGCCACCTTCGATGTTAAACTTAACAGAGTATCCTTTTTAAGTCAATTGCCTCCACCATTTTCAGCCTATGTACAATACACTGCTTTTACTCACTATTGGTTAGTTGGAATTACATACTGAGGGAAGCAACTTTTGAAATCCAATTGATGTTGCTAGGACAAATCACTAAAATATCTGTTCTTTCCATCAAGGTGTACAGAGGATTATCATATCAGAACCTTGGCTAGCAAAAATTATCACCCATACGTCCATCAACACTTGCCTTTGAACAATTCACAGGGTTATCATTAATGATATAGTTTATAAAGTCATTAATGATAAAGTTTCATATTTGTTTTCTGTGTTGGAGACTTGTTTAACAAACTTTGCAAAAATTTATTACTCTGAAAGATTTTTTGCTTACCCATAACAGACAGTATGCTTATGCTTATTAAACCGGATGACATTACTTCTTCAGCACTAGTGGTAGATTTCAGCTTTTACTGAGTGAAAAATTGTATGCAACTTCAGAAAATGTATTCATTTTGTTAAAATTTTAGAAAATTATTACAATTATTTACAATCATAAAAATGTAAATTATAAAACCCTAAATCCATGACAAGTTTTTAAGATCGTGTCTTCATTACTAGACATTAAAGGGGTGTCACTTACTGTCAGGGGATGTCAGGTACTGTATATTTACATGTCTTTGATAAGCCATATTGTGTAAGCAAAATTAAAGCAAATGTTAAGTTATAACATATATATAGTGAACTTTTGGTAAGACCATTCATATGACATCAGCCTCTTGAGTCTGTCTAAAATTGCTGTATTCACCTTCTCAAAACTGCTGAACTAATTTCAACTAAATTTGGCACATAGTTGCCTCGCATGAAGGCCTTTTACATGATGCCAATATATCATCAGATATGTACTCCTTTACCCAAATTTGAAAACCTGTCCTTTGTTCTTCAGTTGTTGCCATTGTCAAATTCTCAAAATCAGCAAGATCATTTTGAACCAAACTTGGCATGGATCATTCTACTATAAAACCCTTTCATGTTTATAAAAAATTACACTGATCTACCATTAGATATGGCTACTGTTCCAAATATAACTTCTCCAAAATGAAATTTGATCGTATTTGATCTTTCAAATTGGTACAAATTATGCCTCTCTGCCACTGAATGTGGCCATCATTGCTAAACATAGAAAACACTTTCAGCAACATCTTTTAAATGGCTGAAACTTTACAGAACACACGGGCATGAATGCCTTTAAAATTAGGCCTATGTGCTTTAATTATGGCTGCCAAACATGAAAAACCTTTAAGACCTGCTTCATAAAACTAGATGAAACTTGACAGAAAACATTCTGGAATGAAAACCATTTGAAATTCATGCAAATTAGGCCTTTCCACTACCAAATATGGCAACCATAAAAAATACAGAAACAGAAAACCCTTTAAATGACTTTGATAAACGGATAAATATAATTTGATCAAACTTGAAATAAAGCATCTTTGCAAGTTGAAAATCCTTTAAAATTACTTATAAAAGTCCACTTAACATAATTGGCCAAATTTTGCAAAAAGCATTCTGGCATGAATGGCTTTTAAATTTGTGCAAAATGATCCCAGTCTCCTATCAAATATGCAGAGTGTTATAAAATTAGAAAAACTTGAACAACTCCTTCTACATCCTCACAAAATTTGACCAAATTTAATTTTATGTCTTCTAACCTAAATGCCTTTTAGATTTACGCAAATGAAGCCATTTCACTGTCTAATATGGCTGTCATTATTACAAGTTGAAAAACATCTATACAATTTTATCTGATACAAAAAAGCAGAATTGGACCAACTTTGACATCTGTGCCCTGGCATTTTCAAATGACATAATGCCTGTGCAGTCAGATATGGATGAAGATTTAAAAAAATGTCAGAATTAGACCAACTTTGACACAGAGTATCCAAACATTTTCAAATGACAGATAATGTCTGTGCAATCAGAAATGCTAAAGATATTAAAAAAAAAAAAAAAAAACCTTGAAGCAGTTGTTTTATGACATGATAAGAACAGCATTGGAGAGTTTTCAGAAGAAAGGATCTTTGTGACCCAGATTTCTTGTTTGCCATTTGTATGTCTTTTCAAAATCATGTTTTATGAGTTGCGTCGTTGCAACCATTAAAAATTATGCTCATTTTATGGTTATATTATGCATTATACAAATTTCTGATTACATGCAGAGTATTTTTGGGTCTTCAGTTATTGACTTCTGTGCCTTGGACATTTTGTTGGTACTATATCTGATGCATTAATTAGAATTAATTACTTCAGTGTATACTTTTTGTAAAGTTTGAAGTACGAAAAGTTAACTTATTTATATTACACATTTGATGTGTATTTCACAAGTATTGTTTGTAAAATATTGTAAACTTGCATTTTGAAAATGTGGAAATTTTACACCATTAATATCACAAATTTGTTCTTAATTTCATTAACATTTTTAGAATATATTCATATTTTGCAGACATTCATGATTTATTTTCTACTGAATCTTGCTCATATATTCCCTCACCAATATGGCATATCCTGAATTCATGGTATATTTTTCTAGCATTTATGAAATGACATTTTGGCACCAGTAAAGGAAAAATGCAAAAGCATAACAGCCAGAGTGTCCCATAAACCAGTCTACATCTTCCATGTGCAGAGGTACTAATGAAGTTCCTGTTGAGCAGGCATAGACCAGTCTACAGCTTCACTGAGCTGAGATATCAGCCAAGTTCCTGTAGAGAAGGATGGATATCATTCTGGATAAAAAACATTATACTTAGAAATTTGTTAATTTGAATTCATTTAAATTTGACTTTGATCAGATTGAAATTTATTTAAAAATTTAAAATTGCAAACATTCAGTCTTAGTTCACAGTAAACGAACTTACGCACAAAAATACCGGGGTGTTTTGCTTTGATTCAGCATGTAACTAGTTGCCAAAATCTCTTATAAATTGGTACTGTTTTCACCTAAATAAACTCAGGCCCTTAAAGTTCACCCAAAGGGCACAATAGGTCCTAATCTTGATTGATACATCAATTCATGTATTTGTACATTTCTAACATCAGGCATTTAGCTACTATAAATGTGTTTTTAACTAAAATAAATGTAATAGTATGATTTCAGCATGTAGCTAACAAAACTAAATTATTGACACGTTTTGTCATCATTGTCATGCCATATATCATGATGTCATTAACCAGTCACTAAATTATTGACACGTTTTGTCATCATTGTCATGCCATATATCATGATGTCATTAACCAGTCACTAAATTATTGACACGTTTTGTCATCATTGTCATGCCATATATCATGATGTCATTAACCAGTCACTAAATTATTGACACGTTTTGTCATCATTGTCATGCCATATATCATGATGTCATTAACCAGTCACTAAATTATTGACACGTTTTGTCATCATTGTCATGCCATATATCATGATGTCATTAACCAGTCACTAGATCCTGACTGAGAATTACATTTTTTGTGAGAAGGTCTGGGTTAGTAATGGCAGTAGTCAGATCTAATTATATAAATTATGAGTCACTGAATTTAAGCAGTCAAGCACTAAAGCTTAGTCAATTTTACATGTTTAACATTACTGAATTTCAGTTATGAAGGAAGGGACTCGAGCTTTGACAATTATACAAGTTATGTACCACTGAATTTGAGCAGTCAAGGAAGTGGACAAAACTTTAAGTCAATTATACAAGTCATTTGTCACTAAATTTAAGCAATCAAGGAAGAAGGACCCAAGCTTCGAAAATTAATTATACAAGTTCACTGTAACTGAATTTCAGCAACCAAGGAAGGGGGTCCCAAGCTAAGACAGTTATACAAGTTACATGTCACAGAATTTAAGCAATCAAGGAAGGGGAGACAGTTATACCAGTTTATTTTTATACAAATTGAAGTTACAAACTGAAAACTTTCAAATTTTGACTTTGAGCTAAGGTTTATGATGGAAAAGATTTTTAAAAATCTACATGGCTCTTTATGATACCTGTAGGAGTAATATTGAAATATTTAGCATATTTGCATGCTGAGAAAACTAACAAATCCTTAGAGTTTTTAAATTTGGTATTGATCCACATATGTGATGAAAACCTCACTGTCTGATATGATATTGTGTTAGGAACAGTATTAATATTGAATTTTGTTTTATTTTTTTATCTGTCCATTATTTATATTAAGTGTAAATACTTAGAAACATAATTCTCTTATGTATTAAATCTATTTTCATCATTGGCTTATTCCAGAGAACCTGCAAGATTATGATATACAATGTTATTTTGTATCAGGGATTAAAACTTGAAGGAGATGGTCATATTTTGTAATGTAAAACATTTTCTATTTATAGACAGTTTTTGTTTCTCTCTTTCTTTTGCAATATACACACATTACATATAGACAGCAAGAAAAGCTATCATACCAATTTGAGGCCTTAGATTTTCGTCACTTACTATGCATTCTTTATAAAATAAAATTGCAAACAAAATAAACATTTAGTTATATGTACAAAAATTGTTGACTATAGATATTTTAAAACTTTGGAGTAATTTTAATTGTTTCAGTTATTAAAGTTTGAAAAAGTTTACAATATATCAAACTTGCATTACAAATTTTATTTTGAATTTGACATGAGTTACTGGTGGGTCAAATTAAGAAAGAAATCCAGAATTATTTGATTTATCTTCTTCAGGTTTTATTAAAAATAAAGATGTGAGGACTAATTTTGTTTTTGACAACAGCAATCCCAATATTTTTGGTTGGGAATATTCGTCAAACACATCGTAACTGTAGTAAACTTCTTTAGGCTTTGCACTTGAACTATGCAAAAATATCATCTTGAAGTCATGACCATGTGAACCATACACAGATATTGCCTTGAAGTCATGACCATGTGAACCATACACAGATATTGCCTTGAAGTCATGACCATGTGAACCATACACAGATATAGCCTTGAAGTCATGACCATACAAACCATGGAATAACACTGCCATAAAGTCATGACCATACAAACCATGGACAAACACTGCCATAAAGTCATGACCATGTGAACCATACACAGATATTGTCTTGAAGTCATGACCATGTGAACCATACACAGATATTGCCTTGAAGTCATAACCATACAAACCATGGAATAACACTGCCATAAAGTCATGACCATACAAACCATGGACAAATACTGCCATAAAGTCATGACCATGTGAACCATACACAGATATTGCCTTGAAGTCATAACCATACAAACCATGGAATAACACTGCCTTAAAGTCATGACCATACAAACCATGGACAAACACTGCCTTGAAATCATGACCTTGTGAACCATACACAGATATTGCCTTGAAGTCATAACCATACAAACCATGGAATAACACTGCCATAAAGTCATGACCATGAGAACCATACACAGATATTGCCTTGAAGTTATAACCATACAAACCATGGAATAACACTGCCTTAAAGTCATGACCATACAAACCATGGACAAACACTGCCTTGAAATCATGACCATGTGAACCATACACAGATATTGCCTTGAAGTCATAACCATACAAACCATGGAATAACACTGCCATAAAGTCATGACCATACAAACCATTGACAAACACTGCCTTGAAATCATGACCATGTGAACCATACACAGATATTGCCTTGAAGTCATAACCATACAAACCATGGAATAACACTGCCATAAAGTCATGACCATGTGAACCATACACAGATATTGCCTTGAAGTTATAACCATACAAACCATGGAATAACACTGCCATAAAGTCATGACCATACAAACCATGGACAAACACTGCCTTGAAATCATGACCATGTGAACCATGCAAGTAATACCTTGAAGTCATAACCACACAAACTCACACACAAATACTACCGTAAAGTCTTGATCACATGAACCATGAACAGATAGTGCTTTGAAATCATAACCATGCACAAATACTGCCATGAAGTCATGACCACACAAACCATGCACAAATGCTACCTTGAAGTCATAACCATACAAGGCAAACATAAATACTAACTTGAAGTTATGACCACATGAACCATGCACAAATGCTGCCTTGAAGTCATACCTACACAAACCATGCACAGATACTACTTTGAAGTCACAACTGCATGAACCATGCACAAATACTGCCATGAAGTCATTACCACACAAAACGATCAGATATTGACTTGAATTCATGAACACACATACTAAGCATAAATAATGCCTTGAAATCATGACCACAAATCATACAAAAATACCTCCTTGAAATCATGACTGCACAAACCATGCATAAATACTGCTTTGAAGTCATGACCACACAAACTACACACAAATACTGCCTTCAAGTCATAACTACACAATTACTGCTTTGAAATCATGATTACAAAAACATGCAGAAAAACTGCTTTGAAGTCATAACCACTCAAACTGCACACAAATGCTGCCTTAAAGCCATAAGCTCACAAATGATGGACAAATATGGTCTTGACCACACAAAATGGTCAAATACTGCCTTGGACTCATGACCACAAAGAACATGCACAAATACTGCATTGACCACACAAACCATGCACAAATGCTGCCATAAATCTTGAATACACAAGCTATACACAAATACTACCTTGAATTCATGACCACAAAAACATGCACAAATGATGCCTTGATATTATTAACCATACAAAATACTGCTTTGAAGTCTTAACCTTACAGACCTCACACAAATACTGCCTTGAAGTCATGATGAACCATGCACAAATTCAGCTTTGAAGTCATGACCACAAACCCTAAGCAAATACTGCCTTGAAGTTGTTACATGAACCATGCACAAATAATGCTTTGAAGTAATGACCACACAAACCACACATAAATACTACTTTGAAGTCATGACTTTAAAAACCATACACAAATAATGCCTTGATTTCATTACCACAAAAAACTGCATTGAAGTCACGACCACATGAACTATGAACAAGCACTGCTTTGAAGTCTTGACCACACAAACCATGCACAAATAATGCCTTGAAGTCGTGACTACTTAGACCATGCACACTGTCTTGAAGTCATTACCATAGGAACCATACACAAATGCGCCTTGGAAGTTGTGACTACACAAGCCACTCAAATACTGCTTTGGAGCCATGACCGCAAAAAGTCATACCAAAATACTGGCTTGAAGCCATGACCACACAAAAAAGTACAATATACAAATATTGCCTAGAAGTAGTGATATAAACCATGCACAAATATTACTTTGAAGTCATGAGCCATACACAAATACTACCTTGAAGTCCTGACCACATGAGCCCTATTCAAATACTACCTTGAAGTTTTGATTACATGAGCCCTACTCAAATACTACCTTGAAGTCATGACCACATGAACCATACTCAAATACTACCTTGAAGTCCTGACCACACAAGTCATACTCAAATACTACCTTGAAGTCCTGACCACACAAGCCATACTCAAATACTACCTTGAAGTCATGACCACACAAGTCATACTCAAATACTACCATGAAGTCATGACCACACAAGCCATACTCAAATACTACCTTGAAGTCCTGACCACACAAGCCATACTCAAATACTACCTTGAAGTCATGACCACACAAGCCATACTCAAATACTACCTTGAAGTCATGACCACATGAGCCATACTCAAATACTACCTTGAAGTCATGACCACACTGATGACACAAATACTGCCTTGAAGTCCTGACCACATAGTGGATTTTGTTTGATATGTTGATAATTACAAGAGAGCCATGAAATTGTCAGTATTCAGGTTTTGGGACATTGATTCCAAAAGGATGCACCAACACAAAGATGCAAACAAGGCACTAGATTGTGGTACACTTGTTTTGAATGGGTTTAGCATTCTTAAAAGCAAAACTTTTTTTCTGGTGATTATGTGATATATAAGCATAGGACACAATTCTAATATCAGATTGAAAAAGTGTTTAACATCACCTTCATCAGTTTTATCCTAGTTTGATGCATTATATTTGCTAGCTGTATAATGACTTGTATTGACAGCTGATATTCATTTGAATGCAGTTATTTATTCTGCCTGATTTCCATTTGAATTAAATATATGAATTGTTTTATCTATTGGTATATCTTTTGTACATGTGTTTGAGTAAGGAGAGATAAAGGGATAAATGCGACCATATCCCAATATTCATAAAACAACTTCACAAATCCACAATTAAACCCAAAGATTTCACATTTGTTTTACATAATTCATGTTCCAATTTAATAGTAGAAATATTCATGCTGAGACTGTAAAACCTGTGTGAGTCTGTTAATAATATAAAATACCCAGAATTGAGTTTGTGCATGCTCTCATGCATAGGTGTAAAAAATGTATTCACAAAACTCCCAAATTTGAGTGTGCAATAAAAATCAACAAAAAAAATTAACTTATGATAGCCATCTTTATTTAACATCAATATCAATTACAATTTATGTTGTAAGTTAAATGCTGTTGGCAGCAGACATGCAACAGACTATATGTATCCATCATGAGGATTAATGTGCCATGTAATCGGATTAATGTGCCAGATGTAAGCTCTGTAGTTAGTACCAGTGTTTCTTGTGGAGCTCTAGATGCATGAGTTTATAAATTTGTGAGAAAACAGTTTCTGTTGATGTACATTTAGATTAATCTTGTCTTTCATGGGAATAGGTCCAGTTGATATACATTTAGATCAATCCCATCATGTAGGCAAATGGCCATTTTAGTTGATCATATTAACAAGAGATTTCATATTCTATTTTCATGAATAATCTCTAAAAACAATGCATTTAAAAACACATTGTTTTTTTTTAAAAAAAAACATTAGTCTTAATTTATTATACCCACAAACTCATAGTCCTAATATATATGATATTAATCAAACATTTGCTGCCCATTCTAGCATTCTGATTCACTCTTTTATATACAAGGTAGCTTCCCTAATCCAGGCAGTGCTGGGACTGAAGCTTTTGACCATTTCAGTTATAGTTGTGGCCAAGGTAGTGGTTTAGTTTGCTTTAGAATGGCTTATTGAAATTAAGATATATGGCCAGTCTGCAATTGGTTCTGGTTTACTGGAGGCCAGTCTGAAAAATGATCTGGTTTACAGAGAGATCTCTTTAGGGAAATTTTCACTGTATATCAGGATCAGTGTTGCTGTTTGTTTTTATACACATTTATCAAAAGCTAGATTTAAATGTTTTCAATAACAGCAATATTTGATGGCAGATCAATAGGATCTTGTCAAATTAAGTCCAAGTCTCTTCAGAGATTTATGTTTCAAAAGTTGTTAAAGGATTTTCTGCTTTTAATAAATGATGGCAGATTGGTATCAGTGGTATAAGATAGAATGACCTCCATGAAAGGATCCTGTCTCTAAAATTCTGTCAAAGTTGAGCAGCATATTGAGTTGTTTTAAGGATTTTAAGTAAAGATGATCACATTTGATATTGGATAGGTCACATTTGTACAAACTTGAAAGCCCTTCATGCCACAATGATGTCTACAAAGTTTAGATGTGATTGGTCCAATGGTTTTTGAGTTGAAGTCAAAAATAGCAACTGTTGATTGACATATGACAAACAAGGACAGGTGGCACAACACACAAGGGCATATGACACAGGGACAGATGACACATGACCAGCACAGACAGAAGACAGTAACAAATGACACATGACCATCACAGAGGCAGAAGACACATGCCAGACGCAGGAAGAGATGACACATGACAGACACAGGGACAGATGACACATGACAGACAAGGACAGGTGACACAACAAAACAAGGGCAGATGACACCAGACACATGACCAGCACAGAGACAGAAAACACATGCCAAATACAGGGCTGGATGACACATGACCAGCACAGAGACAGAAAACACATGCCAAACACAGGGCTGGATGACACATGACCAGAACAGACAGAAGACACAGGGACAGATGACACATGATTAGCACAGAGACAGAAGACACATGCCAGACATAGGGACAGATGATACATGACAGACATAGGAACAGATGACACATGACACAGGACAGGTAACAACACACAAGGGCAGATGACACATGACCAGCACAGAGACAGAAGACACATGCCAAACACCAGGACAGTTAACACATGACAGACCAGGGCAGGTGACACAACACACAAGGGAAGATGACACATGACCAGCACATGACTATACTTTAAGATAACAGGATTTTACAACCAGGTGAGTCAAAACCACCTGCATGTATTAGTCCCTGGGATTTCAGTACACACTGTACATGTATGTTAAATGAGGTTCAACATGTATGTTAAATGAGGTTCAAGGAACTTATGTCCCCCATTTTTCAGTTGTAGTAAGGGACTTTGGTGGGTAGATGTGCTGAAACCAATATTAGCTCTACTGATCACAGATCACATCTTATGGGATGGTCTGTTGTACAATGTCATTGGTCCATTAGCACTAAACAATTTGGAGGATTGCCTTGAAACTGTACACACACACTTGTCTCTGGTCTTGTTGGACCCAATTGAAAATGGTACCCACACATCCATGCAATATCACATTTTGATATCACTACTTGTCCTGAATGGGTGATCATACCAACATTGGATTTTCACTGAAAACGTCTAAGATATCAAGTTGGAGCTAAATGAAAATGATGCCAATTTAATGTCCAATATTGAAAATCTTGTTATCACTACTCCATTTATTCGGATGGTCATAAAAACATGCAGTTTCCACTGAAAGACTTCCTGGAATGTCTAGTTGATCCTAAATGGTACTGATCTGAAGTCCAGTATGGCTGCCATTTTGAGAATCTCATCAATATGGAGTTTTCACTAAAAGACTTTTTATGAAGTGTAGTTGGTTCTAAATTAAAATATTGCAGATTTAATTTCCAATATGGCCATCTTAAAAATATTATTATTGCTACTCCTAAATGTCATATCAATATAGGGTTTCTACCAAAAGACTTCTTTTCTTAATATCTAGTTGGTAATAAATACAAATGGTGCTGATATTAAGTCCAATATAGCCACCATGACAGACATTTTGAAACTTTTTTTATCCAATATTATATCCTATCTAGTTGGTCCTAAATGAAAATGTTGCTGTCTTAGGTCCAGCCTGAATGTCATGGAAGTCATTTATACATCAACAGAAAATCATACTGACATGGAAATTGCACCAGAAGACTTCTTATGATGTTCACTTGGTCTTAAAAAGAAATGGTGCTTATCTGATTCTTGTCCATATGGATGGATATGTCAACATGAAATTTTTCACCAATCTTATGATATCTAGTTAGTCCAAATTGAAAATGGTGCTGATGATAACTGGCTTAAAATTCATATTGTCACGACTCCCCTTGAATGAGTTTTCACCAAATCCTACATGAATACGGTGCCATTCATAAATCCAATAAGGCTGCCACTAACTGGCTTGAAAATCCTGTTGTCGATACTCCCCCTGAATCAATGATCATTATAATTTGGAGTTTTCACCAAAACACTCATAATGATATCTATTTCGTCCTAAAAGAAAAAATAGTGCCAGACTGACATCTTGGTATGTGTACCACAGCAACTAATTTGAAAATCTTGTCATCTCTGAAGAATATATTATAAATGGTTTCAAAACCCATCAGTTAAAAGAAAGAAATCATCTATCTTGAATTCAAAGAAATTCTATTTACCCAATAGTGCATTAGTCTCTTTGAGGGTCTCTTGTTTTCTTACTATACTCTCTATGACCATGTCCCTAGAATACACTCATTTATTACTATAAGCCGTCCACAAAGCTTGGTCAAGGATCTAACTGCAGCACAAAAAGTTATTCTGCAAATATGGCTTGCACTTGGAGTAGCAAGCTTATGTTTTTTGGAATTAGAGTCAAGATTGCTGTGACTGAAAGAAGAACATGCTTTTTGGAATTAAAGGGTCAAGATTACTGGGACTGAAAGAAGAACATGCTTTTTGGAATTAAAGGGTCAAGATTACTGGGACTGAAAGAAGAACATGCTTTTTGGAATTAAAGGGTCAAGATTACTGGGACTGAAAGAAGAACATGTTTTTTGGAATTAAAGGGTCAAAAAAAGAACATGCTTTTTGGAATTAAAGGGTCAAGATTACTGTGACTGAAAAAAGAACATGTTTTTTGGAATTAAAGGGTCAAGATTACTGTGACTGAAAGAACATTTAATGGAATTAAAGGGTCAAGATTACTGTGACTGAAAGATGTTTTTAGTAATTAAAGGATAAAGATTTCTGTCACTGAAAGGTGAAGATTGTTGTGACTGAAAGAAGAACATGTTTTTTGGAATTAAATTGTCAAGATTACGGTGTCTGAAAGAACATGTTTTTTGGAATTAAAGGGTCAAGATTACTGGGACTGAAAAAAGAACATGCTTTTTGGAATTAAAGGGTCAAGATTACTGGGACTGAAAGAACATTTAATGGAATTAAAGGGTCAAGAATACTGTGACTGAAAGATGTTTTTAGTAATTAAAGGCTAAAGATTTCTGTCACTGAAAGGTGAAGATTGTTGTGACTGAAAAAGAACATTTAATGGAATTAAAGGGTCAAGATTACTGTGACTGAAAGAACATACTTTTTGGAATTAAAGGGTCAAGAATACTGTGACTGAAAGATGTTTTTAGTAATTAAAGGATAAAGATTTCTGTCACTGAAAGGTGAAGATTGTTGTGACTGAAAGAAGAACATGTTTTTTTGGAATTAAAGGGTCAAGATTACTGGGACTGAAAGAAGAAATGTTTTTTTGGAATTAAAGGGTCAAGATTACTGTGACTGAAAAAAGAACACGTTTTTTGGAATTAAAGGGTCAAGATTACGGTGTCTGAAAGAACATGTTTTTTGGAATTAAAGGGTCAAGATTACTGGGACTGAAAAAAGAACATGCTTTTTGGAATTAAAGGGTCAAGATTACTGGGACTGAAAGAACATTTAATGGAATTAAAGGGTCAAGAATACTGTGACTGAAAGATGTTTTTAGTAATTAAAGGATAAAGATTTATGTCACTGAAAGGTGAAGATTGTTGTGACTGAAAGAACATGTTTTTTGGAATTAAAGGGTCAAGAATACTGTGACTGAAAAAAGAACATTTAATGGAATTAAAGGGTCAAGATTACTGTGACTGAAAGAAGAACATACTTTTTGGAATTAAAGGGTCAAGAATACTGTGACTGAAAGATGTTTTTAGTAATTAAAGGATAAAGATTTCTGTCACTGAAAGGTGAAGATTGTTGTGACTGAAAGAAGGACATGTTTTTTTGGAATTAAAGGGTCAAGATTACTGGGACTGAAAGAAGAACATGTTTTTTTGGAATTAAAGGGTCAAGATTACTGTGACTGAAAAAAGAACATGTTTTTTGGAATTAAAGGGTCAAGATTACGGTGTCTGAAAGAACATGTTTTTTGGAATTAAAGGGTCAAGATTACTGGGACTGAAAAAAGAACATGCTTTTTGGAATTAAAGGGTCAAGATTACTGTGATTGAAAGAACATTTAATGGAATTAAAGGGTCAAGAATACTGTGACTGAAAGATGTTTTTAGTAATTAAAGGATAAAGATTTCTGTCACTGAAAGGTGAAGATTGTTGTGACTGAAAGAAGAACATGTTTTTTGGAATTAAAGGGTCAAGAATACTGTGACTGAAAAAAGAACATTTAATGGAATTAAAGGGTCAAGATTACTGTGACTGAAAGAAGAACATACTTTTTGGAATTAAAGGGTCAAGAATACTGTGACTGAAAGATGTTTTTAGTAATTAAAGGATAAAGATTTCTGTCACTGAAAGGTGAAGATTGTTGTGACTGAAAGAAGAACATGTTTTTTGGAATTAAAGGGTCAAGATTACTGGGACTGAAAGAAGAACATGTTTTTTTGGAATTAAAGGGTCAAGATTTCTGTGACTGAAAGAACATTTAATGGAATTAAAGGGTCAAGAATACTGTGACTGAAAGATGTTTTTAGTAATTAAAGGATAAAGATTTCTGTCACTGAAAGGTGAAGATTGTTGTGACTGAAAGAAGAACATGTTTTTTGGAATTAAAGGGTCAAGAATACTGTGACTTAAAAAAGAACATTTAATGGAATTAAAGGGTCAAGATTACTGGAACTGAAAAAAGAACATGCTTTTTGGAATTAAAGGGTCAAAATTACTGTGACTGAAAGATGTTTTTAGTATTTAAAGGATAAAGATTTCTGTCACTGAAAGGTGAAGATTGTTGTGACTGAAAGAAGAACATGTTTTTTTTGGAATTAAAGGGTCAAGATTACTGGGACTGAAAGAAGAACATGTTTTTTTTGGAATTAAAGGGTCAAGTTTACTGGGACTGAAAGAAGAACATGTTTTTTTGGAATTAAAGGGTCAAGAATACTGTGACTGAAAAAAGAACATGCTTTTTGGAATTAAAGGGTCAAGATTACTGGGACTGAAAAAAGAACATGCTTTTTGGAATTAAAGGGTCAAGATTACTGGGACTGAAAGGTCAAGATTCATCTGACAAAGAAAAAAATTGTTTTGAAACTGAATGGTCAAGATCACTAAACTGAAAAAAGAAATGTTTTATGCATAATAACTTTAGTTCTAGCCCATGTACTTTGTCAACATTTATGAAAGGCATGCATTTAAAGGTATGAAAGAGGTATAAAAAAAAAACTGTCATTAAGATTCGGTCAATAATTCGGTCAACCCTGCCCTACAAAAAGGACTGTTAAACAGTGGGGTATATAATGTTCTATACAAGATTCTCATTAAAATTGTTTTTGATACATAAAAAGTTTTATAAGTTTCATCATGTTGGAGGTATTTACTATTGAAAAAATTTACTTGTATTAGAAAGAATTAAAGAGTTTTCTAAACTGATGCAGTATAAAATTGGACCAAAGAGAATACAGAAGGATAGATTTTAATAAAAAGGATACAATCATATTCAGAAAATATCTCTTTATTGTTTGACATGATCTAAAGTACTAGACATTGCACAATCAAACACAATTGTACAATATTCCTCATACGGCAACAGTTTTAACAGGTTCTCACACTACACTTGCATAGATACTGGGTCTTACAGAAAACAATCCTCGATATTAAATAATAGTTTTTACAAAATTAAACTATAAAAAGTAGTTGCAGATGTTATTTTCCTCAAATGAGAATATTAAATACAATTCCAGATATCATATAATTTTGGGGCCTCTGACTGCTTTGTACACAATCTACACTAGTACATGTTTTGGTCTTCAGTTTTCTGTAAATACAAGTTTTCTAATATTAATTCCACTGAGTAAGCTGAAATTAAAATTTATTGTTTTACCCGTAATAAATTATTTACTTCATTTTGTCAACAAAGTTAACAAAACTGAACATGTTGTGGGGGTGTTGATTAGTCCTAGATGTTACAATGAAGTAACCAGAGCTCTCAAGTTAGGAAATATGTAGATTCATGAAAGTTGTTCATAATTTATCACAATTCATGATCATCTGATTTATTAACAGAGGAGAGAAAAGAAGTCACTATGCATGATGCAGATCTGTCATTCATTACCAGCAAAACATCACTTTATTTGTATGCTATGACAGAAAACAAATGGTATGTACAAGTGAATGAATCATAATCAAATATCTGAACACAAAATATATTTTTGGTAAAGCATTTGCAATAAATAGTTATAGCAGACAATGGTATTAATTGCTTCAAGATAAATCTCCCATTACAAAAGTGATACATGTTCAGATATTTCTAAGTTTGATACAACACTCGAGGGAGACTAATGTCAACCATCAAAATTCCTCAAATTTATCTCCCTTGAATACTGTTTTTTTTTTTTTTAACCTGTCAATAATGATGAAATTAATGCACTGAGTTAATGAATGATGTACAATAGGTGTCTGGATCATAATATACTTCCTTAAATTGTCAGTATGACTATTAAAAAGTGTGATGTACTATAATTAGAGTGCAATTTCTAAAAATGTACATTTTGTACTATCTGTAAATGGTCAAGTTTACTGAACTAAACAGAGTCAAAACAAATGCTACATCAAGAGTTGATAGACTGCAGGGAGGTAACTACACAACATTACCATGATCTGAAATCTGTATTCTGAATTATAATGCACTAGTCTCAGATCCTTGAAATTAACAATCATAATAATAATAATGCAATATCAAGTCTGCATATGAAAAAATGAACATAAAAATAATTCGATGACAGATAAATAAAATGAACTTTGTTAATGATATGACTAACATGGTCATGTTGGTGAGAATGGTATGACTAATCATGAAGGTAACGCCAAGTGAATCTGTAAATACTGAGTAAAAATAGATAATAAGAAAAAAGATGAGGCTGGAGAACATCAGCTGCTGATGCAATTGTGCTGAATGCTGATCCTTTATGCCATTTATAAAATTAATAGTGTTCTTGAACCCCATTACTCAGCACATCTTCAAAATGGAGACATCTTTATTTGCACATGATAAATAAAGTGGAGAAATGAGCTTTACTCACATCATCTATATTAAATATTTTATGGTATACCCCAAAAAGAAAAATTATTTCAGCCACTTTTCAGCCATGTTCAGTGAATATGCTAAGAAATGATTGGAATACATAATCATTAAGACTTGGTGATATATGTACTTTTTACAATAATCCTATTCTACTCAAAGTTCAGTTCACAAGCATAATATGTGCATTCTGGCCTAAAGTCTTAAAATTGTTGAGAATAAAAGTGAACTCACCCAACAAAACAAAATAAGACTTAAAAATTTAACTCTTTTGATGTATATAAAAGTTAACCAGTCTGTAGAAACAATAATATTAAGGTCATTCTTAAGTTTTAGTCATTTTATTCTGAATAAAGATATTGAATGTTTTGCTAATAGTTACATGTGCCCAAATTAATTTGATGTTCTTAATTCTGTGACTCAGGGTCCTCCTTGCCATTTGGCATATTATGTAAGGAATTGACTTGGCATGCAGCACCAAAAGAAAAATATTTATATGAAATTGAAACATGCGCAAGAGAAATCGGAAGAATGGAACAAGTTTTAAATTATGGTAACTACTTCTCAGGAAGAAGGAATTTTGTAAAACTAGGAAATCAATGTATATATTATTCATTTGCAAAAACAATAAATACAGAAGTAGGGTTGCCTGTCAATTCTGAAACCCATGTCCTAAAATGTACAAAGACCCAAGTCTACTAAAGACTCCTCTAAGTGACATTCATGTCAAGGTCATTATTTTCAAACATTACACAGATTATTTTCCTACATATACAAGTACACCAAACATGTACTTTCTACACAAGTACACCAAACTCAATTGGAACACTGCTGCCTTTTACAATGAATTGTTCTACCACATTTTTACTAGATTGTTAATAGAAGCACACACCACTTATGTCCACAGCAAAACTATGCATGTCATATTTACAATTTTAATGGCTTCATAATTTTTTTTTTATATAAAAATATGCACCAAAACAACTACCACAGAAATCATTAAATGGAATAGAAATGTACAAAAAGTAGAAAAAATATCCAACATCTAATAATGTACCTAAATGAACATGGAATGTAAATTATAATTTATCATGCTGTAAAAATAAAAGTAATATCTTTCATACTTGAGTGTTTTTAAAGCTATAATAAATGTACATTCTATACAATTCCTATAAAACAATTCAAATAAATAGCCAATTATGAAAACATCAGAGAAGAGAAACAGTAATATATTTTTTCTATTGTTCTTAGTTACAACATGAAGATAAACACAGCCATCACTGTATAATAAAATGGTGTTGAGGGGGTTATAAGTTATAATTGTTTACATATGATCTGATGTAAGAACACATCTCCAGAGATACCACTATTCATGGTCCTTTTAGCAATCATAAACATACTGCTCTAAATATTCAATACTATTTTCTAAAATTTCTTTGATTTACATTCAAAACATTATTTGAGAAACTACTGATTTACAATGATTTCCTTTACAATGCATTTTCTACTGTTGTTTTAAGTACCACCAACAGTGCCTGTTGGACAATATTCAAGACAGATAAATACAAGACCTAATCATTTATCTAAAGGTCATTTCCCTCTCTTGAGGTATAAAGTTTACCAACAAGGTCTTTAGAGCTATATTTGGTTACTAATTTTAGTAACACCATGTAGTCTGTTACTATTGTTAGTAATACAAACTATACAAGCCAACAGAGAATGGAAACTGTGCCATAGACATGGAGGGATTCAAAACCCTCCAAGCCAAAGCAATGCAACAGGTGGGATATATTAAAAGCATTTAAAGGTAAAAGGCTAACTGAAGCATCGAAGCCAATAATTTCCACAAACTAGAACCAGGTTAAAGTTAAAGCTATAGAAGTTTGGGGGTTTCTTGTCTTTAATAGCTAGCACTTTGTGCTTAATACATGTACAAATGACATGAACATTCTCCATGAATGGTATCAAACTTTGGGGTTTTCATGTTTTCACACCAAAAAGGTTTTGAGAACATATTTCAAGTCTTAACAGAACTACTGAAAAATAATATATGGATGGCATCTCTCAGGACTTTTCAATCACTTGTGGATTTATCTCAAAATCATGGCAGATTTAATTTTTAGAATAAATTGAAATTGCAATTTTATTCTTGTATCTTTATCTCAAGGTGATAGGTCTTGGTCCTGTACCAAGTTTCACTAGCAAAAAATACCTTAGATGAACAAAAACACTGAGAAACAGAAAGCATTCAAACAGCAGAAAACCTCCAGTCATCTTGAATTTCAACATTCTTACTCGTTTTAGATTTATGTTCACTCCTAGATCCATTCATGAAACCTGTATTTAGAGAAATATGGCTTGATGTGGAGCCGCTGAAAGCATTCACTTTGTTCCCTGACCTATCAATTGATTTATCTGAAAAGGTTTCTGGAGTCAATGTTTTCAGTGAGGTACTAGAAAGTCTTAAACACTCCTGAGAATTTGTAAAATCTTCCTTATCCTCAAATATAGGATCAAAGCAGATATATGTTGAGGACCGATTTGGATTTTTGCTTGATTTTTTTGTGTCATTTCTGTTGTAATCCATAGAGGACAGAACTTGAATTGGGTCTGCATCTGGTTTTGCCCTTTTCTTGGCCGTCATACCAGATTTAGTAATGCCAGACTGTGAGGCACTGGTCACAATTATTTTGTCACTATCAATATCTTTCACTTGATCAATGTCAGTTATTCCCATTCGACGAATATCTCTTCCACCAGGCAAAACTGAATTTCCAGCATTCAGAGGCTCAAAACGTAAACTGTTTGTGATCGGATTTTGTTCATCCACAGCAACTCGGTAGGAGGTATTTCTAGAGTTCTCCACAACACCATTTGTATTTCGGACTGCCATCCTGTATGAATCAGCACGATTGATTGCATCATCTAATGGAGCCACTGGGATATATTTGCCACTAATATTTGCAGCAACACGTAATGGACCACTCCTTGTGCTTGGAGGAAGTTGCGGAAAGCTTTTACTTTGGTGCATACCTACTTGGTGTGATCCATTCCTTGGTGATTCAGCCATTGCTACTCTATAGGAATCTGTCCTTGCTGATGAAGATGTAGAGTTACCTCCCTTATCTACTACTGGATTCCAAGAACTATTTGGTGATTGCTTGAGGCCATTTCTAGAATTCTGTACACAATTTCTAGGAGAGTTTGTTGGTGCTGTTGGTTGATTAAAAACTGCTCTGAGATCAACTGGCACTGACTTGGATAATATAAGTCCTTTTGTATCAACAGCTCTTTCACCATTTTGATTAGTGGCCTTTCTCCCACTGCTATCTCTCTGAGAGTTTCTAACTGGAGGCTGAGAATTTCTTCCCCTACTGCTCTGGTTTGAATGCACTTTTGACTGTTGTCGGGTAGTGGTAGTTTCCAGTCTTGAAGAATTACTTCCTCTTATAACAGGAGATTTATCTGTTCTCGAGACAGAATTTCCCTGCTGCTGCTGATGATGATGTTGGTATGGTGTTGATGAAGACATAGGATAAGACATACTGGACATCTGAGACACAATTGTTAAGTCCTGATCTGTGGATACATTTGGACTGTATACAGTGGGACTGAGGAATGATGATGACATTGATGAAAATGATGATGAAGCCACAGAATGATCTGGTGCCATGAAAGTACTAAATGAAATTTCTCTATTACCATATCCTGAGTCACCTGCACTAGCTGAAGATCGTGTCTTCGGTGTCTGAGTGAGTAAGGCATTAATATGATGTGTATCTTTATCATAATGCTGTGGCTTGGTAAGAGAATCCATGGACCCTGTTGGGGTTTCAACAATTGGGATGTCAATCATGGACAGGTTGGGAGAACTACAAGGACTTGACATGCTCACATATGTATTGTCATCTGCAAAGTCCAAGCATTCAGAAGAAGCAATTGAACTTGCACTTAAACTTTTCTTTAATGAAGAACTGGATTTTGCCTTCATGTCCATGTATCCATTCCCATTTGTAACTACAAGGCTATTTCGATCTGGCTTAATACCCAAGGACCCAACTGCATACATATTTGGATTTGGACTTTGTGCTGAATTTGCTGGCACAGACATTGGACCAGTGTTTGTTGACTGAACTGAGGTAGTGTATAAAACAAAAGGTCCTGATGAGTCTTCCTGAGATAGTTTAACATATGCACCTCCATTGCTTCCAAAATCTGATCCCTGCTGGTCTGCTGGCCTCTCCTTAGGGGTTACAGTAATCACAGGCTGATACTTCAATGGTAAGTGTTTGGTACTAGTCTGCTTCTCCTTCTGTTGTCTACCTCTAAGACCAGGATTGGGACTTTGCAGTGGCATTGCCAGTCTGTAACTGGATCCAGCTGACTGGTTGATAAATGAACTTCCAGTCACACTGAAACTAGACTGGTTCTCATCAGATGAGGAGTTTGATGGAGATGGCAATGGTACTTGAAGTGAGGAAGAATTCCCTGGGTTGATGAGGCTGACAAATGGGTCAAAATTAAGCGTCTTTGGTGGTCTGGGACCATCCATGTTCTTTTCTGGGGTCTTTAAAATACTGGTGATTGTGGGCTCTGAAGACTTGTTTGATCTTGGCCATGACTTATAACCTGGGTTTTCCTGACCATTAAAGTTACACATATACCATGCTTTTGGTAAAGTCATGGTGTGATAGCCCTGATCTTTGTTCCCTGCATCAGATGAAGAATTGGTAGGAGTTGTTTTCCCTGATCTCTCTATTTCATCTTCTGACATGTTTAAAGAATTATTTCCTTGATCAATCGAAAGTTGCAAAAGTGTATCAGAAAGCTTTCCATCCACCTTGTAAGCCATATCAATCACTTCACATTGTTCCTCATCAAAAATGTACCCTTCCACCTTCAACCTCTGACGATTATGATGTGTCTGAGATGTGTTATCTGAACTCTCATCATCACTTCCTGAGGTCACAACACACATTGGAGGAAACGCTGTGTTAGAAGAAATCTGTGTTTTACTACGGAGCCTGGCAGATACAACCACTTGATCTGACTCAGACTGTGAGGAATCCTGTGAGGGTATGGACATCAATTCTTTAGGATTGTTCAACTTTGCCATGTCCTCACCACTGCTATCACTTTCTCCTTCAATCAACCTTGACTGATGACCATAACTGATCTTAGAGGAAGATCTGGGTGGTGGTGCTGGAGGAGTTACTTTACTGAGAACTTTTGCTTTTCCTTTTTTTATGCCAGCAAATTTTTCACTGTCATCTGGTATATGAATAACACTGTCAAAACTGTCAATACTTAAAGAATCCTTATTTTGTGAGAAGTCTTCACTTTCATCAATCAATGTCCCTGTACTTTTACGCAAGCCACTGTCAGTGTGAAAAGAAGTATAGAATCCCTCTTGGTCCAAAGAATAGACTGAAGAAATCTCATCATCTTTCTTTGCAGGACTTTTTGATGACATCATAAGATCCAATGCCATAATATTTTGGCGTGTCAGACGAGAAAGGGTTGTTGATGCACTGGCATCAACCCCAGCTCGGTTTGCAGCACGTATGGCCAAACTCTGTAGCCAGGTTTCTGTTTCAGAGTCTGTGAAGTTTGTTTTGTGATTTCCAGAGGAAATTGTGTCAGTATCACCTGTCAGTGTGCTGCTCTCATCCCCACCAAATTCAGCTGTGCTGGTGCCATCAGTACATCTATTTAAAACAAAAAAGTATAATAAAAATTAATGCTGTTCAAAAATAAAATTGTGAATAAATTCCTTACTTGTTTATGAGTTATGAGGCTGTTAGAGCATATGGTGAAAATGGCAAGAAAAAAAAGAACTCCAGTTGAGCTGTTACATTATTTATCTTCACATTTCTTTCCTGGATTTGATACTCACAATTTGTTTGCATTCCTACTGGACCAGTTGGACTGAGACCAAATAATGTGACTATAATAATTTTGCTGTCATTACAAAGTGAAAGATGCTTGTCTCCAAATCAGGATACTTGCTCATTTTTATATTTTTTTTTCATAATAATCAAAAATCTGACTTCAAATTTAAGCTACAGTTTTTTGCTTCTAAAATCTGTTGATAAACAGCTCAAGAAATAAATGGTTATATTTTTGGAGTGCACTATTTATTTAAGTATTATCAGTTGCATGTCTTGTTTGAGTTGTAACACTGTGTGAAACAAGCCAGTAAGAAATTTACCCAGAAATCTAGCCCAGGTAAATTTCCTCACTCTCTATCACCCAAACTAACAAACCATGAAATACAATTACCCCACAGATGACCCATGCAATCTCTTTTTACATCTGGAAGGTAGATGGAGACCACCCAGTCACTGAGCCCTATGGCATTCCTGACTTGCTGTTACCCTAAATCCTATAAGGGTCGTCCTGCAGAAACTTATTCAAGGTGCCCCCCCCCCACCTCTGGCATTAGGAAAAGGAGATGAGCCCTCAAACTTTCTCCCCTTGCCTCTTTGGCAACCCCTGCTAAGGCATGACTGTCATGGTGGAGGTCTGAATTAGGGCTTCCTTTTGGACTGGTGGGGACTGATGGCCCCTTGAGTAATAATGTGATCCATCATCTTGGCAAGTTTCTGCAAATAAGGAGCAGATGCAAGGAACCAGTCTTGCTGGTCCCTCAGGTCTTGGGAAACCACAGAAGGCCTCTGCTTCCAGGGAGTAGCCTGCAGAAGTGCTGATGTGTGAATGGCAACAGAGAATTCTCCTTCTGACTGAAGGAGGCAGCCCCCATCCATTATCAAAACAACAAAATCAGGATGTGAGACTATGGTGACCCATGACTTAGCCTAATGCACCAAGGCATTCAATGTCTTAAATGGAAGGTAGGGCCTAGTTTCCAAGGAAATACCCTAGTAATGTTTCAGCATCCAAGGTTACAGGGCCAGTCAAGAGTAATGAACCCTATAGCTAAATACTGAGACCAAAGGTCTCAGTGAGGGAGGGGGCTAACCACCCTTTACATTACCTAGCAAAACTCTTGGTCCTACTAAATCTTGTGAAAGCTCTGTGCCCATGGCCAAGGGGTGGAGCAAGATTTGTGATGGATGGAGCCCTGGATATTCTTTCCAAACTGTCTCCCAGGCCTGAGAACTTTGAACACAAATATGGGGCAATAAGATGGTAAACCTTGCTTACCAAATTATCAAAGAATGAGATCTTTTCCTCCCCTGTCTAGAACAACAGTCTGGAGGGAAAAGGAAACTAGAAGGAAGGAGGAACCACCTCAAACCATTTTGCATCAAACTTATTAAAGTCTACAAGGCATAACAAGACATCATCCTGCTCTAGCTCCTGAGAGGCAGGACTTTGTGGTCCAGTTTTGGTCAGTTCCTGAAAGAGACTTGGGAGTAAGAGACCACCTCATGTTAAGTAAGACTAAGGTCCTTGGAGGCAGAATTAGCTGGAGGCAAGAGTGCCTTGTGACCTTCCTAGGTCATTTGGAAAAGAGGGCCTAAATCATCTCTCCTTTTAATCTCCACCTGTAAGAGGATGATGTCAGTCCATTGAGACAACAATGACATCTCTAGTATGAGGCTATGGCCCTGAAATGTATGGCTGCATAAGGAAAGAACTAAATCAATTGTGCTCGATGATCTCATATCATGTAAGGATTGAGTGGGATAATAAGAAGGGTGTGAGGGGTGCTGCTCCTAATTTCCTTTCCTTGCCTGGCAATGAACTCTGTCTCCCAGTCCCTATGAGGATTCAACAGTAGTGTGACAAGAAGATCTTGACCCAATTTCTAATCCAATACTGAAGGGCATCCAACGACTGATGACTTGTATTCCACGACAAGTGATCAGCCATTCATCAGATCCATAGAATCTTTCTCAGATCCTAAAAACTTGGATCATATCTCTCCCTTAAATGGTCGCTTTATCCTGTTGTCACCAATGGAGTTTGAGTTCTGAGAGGGCGTTGCTCCTCCCTCACAGCAGAAAGTATGTGGTTCATTCCTGTGGGAATGGAGAGAGTGCTGCTCCCCAATCACAAGAGGATGCAACTTGATTCCCCCTTGTATGTTCCTTCTTTGGGAGGGGCCTTTGACCTAAACCTAACAGTTTCTGGCTGGGTCAGAGGATCTATCAGATGTCCACTAGCTTTATATGTCTCTGAAGAGGCTGATACCATACACTCTTGGAAACAAGCAATGCACTTCTGAGATAAAGGCTTAATTTTCCCTCTGCATATCCCAAGTGCCCCAGAGTAGGTCAAAATGATAAAAAGGAAGGCCTTTTCCCCTTCTTCTTATAGGTCATACTGCTAAAATATATTGCATGCAAGGAAAATCTCTATAAAACAAACAATAATCAAAATGATGATTATAAAGATTATGATATGCATCAAATGTCAAGGTCAACACAATGGATGAACAGCATTACCATAGGTCATAGGTCATAATGATAATTATTAAGTGGTGTGAGACATGTACTTACACACTATTTAGCATCAAATACTATACCCAGGAATAGGTATCAATGAACCAGAACAATACAAAGACACACATACACATGTATATATACTATCCTAACTGTGACTATGATTATAGTGATGCCATTAGTTGTAAAAAAAGAATAAATGAGTGGAGTGAAATCCCAACTCTTAAAAACTTAAATTAAATGGTGTACATGTATTGAACACATACAATTTATAAATTTTTTATGTTACCCCATTCCGCTTGTCAAAAACTAAATATAATGCATCAATCCAGATGTTCACCAAATACAACAACTGAAAAGGAGTAATTCCAGTACGAGATTGGAGAAAATACCCACCCACAAGTTCAGAATAATAATAACAATAAACTGAATGAACAAGTTTATCTCAACTCCATGAAACATATCCAGAACACTGTGAATAACAACAAATATTTACAAGCTCTCATGAAAACTAGTTCAAGCCAAACAATATGTGATGGACTTAGGGTATAATACTCTATTCTTATTGTAGACCCAAGTAAAAGGCAAAAATAAGCAGAGCATTTGAATAAAAACCAATGCAATTTTATGTCTGGAAAAAAACATGAGGACAACTAAGTATGGACCAGTGATACAAGGTTAACTTCTAGAAAGTCTCTTTTTGGGAAGTTGAATTCTCATCATAATGATGAAGCAGGTGATGTCCATTCTGGTAAGAGAAAGCTATGCAATAGCTACAAGTATTTGTATTACTGATATTAAAATAATGTTCTTCATGAAATCACATCTGTTGATGTATTTTTCCCACAACCTAGTTTAGTTTTATGCAAGATCTTCATGCGAATTACTCTTACCAATGGAAATGCAAGAAACTTGATGGAGGTGGGGAAAATGCATTTAAATGTATGAGAAGTATACAACAAGATAAGCCATCACATTATGTGCTAGAAAATCAGGAACTACACACTTTTCATTCCAATTATGCATTCAAATGAGCTGTGTAAATCCTCTTCCAGAAGTGTGAGCCACTAAATTCATGTGATGCACAGGTAAATAGTAAATATGTTAGTAGAAACTCCTGACTGAAATCTAACCATATCCATTTCCTGACTGGTTTCATTATCCTTGTCATTAGGAAAAGTCATGGCTGATGCATTGGATCAACTGATATGGTAATAAATACAATCTTTAAGAAATATATAAAATGAAAAGCACTTGGGAAATTGGAGTAGATTTAAGAAGTTCATTCTGCAATAAACTTACAATGCAAAACCTACAAAGCAAAATGAATACTAAAAATATTGCCTCATGGTTGAAGGTACTAAAATAAATGTGCTTTGCAAATCAGGAACAGAATCTTTCACAAAATTATTTTAATTTATATTCAAAATATGGCTACTGCAAAGAGTATATACTCTTACTGATGTACAGGCAGATAAGGGTCTACCCTGTGTGAACTACCTATAATCTCAAGCAAGTAATATATTAGTGATGTTATTACAGTCTATAGCTGTATCAATGAAGATCTTGCCACTTTTTAAAATTATCACTGCAATGATATCAAGCTGTTTATTGTGTGACTGGTCAAGTGCCAAAGCCAAGAGTACTGTCACACAAAAATTATCTTTCCCCACTGACCACTGCATTTAGACTGTTGCTGTTAATATCTGAAAATTATATATCACTTGAAATGTATTAATGCTAATTAGGATACAGCTGATTATTCTGCACGACATTACCTATCAATTTTAGTTGGTGCCAACATCACCTTTTTATCAACTCCAATTATACACTGTGATGACAATACAAAAAAACATCATTAGAATGTATCCTTATCAACCAACACAGTAATTGTGACAGCTAATGCAGGTCTACATGGTTCAAACACAGTAATTGTGACAGCTAATGCAGGTCTACATGGCTCAAACACAATAACTGTGACAGCTAATGCAGGTCTACATGATTCAAACACAGTAATTGTGACAGCTAATGCAGGTCTACATGGTTCAAACACAGTAATTGTGACAGCTAATGCAGTTCTACATGGTTCAAACACAGTAATTGTGACAGTTAATGCAGATCTACATGGTTCAAACACAGCAATTGTGACAGCTAATGCAGGTCTACATGATTCAAACACAGTAATTGTGACAGCTAATGCAGTTCTACATGGTTCAAACACAGTAATTGTGACAGCTAATGCAGTTCTACATGGTTCAAACACAGTAATTGTGACAGTTAATGCAGATCTACATGGTTCAAACACAGCAATTGTGACAGCTAATGCAGGTCTACATGATTCAAATACATTGCATAGCAACTGAAGTGGAGATACATACTATGCAGCTCCAAAAATATGTTGTGACAGCTGATGGTCAAATTACTTAGTGGTTCCACAAACATATAATAGCTAATATGGGTCAAATTACTTAGTGGTTCCACAAACATATAATAGCTAATATGGGTCAAATTTTTTAGTGGTTCCACAAACATATAATAGCTAATATGGGTCCAGATGTCTTGTTGCTGGTATTGTTTTGGATTTAATATGATGGCAGCTAGTACAACTGGTGGAAGAAGAACCTGGGAATATCCTGGTAAGAACCAATGACCCACAGTAAACTACTGGCAAGCTTTCTCACATACCCACATTAGTTGAGCCCTGAACTCAACTCACATTCAGACAGAGGTGAGTTGGCAGTGATCATTTAAGATGATCAACACTTTAGATCACCCAGCCACCAGGGGCCCCTACATGCTCTGTGGTTACAACTATATATGTGCAGCTGATGTGGGTCTACATGCTTTGTGATTCCATACACATTATGTAACAGCTGATGTGGGTCTACATGCTTTGTGGTTCCATATACATTACCTTTAAGCTGATGTGGGTCTATATGCTTAGTGGTTCCATACATTATGTAACAGCTAATGTGGGTTGGGTCTACATGCTTAGTGATTCCATACACATTATGTAACAGCTGATGTGGGTCTACATGCTTTGTGGTTCCATTCCTTGGAGTACAGGTAACAAATTGAAATAGTTTCTACATATTCAATAAAACCTCACACAACAAAATTCCTCAAGACCAAATTAACTCTATTGGGGGTGGGGTCTTGTTTGTTGTTTTTCACTTAAGATTGATGTGATAAAATGTCCTCTTGCATACAAATAAATGTTTACATGTTTGACAAAATATTAACATCATGTCAGTTTTTTAAAAAAAATACCATTTATACTCACCAGTCTTATCCAAATGCAAACAACACAGACCCTGATCTGTCATTGCATAATGTGCTGTCATATTAGGGTCTATATTGTTTGATCCACTAACTAGTCCTAACAAACTTCATAGACCCAAATCTTCTGGTGTAATATGACGGCAGATTTGCATCTATCTAGTCTGCAGATGAATTCACCAACCAATAATTGAGTGTGTGTGTTTGTGTGTGTGTGTGTGTGTGTGTGTGTGTGTGTGTGTGTGTGTGTGTATATATATATATATATATATATATATATATATATATATATATATATATATATATATATATATATATATATATATATATATATATATATATATATATATATATATATAACTTCAGTTTTAATAGCATCTTGAAATAGGTGTGGGAAAAATATGTCCCATGGGCTGGTTCCAGCCAGTGACCTGGTTGTAACCATTAATTTACATCATGGTGTGGGACTTAAAAGATCCCTGATCTGGCCCACACCCTAGTGTAAGTTGCCCATGCTTGACCTTAAATATATTTGTACAAGTTTTCAGTGAGATCTACACTGAACAATTTCTAGTATGTCTATGATTAGCTTGCAAATGACTAATCTGAAACACATTCAGAGATACTGATATTGTTTAGTAGCATTAGAACTTCCATTCAGTATTAAGCCTCTATGATGTGGAACATGAATCAACATTTATCTGAAATGAACAAAAACCGACTCTTCTGTAATCTATCAAACTTATAATCCTCTAATCCATTCAATATGATCTAGTCTTTAGGTCCAAATACCATGTTTTGAACTCTCAGAAACCAAATTTCATTCCACCTTCGGGTACATGAATCCATTCTCAGTACCAGAAGCCTCATAAATTAATTTTGCTAATACTGCAGAAAATTCTATTTCCCAAATTACATGTACTAAATGATTATTACCCCCATCACCATCTCATCTTGGTAAATTAAAAAAGTAATCAACCAATAATATTTCAGAGTAAATCCAGTGAATTCAGAGCATCACTATATACATACATTAACAAGATGGAATCAAGATTATAGCTGCCATTTTAACACCCTATCTTAAGTCGGTTACAGTGAATAAAACCTCCATTTTTATTACAATCGTGCTTACTTTTCGAATTGCAATTAATCTTTCCCCCAAAAAAAATTTCATAATCTTTTTAAATTCCCTTTCTTCACTAAAAGTCTTAAAAACATTTCCAACAAGCTGTTAATATCCCAAATCATAAAGAAACATCATTTACTCAAAATATCTAGTAACAATATTCTGTACTGTTGGCTGCCTTATGTCATACTGGTAGAATGGGTAATGAAAAGTGCATATAAAACAGCCGTAGCTGCTCTGCAGTCATATATTTCGGACTGGAGAATGGAAGATTCCATATACCAACTTCAAATATTGCAAAATAAGTCAAATAAAAACTTCAGCGAATTAAATGCCTTAAAATAGTCAAGATTCGGTTTTTGTCTACCAGTACACAAGTCAAACTCCGTCAAAAAGTCCATCAGACTAATCTCAGCATGAACATCACCATGGTAATTCTCAAGTTAAAAATACTTCATCCATTAGACTACATCACACATGCAGGAGGTGTCATTACATCTGGGTTCTACATCCACTCATTCACATATGGGTTCCACATTTCCTAGTTTGTTCACTGACTTATTTTAGTAATTCCCTTTTCAAGAACATGCATACAACATCCATTTTTAATTCTCTGTCAAAACTCCAGTCTGAATGTATGTCACAAATGGAAGGTCAAATGTTGAACAGGATAATCTTGAGGAAAAAAAACTTTTTGTTCTTCTTATCTCAACCTTAAACAGGGGTCTGCAATTTCAGACATCTTTTCATCCATGTATTTGAACTTATGATATAGTTTCTCCAAAGGTTTTCTGGACATGATGTTATATTACATGTTAGACATTAATCTTTTGAATATTATATTTAAGGTTACAAAATCCACAATCAAGATTAAACATTTTCTATGGAAATCTTTGAAGCTTGTGAAATGTGTAGTTCACATTCCACATTAATAAGTACTCTCCACCCCACCTACAATACCCCACCTCACCTCAACCCACCCCATTCTTCATCTTTCATTAAGAAATAAAAAATTAACATATGTTGATCAATGCTTCAAATAACAACCCTAACTTCTAATGAATTCCATTTATAATTGAAAATTGGAAACTTTCCTTGGCTGAATTTCTTTCATATGTTTCTCCTTCCTACATCATTCATTACTGTCAATATAATATTTACATAAAAGGATTTATACTATTTCCAAATTTTACAGTAATTAATAAAAGTTTCACTTACCCAGCCACCTCCTCCAATGTTGGAGAATCCCTGCCGGAGTCCTTTCCAACAGACAGCTGGGAATGGTATGGAATTCCTTCTGATCTTATGAGGTCTGAGTCCAAGGACTGTCGGTTACTGCTACTATATCCACTCCAGTTACCTGTACAACATAACCAGTGAATTTTAAGTGAGCAACTGGATCATGTAATGCTTTACAGAAAATTAAGTGAGAGTGAGGCTATTATCATGTATGTTTTTTGCCGACAATCTGTGTGTGACTGACACATAATCTGTTATGAATGTACCATCCCCATATATTCAGTGGGGATGGATTTTTTGGTAGTAGAATGAATAACAAGATCAAGGTATGTCTATTCATATGGGGTTTAACACTTATCTTTAGATAGATGGTGAGGTGTCATTACTCAAAACTTGTTTTTATTTTACAGTTATCAACAAATGAAAATGACTTGTAATTGTTCACAGCCTCAGGTGGATATTTTTTATGTCAGTCTTGCATATTTTAACTTAAAACAATGTATTATAGTTATTATAGTTGTCTCTTTGAAATGTGAACTTCTAACAAGTGCATGAATTAACCACAGTACATAAATGACCTGTAATGTTGCAAGAGAGCACAATAATCTCTAACTAGAATAACTATAAACTGTATATAAGTAATGCTTTGATAACTAATGTTAAAAGTACATGAAATTTTTTATTACGTATATTACTTTCTTTCAATTTTCCTATGACAATTACTTTCCTAAATATATATTTTAAAGTAATTTTAAATTTTATTTCATACAATTATAGATGAAATCATAAATTTGAAGATATTAATGAAAACACTATAATATCATATTTCTTGTCAGCTTAGTTCCAGAAGTTATGACATTCTAACCACTTCCTTAAGGACAAAAGAGAACATATATTTACATATATTTCTCTTTCATCATAGAAAAGCAGACTAACTATTTGTGCTGGAAATTATATGTCAAATTTTCTGAACCAAATGGCCTTAACTGATGAATTTACTGGGGAAAATATTTTTTAAAAAGATGAAAGAAAAGCAACAAAAAAATCTTGCATATACATCTGTTCCATATTGTCCAACTGAAAAGAAAAAATGTGTGTGTGTGTGTGTTATTTAGATTTTTAATGTAGCTTTAACAATTTTTCAGTCATATCACTATGATGTCTGCAGTGTGACAGATTATAGTAATGTCTAGCACTGTAGCATAATGCCACACACATGTGGCATAATGTCCCACCCAGTCACATTATCCTGACACCTGGCTGACCAGTCCTAACACTAACCTCTGAGCATCAAACAGGCAGCTGATACTGTAGTACCTTTTTTTAAAAAGTATTTGGTGTGATTCAGCCGGGGTTTGAACCCATGTCCTCCTGAATCCAAGGCAGACCTTCTAACCACTAGGCTACCAGAGTGGTTGTGAAGTAACTTTTACTACTGAAGTCATTAAATTTGTGTACCTGAGAAAAAGCCAGGCAAAAGGAATAATGAGAACTCTCACCAGCTAATTGGGCACAGAAACAGTTGTGACTGGGTAATTTGTTAACAGCATGTGGTTGCTGTGTATCATTTTCAAGGTGAGAAATTCAGACCTCATTGGATGAATGTCAGTAAGTGATATGGATACATGATTGGTTGCATTCTGGTCTAACACAAATCAAGGTGATGGATAAACCAAGCTGACACCATGGGTCAGTAATAATGCTATCTGAAGCTGAGGTAATTTTCTGGGTGGTTGAGCTAAATTAAAGGTGTCAAATATTTAATATTAAAAGGGATCGTCTCATAAATAGGTTACCAACCAATTAAGATGATCTAAAAGTAGAGCTAGGTACCACAAAAAATTGTTTTTCACGTGACAATGCCATTTCTCAGCACAAGGTAAGTTATACATGTCAGCCAGTATAACTTTTAGAGGAAGTTACCTGTAAGTAGCACTGACCCATGGGATGCAACTAGCAAGCTTTCTCACATACCCACACTGGCCAAGTCCAAGACTCTGACAAAGGTATGATAGTGATAGTATTTCAGACCACTCTAACCACATACTGTACCACTGTATTTCTGAACATACTACACTACACACCACAATATTCCTACCAACAATTTAATTTTATTGTGATTGGGGAATTAAAGCAACAAAAAAATCATACTATTATATAATATTTCCAAATGTATAGTCCATAAAAACTTAAAAGTAAAAATTACATTATACTAAGGCCAAAGAAGGAATCATTTAAAAAAGTTTTCAATATACTGTTCCACTGGTATGGAACAACATTCCCAATGATGTATGGCAGGCTCCTAGCATTTCTTTTAATAACCAATGTCTCAAATAAATGAAATCTTCAGAAAATTGAACATTTCTAATACAATAAATACTGCCTACTATTCTGTAATTTTGCATCATTTTCACAGTTGAATTTTTCAATACAGGATGATATTTTATATATGTTTATGTTTTCACAGATGCCTGTGCATGTGTTCTAGGCCTGATACTTTGATTTTAAAATTCCTTAAATATTTAGTGTCAAGCCATATTTTTCACATCATGTGGTACATACTATATATATTATACATAAGAGATAGAGGGCCTCAAGGAAGATTAGTTGTGTAACTAATTGAGTTACCTTCTCTAAAAAAAGTCTTTATTATTATTATTATTATTATTATTATTATTATTATTATTATTATTATTATTATTATTATTATTATTATTATTATTAACTGGAAAGAAAATCACAGGCCCCTCACCAAATTTAAATTGTCAGTACCTTACAGTAAATGTTGTCTATGTGTATGTTAATTGTTTTACATGTTGTCATCTCAAAACTTAAATGTAGGACAATTAAGCTTACAGTACAACAGACACCCTGTTAAAGACATTTTGCTGACATCAGAGAGCTTGCTGATAAAAAAAAACAAGTCTTGAAAATGAAGGCTACATTTTACTAGCTACATAATAGGCCCAATTTAAGTGACATGCCAACAACCAGGCATCATATTGGAGACAGCCAGTAAACATAAAACAGACTGACTCAACAAATGAGAAAATATTTAGTGGACACTAGAAAAAAGGATGATTCTCAGTCTTATAAAGAAATATATGTACTTAATACATTAACTTACACTGGTACAAAACTATTAAAAAAACATTTTTTATACTCCCATGTTTTTGCAAAAGTTAAATTCAATTCAATCATTATGTTGGCATTGGTGACACATGATTAAATCTTAGTAAATACATTTGTAATATATGAAATTAATCTGACAAATATAACTATTCTGTAGAAAAAATATCTGAAATTATTTTGTAATGAAAAAATGAAAACTTGTTTTTAATAACATTAAATTCTTATCAAGATTATTTGTAATTTACTTAAATTCTTTACTGATGGAAAACTACAGAAGTACCTCTACAGTTAAAGGTACCATGATGCACACCTCTGTACCTGTACAGAGAAAAGTACCATGATAAACATCTCTGTACCAGTACAGAGAAAATTACCATGATACATACCTCTGTACTTGTACAGAGAAAAGTGCCATAATACATACCTCTGTACCTATACAGAGAAAAGTACCATGATACACACCACTGTACCTGTACAGAAAAAGTACCATGATACATACCACTGTACCCATACAGAGAAAAGTACCATAATACATATATCTGTACCTGTACAGAGAAAAGTACCATGATACACACCACTGTACCTATACAGAGAAAAGTACCACAATACAAGCCTCTGTACCTGTACAGAGAAAAGTACCATGATACACACCTCAGTACCTGTACAGAGAAAAATACCATGATACATACCTCTGTATCTGTACAGTGAAAAGTACCATGATACACACCTCTGAAAAAATACCATAGCAAACCAGTATAACAGCTTTAATGTGCACCTCTAAAAATGGAGGAAAAAATAATGGACATTAAGAAAGTCTAAAGATATTTGTTTCTTTGTTAGAAAATGCAGTAAGATCCATGACACAATGATAATAGCATCCCAAAAGTAGTGTGGGTAGTTAGTCCAACCTGAAATAATTTGTTTATAACACCCAAGAAGTGCAAGATCCTGATAGTTGCCATATTTTTTCATCCAATATGGAAAATCAAATAGAAAAATAATTCCCATTTAGATGTTTCACACACATTTAACTGATCTGCTCTGACTTGTGTTCTTCAGTTTACTAGTTCATTATATATAAAGTTAAATCACTTGTCTGTAAATATCTCTTTCATTAATTTCTGTATTGATGGCCAAGTTTAGTTCATATACCATGTTCTTGGACCTGTTCTCTTCATTCTGTACACTCTGCCACTCTCAATTGTTATGGATCATCATTCAGTGTCTCAAACATTGTATGCTGATGACACCCAAATATACAAATCTAGCCATCCAGCTGAAGCTGCCATACAAGGCATAGAGAGGTGCATTTCTGATGTGAAATCATGGATGACTGTAACAAGCTGCAAATGAATGATGATAAAACTGAAGCCATCCTGATTACAACACAAAGACTTTCTCATTCACATCCTTACCTCAGACAATAAATATTAGCAACACCAACATTAAATTCAAGAAGTCAGTACGAAACCTTTGTGTCACTCTTGACAGTACCCTCTCATTGCATCAACATGTCATGAACATATACAAGGCTGCATATCTTGAGCTGAGATGCATCAGCTCCATTCGCAAGTATCTTTCAATTGATGCCACTAAAACACTTGTATGTTCCTTAGTACTTTTAAGACTGGACTATTGTAACTCAATTCTCTCTGGTTTGTCTCAATATATCCTTACAAAACTTCAAAACACTGCTGCTTGGATCATCCATAGGTACCATGATCAGAGCATGCCTCTCCTCTGCTCAGTACCCTACACTGGCTATCCATACGATCCAGAGTTAAACACAAAATTTGTTCTCTGTGCTACATTTCAGTGACAGGCTCCAGTCCAACATACCTATCTGACCTCACCCATGTGTATACACCTTCAAGATGCTTACGATCCTCTTCTGACACTTGTATTCTCATTATTCTCACTATGAAGCTGAAATCATACAGACAACATTCTTTTGCATACCAGGGCCCAGCAGCATGGAATAAATTGCCCACTGCACTTAGGCACAAGGACACAGTGATCTCATTAAAGAGCGCTCTTAAAACTCATCTATTTCAACTGCAAGAAAGTCATAAAACCTAATAATATATCCTTACCTAAAAAAATTTATAGCATGTTTTTCTTTTTAATTTTTGTGTTGTTTGATTTTTATTTTTGTAATCATATTATGTTTTTTATTCTTTTTAAGTGTTGTCAAATGTTGTAAAGTGTTTAGAGCTTCCAAAGATTAGGCACTATATAAATTCTTTGTTATTATTATTATTATTATTATTATTATTATTATTATTATTATTATTATTATTATTATTATTATTATTATAATATATCAACTAAATAACAAATTATTTGAATAAGTATGCCAGCCTTAGTGAGGCAGATACTGAAGATGTAAATATTGTGCAGAAACAAAACAGACTCTTTCGAAAATGTACCACTGGTAACTAATCTGTAGTTTCATTGTGTGAAAAACCTTTCATTCCATGCATTCCTGTTAAAAACATTTAATGCCAGTTTTGTAGAAACAAATCTGAACCCTACCTATAAAGGACACTGAAGAAATCAAACTTTTGTCAAGTGTGAGTTTCATGAGGTGAAATTTCTAACTCATCTTATGAGTGTCCATTTTTCAACAGGTGCCTGGTTATAGAAGTGAACTAAATATTTAAACTTCATGTTGTCCATTACAAACAGGTGTCTTGATATGGAGTTGCCCACTATGACTGTGTTCACTTTATACTATAAATGATATAAATTTTCAGACAGCATTATGGACTTGCAGCAATATCTTCTCTTTTTTAAAAAAATGTGCTCAACTAGTGGGACCTGAGCCTTGATTCAAAAGTTTCACTGTAAAATAATCATCAAAATATCTCCTTACTACAATTCCAAAATTAATACTAACCAAACTGAAACACTTGCAATACTCACTTGAATGTGCCAAGATCTTGGATCAAAACCACAAAATAATTCCAGTCTGATGGCTTAGTCAGTCATCAAACATTCTGAATATACATAAACAACATTAGGAACTTCAGTCTGCTCTTAGGCTAAGACTATTATTTGACTGCAGGGTGAGATTATGTTTTCATTCCATGTACAGGTAATTAGATACTCTCTAGCAATTACAATGGACACACAGGCCTGATTTAATATCACAAGATGCCATTCATTCAGATGTATTTGTACTCCAGAAAAAACAAAGCATGTGGCAAGTGAAAAATGAGAGTAGATACACTGGTACAGAACAACATTCTCAATGATGTAAGAAAGGCTCTTAGCATTTCTTTTAATAATCAATGTCTCAAATGGATGAAATCTTCAGAAAATTGAAAATTCTAGTACAATAAATACCGCCTGCTTTTCTGTAATTTTGCATCATTTTCACAGTTAATTGTTTTCAATGCAGGGTGATATTTTATATTTCATATATGTTTATGTATTCACAGATGCCTGTGCATGTTTTCCAGACTTGATACTTTGACTTTTAAATTGACAAACCAGATTTTTCACATCATGTTGTATATACTGTATATATTGTACATAACAGATATAACTATACAGTTTATATTAGTAGTAGTAGTAGTAGTAGTAGTAGTAGTAGTAGTAGTAGTAGAAGTAGTAGTAGTAGTAGTAGTAATAGTAGTAGTAGAAGTAGTAGTAGAACAAACAATATAGACCCTGATCTGCAATTACATAATGTGCTGGTAGATATTGGACTGTATAGTTTGTTATGTGTAATCAGCAGAATAAACACAGACCCTGATCTGCAGGCACCTTATGCTACAGCAGATCAGGATCTTTGTTATTTGCAGTTTGACTCAACTTACAAAGGAGTACATACAGTATGTCTGAAGTTATGAATTCCTGTACCAGACAAATATTTGGCACATCTCCAACAAAATTAAATAAATTATCTCTTGAACTACTTAGTTATATCTGAGTCCAAATTAGGGCCACAAAAGATCAACAACACTGGTGTGATAATTTGTTTTGACAAAGGACACATACCACACTATGAAATCCAATTATACTAAATGAATTGATACAAGCAATGCTATTTATTCTCTTTAAAAAAAAAAATTGTTTTCCTCACTAACCATCCTGCTTAGAAAATTGTTCATAATGAATGAAAATGTTCATTTTCTTTTTTGAATGTAAATATAAAAAAAATGCCACAGACAGCTGAGTTGTATTTCTGATTTGTATCACATTGTGGGAAAAAAATTTGTAACAATTCCTGCTTATGTTTATACATGTCTTCTGATAGAATTTGTAATTCAATGTACTTTGGGTAATGCCAATATATGTTATATAATATTACCCTTTAGACTGATTCTGAAGCAAAGAAACTACCTGTCCATGACTTAGCCAATGCATCACAGTCAAGGTCATGGTTAATGGTAAGAAACTCTATTTTGCAATCAGCAAGTGATGTCACCAGTTGACTTAGGCTTAGAGACCACAAAACATGACATTATAACATGTCAGTACCAGAGCCCATTGGTATCCAATTAGAACTAAGAGAGTCAAATTTTGGGTGGGTTTCTCACACATCCAGACATCATCTGGTAGGGGCCCTGAGTGGCTGATTGGTCTAAATGATCTCTGTTACAGATACTGCCATTTCACCGCTGTCTGAGTGGGTTGAGTCTTGGATTTGGCCAATGTAGATATGTGAGAAAGCTGCCAGTAGCTTCTCCTGAAGTGGTGGTTCTTTACAGGGTTTTCCCAGGTTCTTCATCCACCATTAATACTGGCTGCCATGTATAGCTTATTGTGTGCTGAAAAATGGCATTAAACCCCACAACAACAACATCATCCTGTTACATTCATTTTGTAAAAATCAGTAACATCATGGTACTCTAAGAACAAATCATGCACTCTTAAAAAAAGTGGGAAAAAGGAGTTCTTGGAAATTCATAGGAATTTTCTCACATTTAATTTCGCATGATGAATTAACTGTCAATCTGAATTGGTTTTTGTATCCAGAGAAATTTTGTTGGAAAACTGTCCTGTAATTGTTCAAAACTGTGATATAGTTTATTAAATTGTTATATCTTTCACCTTATTATTTTTATATTTTATACACCTAGATCATCAGTCTTGGAGCTATTTAATCTTTTAACTGTCTTTCTACAGCGTCAGTAATAATACTGTAGGGGGCATATGACATTTTGTGATTGGATTTTTAACCTCAGTTTAACAAAATTTTCAGCCATAACACTATAATGTCTGCAACAAGGAAGTTTATAGTGATATCAAATACTTGGACCTCATACCACAGAAATGTAGCATGATGTAACCACATTATCCTGATACCAGGCCAACCAGTCTAATACAAACCTCTTAACACTAGCGGCCAAGCAAGGCAGCTGTAAGTACCATTTTTATAAGTTTTTGGTATGACTCAGCCAGGAATCAAATCCTTGACCTTACACATCCAAGGCAGATGCTCTAACCACTAGGCCACCTGAGCAATACAGAGGAGTTTTGGAAAAAACTGAAGATTTAATAAAACCGTGTCCATATTACTGGCTTGGTTTTGTTTGGGTTTTTAGGACACAGCAACACAAGCAGAGCTGAAATGAGTATCAAACTTTTCTATTTAGATAGAAGCTGACTATTCTTAAATGTAATTACAAAAAAATAAAATCTATTTTTTCTGTTTTCTTTGTGGGTCTATCTTGTTATTTATCACCTCCCAATTCACACCATGCAGCTCTGAAACCTTTGTGAGCTCAGTCATCTAAATCTAATTATCATGTATGTTAGGCATATTGAATACATTTCATTTTTTTATTCAGACCAATAATCAAATTTATGTTAGTCCTAATTTCCCTGCTTATCTTGAAATTCAAGACTTACTGGTTCAATTACTGCTTATCAAAGATCAAAGTTTAAAAGGGTAAATAACTCCCAAAGTACAGACACAATCCCAGTCTAGTCGGTACAATTTATAGTAATGCCACAATCCCTGTAGTCTAGTGGATACAATTTATAGTAATGCCACGATTCCCAGTTGAATCAAGTGGGTACAATTTATATAAGGCCACAATCCCAGCTGAGTATAGTGAGCACAATTTATAGTAAAGCCACAATCCCAGTAGAGTCTAGTGGGTACAATTTATAATACAGCCACAATATCAGTAGATCCAGTGGGTACAATTTACAGTATTGCCACATTCAAAGTAGAGTCTAGTGGGTACAATTTATAAAGCAGCCACAATCGAAGCAGTCTAGTGGGTACAATTTATAATAAAGCCACATTCCCAGTAGAGTCTATTGGTCAGTTTATAGAATAGCCAAAATTCCAGCAGTCTAGTAGATACAATTTATAGCAAAGCCACAATCCCAGTAGAGTCTAGTGGGTACAATTTATAGTACAGTTGCAATCACAATAGAGTCTAATGGGTACAATTTATAGTACAGCTGCAATCCCAGTGGAGTCTACTGGGGTATAATTTATAGTACATCCACAATTCCAGTAGATACCATAGTCTGGAACAGGACAGCCCTGATCATAGTAGAGTCTACTACGGTGCAATTTAAAGCATTTGGTAGATCTGGGATAACTGCAATATGTAGAAAACAGAGTTTTGAGATGGTTATTGAATTTGTCTCACATGTTGTCTCACATGTTGTTATATATTATGAGAAGTACTCTTTTACCACAGATGGCTTAATATTTACAGTCTGGGCGAAAGAACCAAAACAAAAAAACCCATCTACCACTTAAAAGATGATAGTGAGATTATCAGTACAAAAAATATTAGCAGCCATCATTAAAACCATAAAGCAAAAATACTGATTCGTAGCTTTCTGACTGGTCATGTGAGAGAACTTTAATATCTGGAAAGATGTTCTAGATACAGACAGCATTGTCTCAGTCTATGCACCTGATACTCATGAGGATCTCTTGGTGATACAATACATATGTGATACTCCCAAGTAGCACAAGGTGATACCATGTAAACAGCTGATGCACATGTGATAATCCCAAGTATCACATCCATGCACATTTTTTGATACTCCCAAAAAGTATCACAAAGTAATACCATGTAAACAGTCTATGCACATGCAATACTCCCAAGCATCACAAGGTGATACCATGTAAACCAGGGGTGCACACACTATTTCAGCATGCAAGCTATTTATAAAATGACTAAGCCAAAATGATCTACCTACCACATAAATGCAAAATATATATAGGCTGATGTCTATTTTTTTAATGCTATGCAATCTACTCACACTACCTTTGCAAAATATATATAGGCTGATGTCTATTTTTTAATGCTATGCAATCTACTCACACTACCTTTGCGATCAACTGGTCGATTGCAATCACTGTATTGTGCACCCCTGATGTAAATAGTCCATGGATATTGGGTACTCACAAGCCTCACAGGCTGACACCATGTAATTTTACAGTCCATGCACACGTGATACTTCCAAGTAACACAAGGTGATACCATGTAAAAAGACCATGCACATGTGACACTCCTGAGCATCTCGAGGCGATAACCATCTTAACAGACCATGCACATGTGATACCCCTGAGCATCTCAAGATGATAACCATGTAAACAGACCATGCACATGTGACACTCCTGAGCATCTCGAGGTGATAACCATCTTAACAGACCATGCACATGTGATACTCCTGAGCATCTCGAGATGATAACCATGTAAACAGACCATGCACATGTGATACCCCTGAGCATCTCGAGGTGATAACCATGTAAACAAACCATGCACATGTGACACTCCTGAGCATCTCAAGGTGATAACCATCTTAACAGACCATGCACATGTGATACTCCTGAGCATCTCGAGATGATAACCATGTAAACAGACTATGCACATGTGATACCCCTGAGCATCTCGAGGTGATAACCATGTAAACAAACCATGCACATGTGATACTCCTGAGCATCTTGGGGTGATAACCATGTTAACAGACCATGCACATGTTATACCCCTGAGCATCTTGAGGTGATAACCATGTAAACTGCCCATACACATGTGATACTCCTGAGCATCTTGAGGTGATAACCATGTAAACTGCCCATACACATGTGATACTCCTGAGCATCTTGGGGTGATAACCATGTTAACAGACCATGCACATGTTATACCCCTGAGCATCTTGAGGTGATAACCATGTAAACTGCCCATACACATGTGATACTCCTGAGCATCTTGAGGTGATAACCATGTAAACTGCCCATTCACATGTGACACTCCTGAGCATCACAAATATGCATATTCTGAGAAGCTGAACATCAGGCAAAAGAAAGGTGAGGTACAGCTAGGTCAGGCAGACTTAAAGGAGAAAATGTTGTTAACTATGTATCATCTCAGGGACAATGATAATATGTATTCCTGCCATTTCATTTAACATGCCATGAAAGGATGATGGCAGTTTCAAGAATCCTGTGTATGTTGTTTTCAAAAAAGCCTGGTAGTGCTGTTAAGCTTGATGTCTAAAATAAATAGGAATCATCAGGGATGTTGCAGTAAGATATAATGAAGACAAAATTTAGCAGTGATCCTATCTTTCAATCTCAGCTAAACCGGTACTGACTTAATTCTCAAATTTTACATGATCACTCATAAAAAGTAACTTAAAAGAAATATTTGAAAATTAAACTATGAGGAGAAATCTTTTCAAAATCAGCTCAAGACTGGACTCAAAGCATCTCAGTGTAATCAATGGCCCAGGGCTTTACAAATGTCTGCTGAAGAACTTGTACTGCCCTAGGGAGCACGCTGTCTGAAAAAAATACAAACCCTAAGTTGTGAATGCCTCAAGTCACTACATTACACAACATCTGTAAATTAATCAGCAGTAGTCTGCAATATTTATTAATAACAGGAGTGTCTGCAGCAGACCTTGTATATTTTATGGAAGATGGTGGCATGATGAATGTTGGTGTATGGTAGGATATGACAAGCATGTCCACCTGGCATGTCACTGTGGCAATACTGAAAACCTTAAGAATAATTCCTGATGAAGATATCAAGGAATCACTTACAAAAGCCAAATGTGACATGTGATTGATTTTATATCCAACCAATCAGAAGCATATTTATGAGTTAACTTCTTCTGCAACATCATAATGTTTGATGTCCATAATGATAAATAATTTTAAAAATATCAAAAATATACAAGAAAAAATACTCTTGGTATTATCCCAATCAATCAATATAAAATTTTAATGCTACAATCTCATCCATGATGTCATTGTTATTGGACATATGCTTTTCCAAATTAACTATGAGATAGTGCAGAATTTATGTATTCAAGGTATAAACTACATTTTTTTCATCCATGTACAGTAGTATCTTTCTCCAGACTTAAACCCTGAACTTTTGCTATGCATGTATATCTAACTATGAGTTATTCTGATAATGATGGACAGATTATTATTATTATTATTATTATTATTATTATTATTATTATTATTATTATTATTATTATTATTATTAATCATGAGTAAATATAATATCTTAAAGATTAATTGATTCAAGCATATTTGAAAACTGACACATGCAAAAAATATTTTAAAAAATTAGATAACAAATTCAAGGCCAACCATATCAGTGTAATGTGTGTGATTTAAACTGCATGCTAGAAAATAACTTGTCAGATTCAGTAAAGGTCAAATGATAACTGGTACAAGTGTGGAACACAAACAAAATTCCATTATTGTGATATCTCAATCAAAATCAATGAAATAAAATTTGGCCTAACAAAGTAAACATGTTTCTTGCAAAACAAGTACTGTTAATCAAAATATTGTCAGTGTCATCAAATTTTCATGTATTAAAAAAAATATAGGATACCAGCACAATAATTACCTTGCAAATTAATGATGGCAGTTAGGTCTTTTATCAAGTACTATAGTATTTCCCTATTAAAACTATTTTTGTGTGTTCACATTCTTGTTAGATTGCAAACATTTTGTTATTTACTGTACTATGTTTAAAGAAAGCATCAAGACTTTATATTAACCAAAAAATATGCACTCTTTTAAACATCACATAATCATCCTGCAAAACTATTTAATTAAGGACAAACTTTACACCATGAGAAGACTTTTGGTTAAAATGCTGATATGGCTATCCATTCTGATGAATTAGTGATGCTATAATACCAAGAGACCCAAGTGTGCTGGATAGTGCTCAACTGGGCCACATAACTTAATAGTTGACATTTGACTAAACAGGCTAATGTACTAGTTTAGAACACCACACATAAAAACTAGCTCCCCTACTTTATATCACATCAGTTATACCAATTTTACTAAAGTATAATAAATTTAATTCCAAAAATAAATGACATAATTATTATGATTAGTCTCTTGCTCATAATTAAAGTCATACAAAATCTTCCAAGCTAATTTTACATTTAAAGCTTCTGAATGTGGATATGTGAGAAAGCTTGCTAGTAGCTTCTCGTGGGTAAGTGGTTCTTTCCAGTGATTTCCAGGTTTTTTCCTCCACCATTAATACTGGCTGTATATAGCCTATCATGTGCTGAAAAATGGCATTAAACCCCACAACAACAACAACAACAACAACAACAACAACAACAATAACATTTAAAGCTTCAAGTTTTGGTTTGCACATAGACTAAAAAAAATTAACAGGAGTTTGTTGGAAACTATAATTCACAGGTGGGTTTTTTTTTATAGAATATTTTAGTCATGGTAATTAAATCTGGATATATTTCATAAGAAAAGCACACTGGGGTATTATATGCATTCAAAGCTAAATTTGTGAGCAATGATACAAATTATGGTATACAAAATACAATATAAAAATTAAAAAATGCACAATACACTTGATAACATAAATGACAAATATATCCAGCATTTTATCATGACAATACTAGCAACTGTCAAACACATATCAAACATGCTTAATTAATATTTTGACTCTTAAATGTGGCACATATTCAAGAAATTATTCTCTGCAAAAAAAGTTTATAAATGGCTTTTATAAGAAATATGTCCTTAATAGAGCAAAATGAAATATTAAAAAATAATTCAATTACTTACAAACATATATCTATAACTGTGGAAAGGACTTCTGATCCTTAATTGCAACAATGCAAATATTTTATGCAGACAGCATCTATATTTTCTTAACAATAATTCTATTTTATGCTTTTTTCAGTCATAAATTACACATTATTTAATTTAATCCCTAATTTGTATATTTAATCTTTTTAAAATTATTCTACTGGAAATTGTCCTTGACACATCTTGTATTCTAACATTTATTTTTTGCTGGTGTTAACAACATTTACAAGAAAAAGAACTCTGTTACCAAATTGTGTAATTCTCAATAGCTAACATCACCAGTTAATTTCCTTACTTGGCTTGAATTTATAAAGAACAGGTATTTTTGATGCAAAAACAAATTGCATAAAATCTGAAAATTACTTTGAACTTTGCTCAGATCCTGAAAGTAATGAAATTCACTGAATACCTTGTTGTTTTATGTCTGTATCCAAAGTTTATTTTAAAAAAATCAGATCAAAATCAAATTCAGCCAATCAAATGCAAGATCACCTCATGTTATTTCAATCTCATTCATTACTGAAGTTCTCTTAGATCTTGATCATATAAGCTTATATTGCCATTTTTTTTTTGAAAAATGACATCCAAGTTAGCAATATGTTCATTCAACCTGATGCAAGATCACCTCATTAATATGCACAGATCTTGCTCAACAATACAATCATGCAAATCATTTAATGATGTAAGGCAATATTCTAGGTTAAATCAAAATCAAATTAGAAATATGGCTTCCAAAAAGGTAAGACTCAGCCAAACAGATGCAAGATCACTTCATTAATATGTCTGTATCGAAAGTGTCGAACATTTTTATAAGATAAGTATATCTTCAAAGTCTGATCAAAATTGGAACAAGAATAAAAACTCCAGAATGGTAACAAGCTCAGTCAATCAGACATAAGGAAGCCTCATGAACATGCATGGATTTCACTCAATATATAACTTGTCAGAGAGCTTGATGAGATTAGTACATAATGCAAGTTCAATAACAAGAGTTGTTCAAAAGAACTGATGTTTCTACTGTCCCAAAAAATCTGCAGGAATAATTGATGACAACTTTATAACTGCAGTTTCAAAAACATCTCAAATATTCTTCTTAAGTTACAAGATTTTCAAATTTTCATTTAGGACAAACTAGATACCATGAGAGGACTTTTGGTTAAAATTACATGCCAATATGACTATCCATTCTGGAAAATTAATGACAAGATACTGTATGTTCATTGTGGCAGCCATATTGGAGGTCAGATAAGTACCATTTGCATTCAGGATCACCTAGATAGCATAATTAGCTTTCTGCCAAAAACCCTATGTCCATATGGCTTTCCATTTATGAAGAATAGCAGCAACAAGATTTTCAAGATGGCTGCCATGAATGAAAGCCTCATGTTGATAACGGTAGAAGTATTAGAATTATTTTCATTTAGGACCAACTAGACATCATAAGTTTTCTGGTTCTGAAGGAATAACAATAAAAGGTTTTCAAGATGGATGCCATGACAGCCATATTCAACATCAGATCGGCACTATAATACATGACTATTAACTCATAAACAGCACTAGGACTCTTAAACAGCATTAGGACTCATAAACAGCACTAGGACTCATAAACAGCACTAGGACTCTTAAATAGAATATATTCAACCATTTTTGAAAGTTAACGGAAATATTAATTAGTGATCATGTCACTAATGTTATAAATTTCAAAGCATAGAAACACACACCTGTTCTTTATTGGTGGTGTCATAGATATCATTGGTTGTAGAGTGCCTGAATAGCATTTAGGAGATCTGAGTGTATTTCCCAGTCAGACAGTGCTTCAATACTTGGTAATAGCAGTGGGATCAGCCATTTCATGACTACTCAAATGTGATAAGTTTTCAATGAGTTGGAAAATAGTCATTCAAGCTGATGGAGGCACAATGACATATCTCCTGAAGGTAACTGGTACCTGCTTTGGATGTTGGCTCAGATTGCTTGACTGATACCTTTCCGTTATCCAGATTCAAGCCACTGTCATCATGTACATGTTTTCCTTGTGATAACTATAACCAAACAGTGTGATGAAATTATTACAAGGGTCCAAGATGTACATAGCTTCAGTCAAATTTTAACATTTTACTTTCTTTATTTCCTTTTTCAACAGTTTAGGTTTTATGAGGCACACATTTTTATGAATATTATTGTTGCTATAGAAAATAAATTCTTATTTAAAAGTTTTAAAAAAAATTCTTCCTAAACTACATGGATTTAAGTACTAGTGAAAACATGTCTTAAACCACTATCTCATACTTTGAGACTCATGAAAATATATTTAAATTAATCTATGGGGCAAACTAAATCAGTGTTTTCTTTTAGTATTTAAAAAAGATGATGTACACAAATTATTACCTGATGAAGACTGTCTGTCCTCTTTAGACCTTCGCTTTGAAATTTCTCTAAGCTTTACCGATGTTGTCCAATCTTTTGGAAGACTCTCCCATGGGAAATTATACTTCTTGGCTTGTGCCCTTGGTAAAGTATTGCTATCAAAATAATAGTAATTTCCTGGTCCAACACTGGGATCTGATTTCTCCTTTTGAGTAAGAGAAATATTTTGTGTGTTAGAAACGTTGACCAGGCTTTTAGTTTTATCCACCTCAACAAAGTCATCAAGTGCATCGAGATCCAAAGATTTTGGCCGCTTTCTTTCCTTGCTACTACTTCGAGTGACAATAGATCGTAGTTTATCGCTGATGATGCTAGAGCGTTTAGTGGACCGCGACATTCTACTAGATGCATTGGAAGCCACACTTGCAATGCTCAATAAACTGCTCCCATATGAGGTATTTGCATCCTTCTGAGATTTGCGTTCTGCTGACATAGATCGTGTTACACTACTCAATTTCATACACCTTGGAAGAGAACGAGATCTTCCACAGGTAAAAAATCTCATTAATTTTGGTTCTTTCATTGCTAAGTCTTCTTCTCTTCTATCTTCCCGTTTTCCTTCTATTTCATCCAAATATTTCACCACTGTCTCATCTCTCTCTACATCATCTGGCTCAGCATCTAAATCATCAAAACTGTATGATCTTGGCTGTTCTCGTCTCTTTTCAATGGCTTTTCTTTTTCGCTCAAATTCATCGATTTCATTCAAAACATTGGGTATGCCTGAAACAGTTCTCCGCCTTTTCTTCTTTTTCTCTTTCTCTTCCTTACTTTCAGTCCCAGAATTACGCAATAATTGCAAACGTTCAAATGTGGTCCCTGATGTGTCAATAGCAACTGTGACAGGAGGTTCTGATGAAGTTAAACACTTTTCATCATTTTTTTTGTTTTTTTCTGCCTCAGTTTTTAGATCATCAAGCATAAATTGATCCAAACATATAGTTTTTGGTCGCTCTCTAAGTTTCAATTGCTTGTACTTCTTTTCAAAAGACTTCACTCTCTGAACCTGTCATAAAAGTAAAGAAAATCATACTTAGTTCAGTGATATGTATAAGCACACACACACACACACACATATATATATATATATATATATATATATATATATATATATATATATATATATATATATATATATATATATATTTACAACATAAAACAGACACATCTGTATTAACTACACCCTGCATCAGGCTCTGGCTTCAATAAAAGAAAAATTCTAAATTTAAGATTTTTAAAAAAAGATCTTTCTTGTTATTTGGCTGGCATAAATAAATATTTACAGAATAATTAGCATGCATCCACAATTAAAATTTATAATACTTTGACTTGCCCTAAAAATTCCTTTGTTTCATTTGAAGGAAAACCTAAGTATTACCTAAAATTTAAGGAATCTTGCAAATGTGTTTTCTTAAGAGACAGAACAAGATTTCAAGGTTTAACAGAATCCTTTGAAGGGACTGCCACTCTACTAGTGGAAAAGAATTTCCAGGTATTCAAGATAGGACAATTTCTTATTTGTAGCCATGGGGTGTTTAAACCATCTTCAATATTTTTCAGGGATAACAAGATTTCTTTTTTTTCAAATTAACTGCTATGGTGGATATACAAGATATCAAGTTGGCAACATTTTCATTTAGAATCAACAGGACATCTTACGGTGATTCCCAATTTTGATATTATTATTATTATTATTATTATTATTATTATTATTATTATTATTGTTATGACTTTATTTAAAGAGGGTAACTCAATTAGCTAAGAACAAATCTACCTTGAGGCCCTCATTCAAAGGAATTTATTTATTTTTGCTGCATCTGTGAAGCCATTTTGAATAACAATAAGTTTTCAAGATGGATTGGTGGCTGCATTTCTAGTACCAATTAGATATCATACAAAGTCTTTTAGTGACAGCACAATGTCAACATGATCAGCCATTAAGGAAAATTAATTATAACAGAATTTTCAAGATGACAATTGTGGCTGGCATATTAAAAGTTGGATATGTATCATTTTCATTTACAACTGTCTAGACATGGTAATGTACTTCTCATAAATTTCCATGCTGAGATGAACAATTAGGACAAACTGGATTTGTTTAATAAGAACCCCATCTTGATATGACCATCCATTCAAAAGAAGTAGTGATAATAATTTTAAAAAAAGACATGCCATTTTCATTCTGGACCAACTGAGCATCATAAGTCTTCTGGTAAAAGCTCCATGTCAATGTTAATTTCAATCAGGAGAAGCAGCAATAACAATATTTTTAAAATGGCTGCTATGGTGGCCATATTGGATATCAGATCAGCACCATTTTCATTTAGCACCAACTAGACATTATGAGTCTTTTTGTGAAAAGCCCATTATGATATGACCATTCAAAAGAAGTTTTGATAACAAGATTTTCAAGATGGTCATATTGGACATCCAAGCAGAACCATTTTCATTTAAAACCAACTTGACCAAGAGATGAATGTTTGTGTAAAATTTCATGGCAATCCTCCAAGAAGTTTTGGAGCAGTAGTTATAACAAACTTGTGCTAACTGACAAAGGACAGACAGCAGACTTACCCATAAATTCTTCTGGTAGATGACTAGTTGAACAAATTATTTTAATAATTTTTGTTAATATTTATCCTTTTTAGTAGTTTTATCTCTGAAATTCCCTAATAATGTCAAGTGTATCATAGGTACAATGATATAAAACCACAATATGAGCACAAAAAATTTAAAATTGAGTCAAACATGGGAAAGGTATTTAACTTGGTATTTTTTTAATGTTTTTTTTTATTGCACATCAAGAAATGAAGGCTATTAAGTGCTGACACATTGATGGAAGTTTATGCTGTATGATTTTTCTGAAGTTACTTTCACATTATTGGGTACATAAGAGTTAAACAAGAGGAGACCCAATGTATCAAGCCTACCTTTTATTTCATTAGAAACATTGGAAGTTTAACCATACTCTAAAGATGGGCACATGCCAGGGCACACATGGCTGTCATAGTGATTACTGTGCTAATCTTCAGTTAATGCAGGCTTGACAAAATAAAATATATATAGAACTGAACCTACCTACCTACCTACCTACCTACCTACCTACCTACCTACCTACATACATATATATATATATATATATATATATATATATATATATATATATATATATATATATATATATATATATATATATATATATAACAGAATTTTGTGTTTCTTTACCTGACCAAAAGAAAATCCCACATAATAAAAAATATTGGACTTATTATGATTCTAAAAAAAACCCCAACAGATACTCTAATTTCTGCAGGAAAGATATTACATTTCCCAAAATTGTTGATTTTATTTGGTTTGGGAATTTATTCTGTTTGGTAGGTATGGATCGCAAGTGGGGAGTATTGCCAGGTAACCTATAATGGAATAGTTATACAGATCGCCAGTGGGGAGTATTGCCAGGTAGACTATACTGGAATAGTGATATAATTATTCAGGAGCAATATTATTGGATATCCTGCACATTAATTTGGCTTTTCTCAAATGGATTCAGTGTTTAATAGGCAATATTTTTAACTTACCAGCTAAATTTTCTTTGCTTTCTTTCTGTTTGATATTAGGCCAAATGCTCTTTTTTGAAGATCTGCCATCTTTGTTATGTTTTTATCATTTGAATTACCCCATACTCTATTACAGTAGTCTAAATAGGGTTGTTTGTAACTGTTATAAAATAGTTTTCTGTGCCTTTCAGGGAGAAAATGTCTTATCATATTGAGAAGCCATAAAATTGAAATTACTTTATTATTGATGTGTTTGATACCTAGAGTCCATGATAGGTTTTTGTCTACCAAAACACCAAGTAGTTTATCATGATAGACCATTTGCAAATGTTTATCCTTCCATGTAAGACAGAGTTCATCACTATCAAATTTTGCTCTTCTTTTGCTGTGTTGAGATGAATATTTTAGTTTTACCAGTATTAACCACCATGCCATTGCATGTGCACCAGTTATTCAGTTTGTTTAGAGAATTCTGTAAAGAAATTTTGGTTCTTCTTTTTATTGAAATGTTGTATGGTAATCTGTTCAAGAGAAGTAGCTGCTACAAGAATTTTCAAACTTTGGGAGATCACATTGGCATCATTTTCATTTAGGACCAACACCATGTCATTATGACCGTCCCTTCAAAAGTATTAGTGCTAACAAGATTCTCAAGATGGCCTCAATTGATAGCAACATTTGTTAAAGGGACCAACAAGACATCATGAAAAGTCTTTAGTAAAAACATGATTTTAATATTAGCATCCACTCAGGAGAAGCATTCAACAAATTTTAAGGTGGCAATCATAGTGGCACTATTTGATATTCAAGTGGCAATCATAGTGGCAATATTTGATATTCAAGTGGCAATCATAGTGGCACTATATGATATTCAAGTAGCAATTATAGTGGCACTATTTGATAATCAAGTGGCAATAATAATGGCACTATTTGATATTCAAGTGGCAATCATAGTGGCAATATTTGAAATTCAAGTGGCAATCATAGTGGCAATATTTGATATTCAAGTGGCAATCATAGTGGCAATATTTGATAATCAAGTGGCAATCATAGTGGCACTATTTGATATTCAAGTGGCAGTCATAGTGGCAACATTTGATATTCAAGTGGCAATTATAGTGGTACTATTTGATATTCAAGTGGCAATCATCATAAGTGGCAATATTTGATATTCAAGTGGCAATCATAGTGGCAAAATTTGATATCCAAGTGGCATCATTTTCATTTAGGATCAACTTTAGACTTAACAAAAAGTCATGAAAACACCATGCTGATATGACCATCCATTCAGAAGTAGCAATAACAAGATATTTAAAGTTAATGCCATGCATGCCATATTGGATGACATATTGGCATCTTTTAATTCAGGACTCCAGGACAAAATAATAAGTCTTTTAGTGAAAACTCAATGTCAATATGACCATCCATTCAGAAGGAGCAGCAAGCTTAAGATGGCTACCATGGTGGCTATGACGAAAGTCTAATGGACACCATTTTGTTTCTGAACCAACTAGATATCAGTAAGAAACTTTTAGTGAAAACTCCATGCAGAGAAGAGGAGAAGCAGCAACAAGATTTTAAAGATGGTCACCATATGGCCATGTTTGATTTGGGTTTGGTACCATTTCCATTTAGGATCAATTAGGCATCCTGAGAAAAAAGAAAATAAAACATCTCAACTTAAAAGAAAATCTACCCCCAACCCACCCCAATAAATTTTAATAGTCAGTACTGGATAGTATATTAATTTGCTAGATGTTAATTGTTGTAGATGTTACAATCTTTAGAAAATGTAACTAGAGTGGCACAATCTAAGCTTATACAGTAGCTGACACTCTGTGAATGAAATAAGGTCATTAGAAATCTTATTGATATGAATAAGTGTACACAATGAAGCCTACAATACACTAACAATATCACTGATATAATAGGCATGGAAACTTTTAGTTGGATGCCATTACCCAGGCAAGATATCAGAGAGGGCAAGTAAACAAAAAACAGATGTACTCTACAAAAGAGACAATATTTAGTGGATGCAAGAAATTACAACAAAAAAAATGAAAATAATACTCTCCTGAAAATGTTAGGATGAGTTTCAGTGATACAAGCAAATACACATACTTCACACATTAACATAATAATAAATGAATTAGTTTTATTTCAATATCTGATTTTTGTTCAAAAGTTAAATTTGTCACTAATATCTTCCACAACTTCCAATTTGGCCACCATGGTGACATATTTGAAATGAGTCAAAACATGTGATCAAAAGATCAAAAATATAATTATATTTGTAATATTCAAAATTAACTTTTGACAAATACAACTATTATGTTAAAAAAAAGAATAATTTTTAGAAATTTTACTGGCCATGAAGAATGAAAACATGCTGTTAATATCATTATATATTTGTAACAAGATTACTTAGAAATTTCTGTACAGTCCTTACTGACAGAAAATACAGAAATAAAAAAGTACCATGGTATGTATCGCCATGAACATACATACATACATACATACATACATACATACATACATACATACATACATACATACATACATACATACATACATACATACATACATACATACATACATACATACATACATACATACATACATACATACATACATACATACATACATACATACATACATACATACATACATACATACATACATACATACATACATACATACATACATACATACATACATACATACATACATACATACATACATACATACATACATAGAGAGAGAGGGGTAAACTAAATGGATTAAATACCTGAAAAAATCTTAACAATTAAACTAAAGAGTAAAAAAGATATTAAAAATACTTGCATTAAATATCTATTCCAATAAATATCTGCAGTTTAAATTTTAATTATATGTTGCCATGAGTTTATAATGAGAAGTTTTATTTTCACTGAATCAAACACATCTCATCTTCAAAGTGATTGTAAACTTACTGTTCTCAAACCCTATTGGTTTCTATTGGATATTTCAAAAAAGACATACTCAATAAAATTTAAAATTTTATTGTGAAGTTATACCACCATTCCAAACATTTTATACCTTCAAAACAAAGAACTGATCTTCCAACATGCAATAAATCACCTCTTTCTAGTGATGAACAAATACTGTAAAAATGGCATGTTCAACCACACTCCATGCTGACCTCCGTGTGAAAATGCAAGTATTACTCTTTCTATGACAATATTCCATTTCCAACATTATCCTTTCCTAGGTTCCTACTTCTAAATGAATGCTGCTTGTGTTAGTATTTTAATTTAAGAAAATTTTAATCTTACTGGCCAATTTTTACTTGTATATTATATATAAAACAATTACTTTTGCCAGTTTGATCAATGGTGTCTATTTGCTGGCAATTCATCTTTTATGTATTGTGTTACCACTGTGCAATTGTTGTATTGCTATTTTCACCTCTACCCTTGTTTTTCTAAGTGATTACAAGTTAGAGCAAGTATCAAAGATGACATGTATTGATAGCAAGGGACAAGGGTATATTTGTAGTAGTATTTCATTTACATATGGAAAACAGAGTTTAACAGTTATCATGATACAGCAAAGACAGCCATTAAGTCAAATCCACTTTTATTATAAAGTGAATGATACATGATATTGGTTAAAGTCTAGCATTTCTTAGTAAAGTTCCTGCAGAAACTACAAGTTAGGTATCTAGGCAGTCAGGGGGCATAACTCCAGTCATGATGTAGTTGAAGAAGACAATCAAACTATTTCTAGAAATTTAAAAGTATAAAAATTGCATGCCAAATCTGGCTGATACCAATCAATCCATGGTAAGTGAAAACTAGACACCAAAGCCAATAAGATAATCAGGCAGCATAACTCCTTTTTTTTTTTTTAGAATACTGTGAATCAAACTTACTTAGGGTCTCATTAAGACGCATGCCAAATTTCATTGAACTTCAACAAACCTTGGTAAGTTAAGATACCGAAAATAAAGTTCAATGGACAGTTAATCTAAGAACATGACTCCTGTAAATATACTTGCAACACTGAAAATCAAACTCACTCAAGTTCTCATCAGTATAAAATCCAACAATTCTTTCTGGAAACAATTAAGCTATTCTGGTCAAAAGTGGGCCAGGGAAACTAGGCTGCATTATACTACTGTGTGCATATAAAGAAAACACAATGATGTTTCAGCAAGTTCTTTTTTTAAAAAAGAATTCTAGTTGCAGTTTTGGTATTTATCATTTTGTTTGTAAAACTGTTTGTCAATGATTATACAAGTTGTTGGTGATAAATGTGCAGATTGTCTAAATATCTTCAGTGAGTGACCATAAAAGATATAACTTAATTTCATATAAACTCTCAGCAATGTTGCTTACTCAGTTTAAATGGACATACAGTATTAACAAAAGTGATTAAAGCCTAACAAGCCTCAATCATTAATACAAATGGTCCCTAAATGTTCTCATGACACAGATAATAATGTAATGCATCTACTGACTGGGATGTGCTCAAACACTGAAATTGTTATGTAATGTAAAAATTCTCTTCAACAGCATATATCACAAGATTACCAGTTATATCCATCTATACAAATTATCTCACCTCTGATAATCTGACAGAAAAGCTATATTTCTTCTTACAAAAATGTTTGAAACAATGTGAACTCCAAATATGGCAAGGATTACCCTCAAATATGCAGTTGAACCAAATAACTTATATTGGTTCAGAACTGAGCCACAAAATAGTTATTTTTAAAGATCTTAAGATGTTACTGTGTCCAAAAAGAGGTTATCAAAGGGAAATAAAACTGAGATGACAAACATAATGAAAAATGCATCTTAGAGATTTTGAATGCTTTATATGATCAGAAGTTGTGGAGTACTGCTGCCTGTTGCACTACCGTAACTGTTAATTCATGTAATGAATATGGTATTCAAAGTAGTATTGTAGTCTAATATACCTGTAAAACATTTGTAAGTTTTCATTCCAAAATGCATTTTAATATTTTGCCTTAACAATCAAAATACAACAGACTTATCTCCAGAAAATTGTATGTACTCTTGAAAATTATTACAAATGAAAATATGGTGACTGAACAATTTTAGGATATGTATATTTACATCAACTGCAGTATATTATTACCTCTACAACTGTTAATAATGTAATTAATTGGGAGATATACTTGTTTTAATAACTTCAATCAACATCATACAAGGACAAGTTAAAACATTTTCTGCACATGAAAAATTATCTAATGCTTGCACCATAATTTTACATATAGATGAAGGAAAGCTGTACAACATTTTTGCAATTTTGTACAAGCCACTCTTCTTGGCAAATAAAACACATGTTCATGACTTCTCCAGTACAGAAATGGGGTGAGATGTTTTATACCTAAATTGTACATGGTCAGCATTGTCAACCATTCTTCCTAGCTGTTTATAAAGGCCAGATATACACATGCTATACCTTTATATAAGCAATTGATATACATCATAAATCTCACTAGCCACTACACAGTACCCTCTCTAAACAAACAAAGATGGATAGAGATACAATTGGTAAATGACCAAATCCCCAAACTCACAATATTAAATAAGTGTTAATTGTTAACAACAGTAAGATGTGTGTGTGTGCCCATTTTCTTTTCCTCTAGTAACCAAATACTATCAATCCAGGGGCATCTGAATTGCAATCACTGCCCCAATAATTTTTATGTTATACTCATTTAATACAAAAGAAAGATAGGAGAAATGAGAATATTATGTAACAAATACTTAATTTTTGCTTATTTAGCCATAATATTTTCTTCGGAACACCCCAATCCCCAGTGGGAAGAGGCATTTTGTTGCATCACAATTTGGGCACTACATCCAAACATAACATTCTTTGGCAAAAAAATGTTCATCTCCAATCTAAAATTCTTTATCTTTGTGCCAATTATTTTTTGGAGTTTGCATGTGGACTACTGCAAGATTAAAAAGCTGTTTGCAAACTAATTTACGAAATTAGGTCTTGAAAGAATAAATCCTCAAAAAAAGTCCCTTGACATGACTGATCCTTTACTAGCTAAAAGGAATTGTCAAAAAATCCAGGATAAGACTAGTTTTTCCTTTTAATTTTTGGGTACTGAAATAATTTAATGTTCTTCATCGATAACAAGAGTTTCATGATACTCATCAGAACATCCATATCAGATGAAAGACTGACACTATTTTTGTTTAGACTAGACATGATATAAGAAGTCTTTTGGTGAAAACCCAATGTTGATATGACCATCCATTGACCATCCATTCTAAAGGATTATCAATAACAAAATTTTCAAACTGGTCATTCTTTTGCTATACTGGATGCAAGATGCACAATTTTCATTAGGTCTAACTAGAAACTATGAAGTCTTTTAGCAAAGAACACATGTTGATACAACCGGCTGTTCAGAGATAAGAATTTTACAATAGCTACTTGTGGTGACCACTGGATATCTGAGCGGGGCTATTTTCATTTACAACCAACTATACATTAGGATGGATGTGTTTGTTTAACTTTCATGATAATCCTTCAAGTTGTTTAAGAAAAGTAGTAATGACAGGTTTGTGCAAACAGATGGATGAATGATATCCAGAAGACAAATAAGGGACCCCACTAGTTCTTCTTGTCTATGACCAATGGAACTAATAAATCGCCACAAACATAACAGACATAGAAAAAATAAAAGTTTGTGTTGATTTAATTTTAAAAAAATATTAGAGTGAAACCTGCCTTAACAGATAATACGTGGAATACCTGCACATAAAAGATGTCATTTACTAACCATGATCTACTGAAATTTCTTTTTTCTAATGGAACCTGTCTGAATTGGCAAATTTGTATGGTTCTTTAAGTGTCCCTTGTAAGAGATGGTTTTAACTAATTCACAAGTAACTGGTATGTAGAGGAAAAGAAACAACAAAATGTGTACAACAACCGATAGGAATGTGCAATACAATAATCTGCTTGTTACAACATTATGCAGCACACTTAACTCACCTTCTTTTCCTAAAATAAAGCATAAAATTTTAATTGCAAATTATCTTTTAACTTTGAGAAAATCAGAAGGCACTGAAAAAAGCAATAACAAGTACTAAACTATCATATGCCAACAGCATCTAAAGAACTTTTATTATTCTATGCTTATCACATCTGTCATATTTTTGAAAAACAACTCCTCACCTTACATTCAATCACCCATAAAATGGCACCTGAATATGAAAGTTAGGTGCAGGATTATTAAGTGTCACTTACCAAAAATTAATTATTATCCTTGGTACAGTATTTACATGCCTTAAAATAATTTATGATATCACATAGTAGCCCACCGGTTACCAGACTTCAATATACTGCAGCCTAATTATGTGTGTGTATGTGTGTGTGTAATATATATATATATATATATATATATATATATATATATATATATATATATATATATATATATATATATATATATAAAACAAAACAGTGTAAAGAAACTATAATGCAAATTGTCAAACCTAACTACCATGAAGTCACTATTTTTCTTAAGGTACCAATTTTCATGGATCTTGTTTCTTAAAATTTAACAGTCTACATACAATGAGATTTCTAACAAAAGTATTTTCTCAAATCCATGAACCTGAGTACCAAAGAAAATGTTACTGTAAGAAAAATGAATAATTCACAGACTGAAATTAATTTCATAGTATATAATTGTTTGCAACATAATAAATTTATTTCAACACTGATATAAATAAAATAAAGCTAAATAAAACAACATCAATAAAAAATACATGTTCTTTTGTAGTTTTAGTCAATTTCAATAAAAAATGGAAAAACAAAGTTAAGCAAATTTCAGTGTGAAATATAAAAATTTACATTTTGTTTCTTTCTTTATTTAAAAAAAAATAGTGAGAACTGAGAGCAATTATAATGTAAGTGTCAGAAACAATCAGAAGGTACAAAGGTGTCATTTTTTATATTATACCTACTGTAAAAACTGATGAGGTTAGTACATATATGACAGGAAAATTCCTTACAAATATTTCTTTCTTATACCTTATATTATTATTCTTTAAAATATATTTGACTATATTACAAATACTAAAGTTTTCACTTAAACTCATCTCAAAGGTACAAGCAAAATCTCATTCAAAGTCATACTATCTCAATAACAAAATAGTATTGAATGAATTAACTGATCACAGTACAGGTTGACCATATCTCAATAACAAAATATTAACAAATGATTTGACTGAATGTAGTATGGTCTGACCATATCTCAATTATAAAAATATTAATGAATTAACTGATAAAAGTATGGGCCATCCAATCTCAAACATAAAATATTAATGAATTAATTGATTACAGTATGGGCTGTCCATATGACATATCTCTATAAAACATTATTAATAAATTAATTAATTGACTACAGCACAGGCTGACCACAATCTTGATTGTTCAGTGCAATGCTGAATTATTCTTTTTTTAAAAGACTTGTGAAGGAAATGGCAATATTGCCAACTTGTAGCAAAATGTGGATGTAATCTGATATTTAAAAAAAACCATGTTTAATACATCTTTATTGTAATGGTACACAAAATGTATGCAATTCTCTTGCTATGTACAGTTTTCATGCAAGTTTTACTACCAAAGTAAATGCTTTTTAATTTTAAAAAAGTGCATTGAGAAATATAACATCCTGAGGGCAAAATACTGACAATTAAATCTCTAATCCATAAAAGCAGTTGCTTGTTCCTTAAATTTATTTAATTTGTGGACTTTTCACAAATTTTGTTGTAGTCAGCCAGAAAATGAAAATAAGTTTATTCTACAGGTATTATTATACAGCTGTTAAATTTTATACTAACTTTTCTGAAGAAACTGAGATCCGGAGTTCGTATTTTAGTTTCATTAGTGACCACTGGCCAAAACTTGAAAAGTTTTGAACCTGACAGACCGTCCTTTCTATATGTGTCTGCGCTGCGAAGGATCTTGATGGGTGTGGGATCGCAAAGACTATACTGGTCTATGATGCAATGTGGTCGGGTTGCAGGTATGAACATGTGCGTGTCAAATCCATATAGAGAAACATGGTGGTGTTCAATGCTGCTGAACTTTTTCAGATCGCCAACCGCTGAAAACAAAAATAGGAAAGTAACAGCCAAAAATGAATAAATAGGCACAGTAAAATACATGGGTTACAAAGAGTTGCACCAATGATGAGCTCTAGGTGATATTGTATTTATCTCTGCTTCTCTATTATTGTTCAGATATTGGGATTTGTTAACTTTTGTGGGACACATGCAATTCTTATGGTGGTAACTGTCCCCCAGGCTCATTGAAGGTGCATGTATTCATTATTCCAACAAAAATTATCATAGATGTGTGGGCAAGATCTACACATTAAACTATACAAGCATTCTCATGATAAAAGGGTTATTTTTGTATGACAAAAGGTACATGCTGCTGATGATGATGATACATTTGGGTCTTTTTTGTATCCAATAAATTATGGCTAAAAATGTTTATGTTTGTATTGTATAAAATTAAAGATCTGGGTACAACTATTTATGTTTTTAGCCAATAAATCAAAAATCTGCATAGAATTATTTGTATCTTAGTAAATTAAAAATCTGGATTTAAAAAAAAAATTCTACTTGTATCCTATAAACCAAAAAGCACATGAAGCTTGAAGAATACTGTTTACATGTCAAGTACAACTGAAAACTGCATTGACCAGATCTGCCATTGTATAATGTGAAATAGACCTAGATCTATTCAATTTGTTTGGATTAATTAATAAAACAAACTACACAGATCTGATATGTCACATTATGTTGTTGGCAGTTGTAAAAAACCTACAAGTTAATTAATATGGCATAGATTAAGAGCAACAAGTTTTACACTGTTCAAGTAACAAGATTTACAGTGCTTTAAACTTGAACTGACTCAATCATTGGCAATGAATTTACATGTACCATATGTACTCATTTATAAGTCCATGTTCAAAAAACAAACTCTGATCCGGTATCACATAATGTACTGGCAAATCAGGGTCTATCTTGTTTGTTCTAGTGATCACTCAAACTGTTTAGACTCAGATCTACCAGTACATTATGTGATGGCAGATCTGGGTCTGTGCAGTTTGGAGTTTGACTTGACAAAAAGTGACTACATATGATATTTACATATTCTTCCATCAGTAATGTATCACTAATATTTGTATACATTTATATCTATTACAGAAATTAATTAATCATTTTGAAAGTACCTTCTATTTGCATTTCTTCCACAGTAAGAGACAATTCTGGAGTTGTCTCCCTTTGCTTGACTTTTGTATCACTACTGCAAGTGTTATATTTTTGTTTCTGTTAAGGGTATGCTTAATTTTATGACTTCACAGTTCTAAATTTAAAAGAAATGTATGTGTAAATCTTATAAAGCACCATATTTAACTATTTATTTAGTGAAGGACATCACAAGATCTTGCACAGGAAACTCTGGATTAGTCAAGCTTCAAATCTTGGGAAGGAACATAATAGGAAACGCAAGTTGACACTAAGTAATGATTCATGTAAAGTCATTTTAAGGACAAAAGAGCTGATCAAATACCACAATCTTTCACAACCCAAAGTAAACCTACAAAAGCCATATAAATCTTCGATCATTAATTCTGAGGGTCTCTCCTACACCTATATTCATATAAAAGGTACCAGTCATATTTTGAAATTCTGACATTTATATTTTGCCATCAAACTGAAGTAAACACTAGAAATGTCAAATATGTTCAGACTTCACTTATGTCACTGAAGTGGAATTTTTAACTGAAGGGACTTAAATCCAGATTATCAAAGTTGCAATTACATGAATAAACTGACCAGGAGCCATACAATCTACTATTTCTAATGAACTGAATATCAGACTAAGCAACAGGATTCAGAGTTGTTGAAAATAAGAGGGAGGGGTGAACATCAGTTCCATTTTCAGTATGACCTTCTGTAAAAGCAATTTGACATTTTTTAAAAACAGAACAGATCACCATGGCCCTTCTCAAAATTGAACCCTCCCCAAAAAAACTGCATATGCCATAGCTAATTTTCAACTATTGTATTACTGCATATATTTGCACATAGGTCCAGCTGAAACTGCACAGACCTAGATTTATCATCATGTAATGTGCTGGCAGATCTGGGTCTATGCAATTTGTTAAAAGTAATCAGTAGAACAAAGAATGTAGCCCTGATTTTCTAGCACATAATGTGCTGGCCGATCAGGATCTATGTTGTTTACAGTTGGAGTCAATGATTAAGCTCATATACAGAACATTCCAGACTGATCACATTTATGACTTCTTATTCCTCAAAAACATATTTTTACATATGTTGGAGATACTGCCATTCCAAAAGTGTGGATTTGTTTCACAGATGAAAAGACCTTGTTTAGCTGATTTTAAAGATTTCTTCGAAATTCAGGTATCTTCCTCAACTAAGAATAAAAGAATTTATGATTAGGTTAGGAAATATGTTGTCACTCAAGCTTTCTTTTCTCAAATGAGTCAATCTTTTATGTAAATCTATTATACTAAATCCTTTGAAAATACCCATGTTTAAATGCTATCTCAAAGGGAACAATCTGTCCTTCAAACTTGTTATCACTTTTATTCATTACATTTTAAGCCACTGTATCAATTTTCAAATTATGGCTTGTTGGATAATCAAGATATAGGCCAAAATTTAGTTTAAGTCCCTTGCCATGATGACTCTCCAAGTGCTCCATGACAAACTGAATTAGCTCCCTTTCTCCTCTGGTGATACGGTATTGTCATATCTTGCTAGCAAATATTTAATGCATGTATGCATATAAAACTTTTAACAGGATGTCAACACAATAATGTCTACATGGTGCATATTTAAAGTCAAGTTCAACATTTTGAAGATAAAGAACTGCAAAGAAATTTTAGGAGGATAAACCCTTCAAAATAAATGTAAACATGTGATCCTACAAAATAAAAGATATATATTATAATTTTATAAAAGGTATATGGTATAAAAATAAAGGAAAAAGATTTTTTTAAATATTCAACATTCAACAATCTGCATTCCCACAAAAAAGACCACGATTGTCTATTGTGACATATTATAATAAAGTTTTTTAATTCAGTTCAAAAAAGGAAAAGACTTCTGTCTCACAGGATGGAAGTCAATACACTCAACAAGAATGTGGCTGACATTTCTTAGGATATTGTACTTTTGGAAATTTTAAATGATCTTAGCACACTGCTAACTAAAATGACTGCTTCCTTGTGCTCCAAAACTCAACCTGAATTTGTCTAAAGTACACAATCCATAGCAGCTATTAAAAAAGGGAAAATTAATTTTGTCAGACTAGACAATATACCAGCTTCTAAAAGTGCAATGAATATATTACCAAATATATAAAATGTAAAAAAAAGTTATTGGTTTGGGTTTTTTTTATTTACCTCTGAAGTTTGGGAAGTAAATATGAACAAGTGGAGCCAGCACATTTTTGAAAGGTGCACAAGAGTATTACACCATCAATCATACACAGAAATAAAGGGAATTAAAGGTTCTTTGAACAATAGCTAAGATATACAAAGTTTTTTTTTAAATAGTATAATCAGTGAGGAAACCTGGGGGAATTCTTTTTCTGTACAATTCTAACCCTATTCTAATAAGAAACTGTAAAGCACCACTTAAAATGGCTAAGAGAGCAAATTCAATTAAACATGGGACTTGTGCCAGGTAAGTATCTAGTATGAAATAAGGTATATTACAGTGTGTGTGTGTGTGTGTGTGTGTTTGTGTGTGTGTGTGTGTGTGTGTGTGTGTGTGTGTGTGTGTGTGTGTGTGTGTGTCAAATTATGCAATAGCAGAGCTGGATCTACAGAGCTAACATTTGGATCATACTTTTATGCTAGTATATATGGTATGCTTTTTTTTCTAAAAAGCTGTCTGCCATGAAATTAAACTGAATACTTAAAATGTAAATGTATACATTACAGGCAAATATTACCACACAGTATATAAACTATCATTTAATGTTCTCTGTGAAAGCCAAAAAAATAACTGACAATCTAATAATCTTATAGCATATATTTCTGTTAAGACCTAATGTGATATATTCTAATTTAATTTTCACATTAATCAAAGCTTACATATCCTTTAAACAGTCCAAGTGCCATTCTAATTTCATTTCCACAAACATAAATTAGCTATTGGATTTCTTTTCCGACAACACCCATGTGAATTAAATGATCTGGGTTTTGATTTTTTACATTTTAATTACTGATCTTGTCAGTATTAAGTACAGAAAACTTTCAATCAACGACCCAGCTCAGAAAAACAGACTTTGTTTCATTTTATGGTTAAGTGGCAGCATTCTTTGTCAGGCTTTCAGGCAGTTTCAAATGACTAAGAAGCCCCTAATCAATTTTATGGGAATTGTTAATTGCAATAGCCTTTGGTTCTGCTCCAACAGCTAAAAGACCCAACAAAAAGTCTGTAGGGATCAAATTTTGACAAAGCACACTTACTTTCCAAATTGAAGGTCATCAATAAAAATAGGCACAAGTATTCTTTTTGTTATATAGATTTACAGCCTTTTGCTAAATGACAGTACATACTTAGTGCATCACTATCTTCATCTATCTATTGTATTTGACAGGCATCCATTACTGAGTGGAAAAAAAGGTCAGCCTTTTAGGCAAGTAATGACCAGTATGGAGTTTGATATACATGTATATCTACTTTCCCATACTGCATTTCTCAGCATAACTTTATAAATTAAGTACACTCTGTTGCAATTTTGTTTTTCTGCCCAACATTCTGCACTAAACACTGATGACAAGGCTTATTCACAGAAAACCAGGACCTTATTTAAATACCAGAAATCCAATATTACTAAATATTATTGCTGGGCAGCAATTATTCCAGATTTTAAAACCAGATTAGGTGACCAAAAGTTATATTAAGAATTATCATGTTATAAATCAAAATGAAATTTTATAATAACAAAAAGCTCTTGCAACATATTCATTAAATTAATGTTTTGGGAATCTACAGTTAGGTTAATACAGCCCTTTTTATCTGTATGTTGGGTTATTTTGATTGGAAAGAGGTAACACAAATCCAGCTGTGTGGACTACTCAGATATCTGATTAAGTAATTCAAGTCCAAACCACCAGCCACCCATGGTGAACCTGCATATGTGTGTGACACTTTCTATTAGCAGGACTGAATGTTTGTTACAAGTATTGTAGGTAATCAGGAATAATTACAAATGAAACCTGTAAATAATTTTATCTATTGCAAATATTGTGGGAATAAACCACAGTAATATACTAGACAACCAGAAAAATATATTGGGCAACTAGATTCTTGCTACAAAATGATAACCAAAATAATTTTCAAAATTGTTTGTGCCCATATATAAGCATCAAAATAAGGGCATGCAAATCACATATTTTAAGCAAAGCCCAAATTTCTTCTAATCACATGACTTGATTCTTGACAAGTTTAAGTCCACAGAAATCCAGATGGGCTGATCTTGATTATCACTAAGAGAACTTAACTTCAGTAAAGAATACAGTAATCTGATTGGCTGATATTTAAATCCAATTCAAAATTGACTAATGTTTAAATCTTAACTCAACTTTAACACTTATTTAAATTTGGAACCAGGCCTTTTTGTTCTCAAAACTAATTTATAAACACAGGTACTGGACCAAGGTAAAAACTTCTAAATCAATCATGATCTTTTGATGAAAACAAGAATACAGTACATATACATATATTCACTTTGGTGATGCAAAGTCATTCTTCTATTGCAAGAATTAAATAAGATCTGTCATTGAGTGTTTACAAAATACCTGATATAAAACTAGATTTATGATAGAGTGCTTACAGAATATCCTAAAGAAAATAGATCTGTCAGTCACTGCTTTCCAAATACCCCAATGAAACTAGATAGGTCAGTTTGTGACTACATAATACCCCAATGGAACTAGATCAGTCCATTAGTGCTTACAGAATACCTTAATGACAATAGATCTGTTAGTCAGTGATTACAGAATACCCCAATGAAACTAGATTTGTCAGTCACAACTTACAGAATACCTCAATGAGATGAAGTTTAATTTTTCAAAAACTGAGATAACTCTAATAGCTTTAACAATTTTTCAGTTATATCATCGTTAGATGTCTGCAGTGTGACAGCTTATAGTGATGTCTAGCACTGGGACATCATAGCCAGATATTTAGCATATTGTCCCACCCAATACACATTATCCTTACACCAGGCTGACCAGTCCTAACAAGGCAGCTGTTAGTACCATTTTTATAAGTCTGTGGTATCATTCAGCTGGGGTTCGAACCTGCGACCCCACACATCCAAGGCAGATGTTCTAACCTCTAAATGTACTAATCTGACAAATCCAAATCTTAAATACATGTACATGGGAGACAATATATACCAAGACTCATTATGATATTTCAGTTGTTTCTATAGAGTTTGATAGATAGGTGGACAAAATTTGTAATAAAATTGGTAAACTTGCAATACTCAACAGACTGGTCCAATGTTGTTAAAGGATAGAAAGTCTAATCATTATAAAAAAAGTATACAAAGTCACGACAGCATGGTTCAGGTTTTTTTTAAGTAAATGAGTGTGACAGATGTATAAACAGACTAACAAAGGTGATCTCTCCAAACTTCATTTATGTAGTATATAATCAAAGTCATACCATGGACTTGCTTCATTTATACCCTGGACAAACAGTGGTATGACAATGTATGAATAATAATAATAATAATAATAATAATAATAATAATAATAATAATAATAATAATAATAATAATAATAATAATAATAATAATAATAATAATAATAATAATAATAATAGAAACAACATTAGCAATAATAATAATAGCAACAACATTAACAACAACAACAACAATAATAATAATAATAATAATAATAATTACAACAATAATAAAGACTTTATTTAGAGATAGTAACTCAATTAGTTACAGACCTAATCTACCTTGAGGCATTCTATCCATTGTGTAAAAGTATATACAACATGAGGTGAATATGGTTTGACACTGAATAATTAAGTGATTTTCAAAGTCAAAGTATCAAGCCTTGAACACATGCACAGGCATCTGTGAACACATAAACATATATAAAATATAAAATATCCTGCATTGACAAATTCAATTGTGAAAATGATGCAAAATTACAGAAAAGCAGGTGATATTTCTTGTACTAGAACTGTTCAATTTTCTAAAGATTTCCAGACATTGATTATGAAAAGAAGAGATGTTAGGAGCCTGTCTTATGTCACTGGGAATGTTGTTCCATACCAGTTGACTAGTACAATCAAAAGCTTTTTTTTAAACAATTCCTTCTTTGACCTTGTTATAAACATGCTTCAATCCCAAAGACAGAAAAAAAATGAAGTTAGAAACACATTGGATTAGAAGTAAAGTAAACAGATATTTACGCAAGTAAACAACTTATCAACTCGTTAAAATATTGTGCTCCTTCAAAGAAATCTTGAAAATATTCTACATTTACAAGAAGTGTAATTGTGGGTAACCACCTCAATCATCCCAGTTAGTCAAATTAAAGAACTAATTGGATCATTTAAATATCATGTTCCTACATTAGGCCATTTTAATGGTGTACACTTTGTTTTGTCTTATTTAAAGTTGTCAAGAGGCAAAATATTTCACAAAGCAGACAATAAAGTGTTTTCAGCCAGATTGGACTGATACATTTTGAAAATGCAGTCCTCTAATGTTAAGCATGCTGTATGCTAACAACTATGATAATGTTAGCTCTTGATCTTAAGTACTACACCATCTAGCTAAAATGAAAGTAGAGCAACTGCAATGACTCACAAATCCTTATGCTTTCAGTGCATATTATCCCCCACAATTGGTAATCACCCCACCCCAGTCAGTGACACAAGGATCATATTACAAAACCCATAACATACATAATCCATATTCTTGATGTGGATGAACATATTAAGTTTAACTGGAAAATAATGACTTCCTTCTTAGTGGTTACCAATGAGGCAACTTAACATCAAAGTTTCATGAATTTTCACCCTGTATTTCAGAAGAAATATAATAGACAGAGTAAAGGACAAATCTATCACAATATCACCAAAATATAGCATTTTAAAAATATTATGAGAAAGAAGAACAGAAAATGGATAATGAACAGAAGAATATACCCTTACATATGTATGTATGTATGTATGTATGTATGTATGTATGTATGTATGTATGTATGTATGTATGTATGTATGTATGTATGTATGTATGTATGTATGTATGTATGTATGTATGTATGTATGTATGTATGTATGTATGTATGTATGTATGTATGGTATGTATTATTATGACTTTATTTAAAGAGGGTAACTCAATTAGTTAAGAACTAATCTACCCTGAGGCCCTCATTCAAATGAATTTAATTATTTTTGCTGCATCTCTGAAGCCATTGTATATACTGGGTTTGGAAAGAGGAAATAGAATGGGCATTTCTAATCTCAACTGGAATACTATTCCAGAGCAAAGTTCCAGAGTATTGCAAACTTTTTTTTAAATAATTCCTTATTTGGTTTGGGAATTTTGTAATGTTTGGTAGACATTGATCGCAGGTGGAGAGTATTTCCAGGTAGCCTATACTTGAATAGTGATTGTAAATATTCAGGAGCATTATTATTGGCTATCCTGTACATTAATTTGGCTTTTCTTAAACATATTCAGTCTTTAATAGGTAGTATTTTTAACTTACCAACTAAATTTTCCTTGCTTTCTTTCTGGATTGATATTAACTCAAAAGCTCTTTTTTGGAGATGTGCCAGCTTTGCTAAGTTTTTATCATTTGAATTACCCCATACTGTATTACAGTAGTCTAAATAGGGTTGTATGTAACTGTTATAAAATAGTTTTCTGTGCTTTTCGAAGAAAGTGTGTTATCCTACTGAGAAGCCATAAACTTGAATTGACTTTTTTACTGATATGTTTGATATGTTCAGTCCATGATAGGTTATTATCTACCAAAACACCAAGTAGACTATGTGACAGACCATTTGCAACCTTTTATCCTTCCATGTCAGTCATAATTCATCACTATCAAGTTTTGTTCTTTTTTTGTGTTGAGATAAGTAATATTTTAGGTATGGTATGTATGTATGTAGATAGATAGGTAGGTAGGTAGGTAGTTAGGTATGCATGCATGCAGGCATGCTGGTAGGTATGTAGGTATATATGTATGTACTAGGTAGGTAGGTAAGTGGGTGGGTGGATAGGTAAGTAGGATTGTATGCATGTACAATTTTACCTGTTTCCAAGTCATTCATGTACATTTTTGATAAGGAATCTTAATGTATAAAACTGAATTTTGACTCCAAAAAAATAATATAAATGTTTTAATGTATTGTCTCAATTGGATTGAATAATGTTGAAGTCTAGGTAATACATTACAGAAGAAATCAATAATGACCTCTGACTTTCTGACATCTCATTTCTGGAGAAGTTTTCCCCAGTGTCTGACTAAAAATTTATCCACAGAAATGGAAATTACAAAAAGATGCTGAAAGTTTCCAATTTACCTTCCAAAAAGCAGATAAATCTTCATGTGACCATGACCTTCTGTAGTCTGATCCATCATCAACCATGGCTGTTTCAAGTAAACTATAGTAAAACTGTTTGTGAAGTCTCATGACAACTTACCCAGTGAAACAAGAGCCAACAAAATTTTACACACAAAAAAAAGCCTTGGACTGAGAGACCCTGACCTTTGAGCTTTTGATCCCAAATTGTTAAAGTGGAGATGCAGCCAGATATAAAACTCTGACCGATATCCTTTCAGCCCGGAATGCTAATACTCAAAAGATGTGACCATGACATGTAACTTTTAGGCTATTATGTCTCTAAGGATGCCCACCCACCCTCTGCTGTTATGAGGTTATTCTGATGATAATCCACTAATACAAAATAGAAATACATGCCTCTAAAAACTTTCAGCCTAGAGCTGGATGGACAGTCAAGGACTGGTAGATGGAGGATGCCAACTGTACCTTGTCTACTAATCTTGATTTTGCTTTAAATGCATGACAAAATCAAGGTCAATAATCTATGAAATCTGATATTATTGAATAATTGCCAAGTCATCAAACAATTATATTTTTTTCTCCATCAGACAAAATCTTCTCTGATGCAGAAATTCAGTACATCTCCATTTTCCCAGTTGCTTCAAAAAAGATCTATTCACTTCCAGAAAAGTCATGTGTTGATTAAACTTTTTAATATATTTTATTTTCATACTTTGGGGAAGTACATGGTGTCAAATGGTGTCCAGTTTAATCTCTCTCCTATTGTTGCAGTATAATTCCAAGCTTCGACAAATACAATGATAAGCAGTTATCTTGAGAAGGTGACAGGCCTATATCTAGTGTAAACATTTGCAGAACTGATTAAGCAAATCAGAATAGGGGTCAGTAAACTTTATACTGTTAACCTGGATGTACCTGCATTATCTGTTGTAAAATATCACTATAACCCAACAAAGAGATTATTTCAGCATAAAGGGAAGAAAAAATGCACAACTAGACCCTATAAGTAATTAAAAATCTTCTCACACCTACCATTTGTACTCACTAATAAATCATGTACAACAGAGAACAACAAAGATCCATATCTGCCATGGCATAATGCACCTGCAGATCAGAGTCAATGTTGTTTTTTCTATTGATTACTCCTAACAAACTCCAAAGACCCAGACCTACAGGCACATTTTGCAATGGCAGATTTAGATTTGTGCAATTTGCAGCTGGAATTGACTTAAAAGTGAATAAAGATGGTAAGCTCTGCTCCTCAATAAAACTTAGCAGAGGCAAATCTTACCACACAAATATACATGTATTAACTAGTTCATCAGATCCTATTCTCACTACACTCTTCTTATAGGGCATATTGTCTGATCATATTCTCACTACACTCTTCCTAGAGGGCACACTGTCTGATCATATTCTCACTACACTCTTCTTAGAGGGCTTATTGTCTAATCATATTCTCACTACACTCTTCTTTGAGGGCTTATTGTCTGATCCTATTCTCACTACACTCTTCTTTGAGGGCATATTGTCTGATCCTATTCTCACTACACTCTTCTTTGAGGGCATATTGTCTGATCCTATTCTCACTACACTCTTCTTAGAGGGCACACTGTCTGATCCTATTCTCACTACACTCTTCTTTGAGGGCATATTGTCTGATCCTATTCTCACTACACTCTTCTTAGAGGGCATATTGTCTGATCCTATTCTCACTACACTCTTCTTTGAGGGCATATTGTCTGATCCTATTCTCACTACACTCTTCTTTGAGGGCATATTGTCTGATCCTATTCTCACTACACTCTTCTTTGAGGGCTTATTGTCTAATCATATTCTCACTACACTCTTCTTTGAGGGCTTATTGTCTGATCCTATTCTCACTACACTCTTCTTAGAGGGCATATTGTCTGATCATATTCTCACTACACTCTTCTTAGAGGGCTTATTGTCTGATCCTATTCTCACTACACTCTTCTTAGAGGGCATATTGTCTGATCCTATTCTCACTACACTCTTCTTAGAGGGCATATTGTCTGATCCTATTCTCACTACACACTCTTCTTAGAGGGCATATTGTCTGATCCTATTCTCACTACACTCTTCTTAGAGGGCATATTGTCTGATCCTATTCTCACTACACTCTTCTTAGAGGGCATATTGTCTGATCCTATTCTCACTACACTCTTCTTTGAGGGCATATTGTCTGATCCTATTCTCACTACACTCTTCTTAGAGGGCATATTGTCTGATCCTATTCTCACTACACTCTTCTTTGAGGGCATATTGTCTGATCCTATTCTCACTACACTCTTCTTTGAGGGCATATTGTCTGATCATATTCTCACTACACTCTTCTTAGAGGGCTTATTGTCTAATCATATTCTCACTACACTCTTCTTTGAGGGCTTATTGTCTGATCCTATTCTCACTACACTCTTCTTTGAGGGCTTATTGTCTGATCCTATTCTCACTACACTCTTCTTAGAGGGCACACTGTCTGATCCTATTCTCACTACACACTTCTTTGAGGGCATATTGTCTGATCCTATTCTCACTACACTCTTCTTAGAGGGCATATTGTCTGATCCTATTCTCACTACACTCTTCTTTGAGGGCTTATTGTCTAATCATATTCTCACTACACTCTTCTTTGAGGGCTTATTGTCTGATCCTATTCTCACTACACTCTTCTTAGAGGGCACACTGTCTGATCCTATTCTCACTACACTCTTCTTTGAGGGCATATTGTCTGATCCTATTCTCACTACACTCTTCTTAGAGGGCATATTGTCTGATCCTATTCTCACTACACTCTTCTTTGAGGGCATATTGTCTGATCCTATTCTCACTACACTCTTCTTAGAGGGCATATTGTCTGATCCTATTCTCACTACACTCTTCTTTGAGGGCTTATTGTCTAATCATATTCTCACTACACTCTTCTTAGAGGGCATATTGTCTGATCCTATTCTCACTACACTCTTCTTTGAGGGCATATTGTCTGATCCTATTCTCACTACACTCTTCTTAGAGGGCATATTGTCTGATCCTATTCTCACTACACTCTTCTTTGAGGGCTTATTGTCTAATCATATTCTCACTACACTCTTCTTAGAGGGCATATTGTCTGATCCTATTCTCACTACACTCTTCTTAGAGGGATTATTGTCTGATCCTATTCAGATGGTTGCCATTTTTTGCACATGATGTTTAGTTTGAATTTGATGCCATTTTTCTGCACATGTGAGGCTATATGTGGTGACCAGATTATTCATCGGAGAAGGAGGGACCATGGAAGATCCTGGAAAGAACCATTGACCCAGTGATGATTTCTCAAGCACACATTGGCTAAGCCAAGACTCGAATCTATGTGTACAGACAGTAGATGTAGCACTTTAAACCACTTGGCCACGAAGTGCCCACAAGAAATGATGTATATACTAACAGGAGCAAATCAGAGATCCAAGGCCATGGGACTCTTGTTATGTTAGGTTTGGGACTACCTGACTTTCAACAGTTGCAAATCCAGTCTGTGTTTATAATAAAGATCCCAATGAAACCTCAGTTTACATTTCAAATTTCCAGTTAATTAATATTTATATTTGTTAAAATGAGTACCTCTTTGACTTTTGTACTCACAAAGCTTTAAAATATTGGGTTTACAATTTTATATCAGTATGAGTGAAATGCAAAAATACTTGACATACCCATACCCATTTGTAATTCACACTCGCTAATGATATCTAAAGTTGGAAATCGAGGAGTGTGGTTGGATTTTAGTGGTATTTTGAATACATTACTTGCTACATGATGACAATGAATTGGTAGCCAAGTTTAAACTCAAAAGCTTGACTTAAGTTTCAAGTGACACTGTAAACTGTTTCACAATTTGATTTCTGTGGAAATTCATGAATACTAGCAGATACTGGATCAATGTGGTACATGTACATATAAGGTAACAATGAAACAAAACTTAGCTGGATCTGGTAACTGTGAATTAAATAAATAATTATTTAAAACTCAGGATTCCCTCCCTGGATGAGTAGATGTTGCCATTTGGTAAAACAATTTATGCAATTGGACTAATGGATGATACTTCATTATTGAACATGTCGAAAAGTAACATATGCTATACCAGGGGATTGTTACATGTGACTGCAGCCATTCAAAGGTCAGGTTTTAATTCCATCTCTCTACTGGGTGTCAAGAATTTCTAGGAATTCTATACAAGACCATTCATTGTAACTGTAGAGTGCTGAAATCATCTCAGATATTCTTCAACAATTACAAGATTTTCAAATTAGCTGCTGTGCTACACATTTTGGATGTCAGCTTAGAACCATTGCATTCTGGACAAAGCAGACATAACTGGCAGTGTTTAACTCATAATGATTATCTATTTAAGGGAGATGTGAGATTTTTAGGACAGTCATCATGGAAGCCATAGTCAGTGGACTTAGTGAAAAGCCCCTGTCAGAATGATCATCAATTTTCATTTATGATAAACAAGACTTGAGGTGAAAACCCCACATCAATCTGACTTTCTGTTGAAGATGAGTTGTGATAAAAAGATGTTTAAGATGGCTGTCACTGATTTTTAAGATGGCTACCATGGCAGCCATACTGGACATCAGATTGACACAATTTTTATTTAGAGCAATTAAACATCATACAAGTCTTTCAATAAAAGCTCTATCTTAATATAAATATCCAATTTATTTTCAATAAATTTTCAATAGCAGACACATTAGATGTCAGATCAGCAATATTTTCCTTTAAACATCATAAGAAGTCTTTTAGTCAGGAGAAGTAACAATTACAATGGATGTCTTAGCAGCACCATTTTCATTCAGAATCAAATAGAACATGGGATGACTGTAAATGTCAAGTTTCAAGACAATCCTCCAAGTAGTTATGGAGAAGTAGAGATAACAGACTTGTGCTAACAGACAGATGGGCAATGGACAAGAGACCATTACTTAAGTTCCTCTAGTTTCAACTAAATGCTTTATGATGATGTAAAACCTGCATATAGAGAACATTCAAGAAATCATTAATATTTATATGTCATGCACATATGTCCTTTATATAATGGTAAGAAAGAAATAACAAACATTGAGGATTCATAATTATTGTACTCCATGGACCAATAAAACTTACCCTTTGTGCAGTAACATGTCCTTTATATAAAAGTAAAATACATTCAATAAACTTGGTTCATAAATTGTTATCTTTTCTACGTAGCTGATCCTTCATTTAAAGGTGGTCCAAGAAAGATATATTTAACTTATTTGCAATAATATTTCCTATCTCAACATTGTGGTTTTTAACCTTCTCTATTTTTTTACAAATCTATTTTTTACATTTAAACTTTACATCTACTCTCACAAGAATACAGAGGCCCTGAGTAGCCAAGTGTTCTAAAGTGCTCTAAATCATTGCCATCTCACCTCGGCATGGGTTTAAGTCTCAGGTTCGGCCAATGTGGGTATATGAGAAAACTTTCCATTAGCTTCTTTTGTTTCAGTGGTTCTTTCCAGGGTTAATTTCTTCAGTTCATCCTCCACCATTAATATTGGCCACTATGTATAGCCTATCTTGTGCTGAAAAATGTCATTAAACCCAACAACAATAATAACACAAGAAAGCTGTTGTCTTCTCAGATAATGGCAAAGTCTGCTCTTAGAGGCAGAGAAAAATTCAAGAACAAAATCAAAAAGTGAACTGTCACCTTTTAATTTCCAATTTTTATTTCACTGACCTTGAAACAAGCACCAAAACTCTTTCTCTTCTTGCCAACAGCACAGCATTTTTGTATCTATAAAGCAGGTGTACATGATGGGTTACAGTCTAATGTTTACCTGTCACATATACATGGTAATTAACATTCATTACTTTTCAAGCCACACTGTAAGGTTACTGCCATTGTGCATTCAACTTTGACAAACTTGATGGCAACAGAGCAAGTACTTGTTTCCCAAACTAAAAGCAGTTTCATCATGTGACAAAAATATTTGATCCTTTGATTTTTTTTCATGCTGATTAGACAAATAAATTTTGAATAGATTTCTGATGTCTGAGCTTTAAAATGTCAAGCAATTATCCACCACATGCTCCACAGTTGATATATAAAATCCTCTTTACCAGATAGCATACCTCTTAAAATCTGCTATCAGCCACAAAAAAAGCCAGTCACACATTTCAAAGGGTGAAAATCCACTTACATCATGTGGGACTTTGTGGTATGCAAGCAATAAATGTAGCCATGTCTCATTCCATTTAGGGATCCAAGGAGGCAGTGGTTTAAAGGGCTTGCCCTTACAGATCACTGCCATCAAACTTTTATCTGCGTGGGTTTAAGTCTCATGCTTGGCCAACATGGGTATGTGAAAAAGCTGCCAGTCAGCTTCCCATAGGTTGGTGTTTCCTACTGGGGTTTTCCAGGGTTCTTACTCCACCAGCTATAATGGCTACTAAGCCTTAAAGCCTATACTTCACTGAGAAAAGGTGTTAAATTCCAAAACTACATTATCACTATTCCATTCATCCTGTTCTGCACACAATATCTGCAGCCTTAACTTCATTGTTCATTGAAGTACTCAACCTATGATTCAATTTGCAGAGTTGTTGATTAACCATGCTGATAAACAGTTTAAAAAAGTGTTTCAATGATGTGGCAGTGAAGTTAGTTCCTAAAAAAATATTGATAATTTAGCCACACTTGTGTCTAGATTTTGTTCAAGACAACTGCTCCACATTATCAATAGTATTTTATTTTAGGAAAGTTGTTTTCACTGGTGCTCTCTAGTCTGCAGACCATTGTGTTATCATCTTACACTAATGGTAGGTGTTCTTATAATGAAAAACTGCTAAGGATATCAAACCCAAATAGACCTCAACAGCTAAAATTTGGACAGTCTCTACCTGCACTGGTCCCTTTAATGCATAATGGAAACATTTACCAGTCTAATGTGCCCTGAAAAGACTAGCCAGCTTCATGTAATGCAGCCCTTTGACCTTCCATCTTTCAGCACTTGTCAAAAAAAATGCTTTCTTATAAGGCTGCATCCAAGGCAATGTCCCTGACAAAAATGATCTCTCACCCATTTATATCTGTTTAGAAATCAACCTTTCACCAAACATGATTCAAGATTACTTTATTCTTCTATCTGCTGAAGTAAGAAACAACACTTTTTTGTTCTTATGTTTAGATTGATCATTCTTTGTTTCATTTGCTGCTGTATATTGTGTTGCTGATGTTATGGGGTTTATTGCTATTTTTCAGCAAAAGATAGGCTATTTATGGCTGGTAAAAATGGTGGAGGAAGAACCCAGGAAAACCCAAGGAAAAACCCCCAACCCTCAAGAAGTTACTGGCAAACTTTCTCACATTCCCACATCTGATGAGCCAGAGACTCAAACCAATGAAGACAAATGTGCAACTGCAGTGATCTGAAACAGTGCAAACTTAAGAACACAAGGGACCCAATGTACATGCTGCGCAATCCTACCATTTTTATCTGTATTTCCATGTGTACATTCTAACTGAATATGATTATTCATGTCAAAGCACCAGGACAAATTCTTCATAATATCTGAAAAATCAATGAAGATTCCAGAAACACTTGATGTGTTTGTCAACCATTCAATCTCAACAAGTTTCAATATCTTCACACAAAACATCAACATTTTCTAAAGTGATCAATCAATCCTTTCCTGAGCTCCATGAAATCACCAATACCAGTTTAATGCACAATTCAAAAAACATCAGTTTGGAACTATTGGAATCCCACTGCTGCCCCAAAAATGTTTCAAGCAGATTTCAAGGACACACTAGCACAATACAAAGGTTCTACAACTTTATGCAAAGCTAAAACAAACCCTGTTTTACTTAACTGTTTTATAGCTCTAGAAATGAGTGCATCTCTAAATACAAGTCCTAATATTTTGAGTCACAAGTGAGAAAATAAAGTTTCAAGACAAAAAAATTGAAAAGTGAGAAAAAATTTAAAAATTGGGATGAGCAACTTAAAAAGAAGATTCAACATAAAAATAAAAAAGGTTTTTAAAAAATTTGGATGCTACCACAAGTTTTGAACCTGCGACCTCTTGCTTCATAGCTGGGACACAGAAAGACAAATGTGGGTGTCTATATAAAAGATAAAACTGGTTTAGGCTTAGCTAGCCATAGATAGATCAACAACATAATTTTTTTGTTGACAGCCTCTGGTACCTGTTTGTGGTTTTAGGTAATAATTAAGTTTTTGAAGTTTCTCCATTAGTTCAGGGTATTCCCTCACACGTCTGTAAAAGACTCGTATTAGCACTATTTCCTTTATATTGTACTAAGAATAAGGCTTACAGTGAATCCTTCCTACAGAAAATTTTCAGTACACTGGTCAGTTCTGCTACCATAATGGCACTCTATTCATAACTATAAACCATCTCCAATGGATAAACTGCAAGAAACTATGGATGACCATTCTGGGTAACAGATGAATAAAAGTTCTTGTTGGAAAATACTGCAACTACATGTAGTGTTGATATGCTTCTAAACAACAAGAGTATGTTGCTGGAAATCATGAGCAGTCATTTCATCTTAGCTAGTTTTGCCCTTTTTGCCTTGAGCGATATCAAGAAACCAAATTTAATCATTTTTTTGTGAATATCAATATGTATGTGATATAGTGATTTAGAGTTTTAATGTAGCTTTAACAATTTTTCAGTCATATCGCTATGATGTCTGCAGTTTGGCAGTTTATAGTGATGTCTAGCACTGGGGCATCATGCCACAGACATGTGACATGATGTCCCACCCAGTCACATCATCCTGACACCAGGATGACCAATCTTAACACTAACCTCTTAATGCTGAGCGTGAAGCAAGGCAGCTGTTAGTACCATTTCTTAAAGTCTTTGGTATGACTTGGCTGGGGTTTGAACCCGCAACAACAATAACAAATATATAATAAAACAACATAGCAAGTCAAAGTCTCTCCATTTTTGAGAACACGCCATACAACACATTTTGAGAAAGACACACACACACGCACAAGATGTCAATATCTGAAAACTATGCAATGCTTTATGTTATTTTGTTTTGGCTCAATCTTAAAAACTGTGTACATCGGATGACACAGTCCTCATTAACGTATTTGTATTAATGCACCACAATATGTGAAAAAGCTTGCCAGTAGCTTCTCGTGGGTCGGTGGTTCTTTCCGGTGATTTCCCGGTTTCTTCCTCCACCATTAATACTGGCCGCCATGAATAGCCTATCATGTGCTGAAAAATGGCGTTAAGCCCAACAACAACAACTACAACAACAACATTAATGCACCACAAGTAAACATATGTACTTGAACTATATTGCACAAGGGAGGAGTTCTTTCTTACTTTAAAGGATAATAATGAATGAGAAAAAAAATCTACATTGTTGTTTGGAGAGACAAGGCAATCCCAGTTGCTGGATTATATTATATGTTTCTCCAGGATTCTTGCCCAAATGCAGAGACAAATATTGTAACCACTAACTAGTGTTCACAAAAAAAGATGTAATGTAAACAGTAATAAATACAGTTGACAAGACCCCAGAAGAAGTGGACAAAACCAAATAACTGCCAAATGTGGATAGCCAAATTTGGCACACTCTCTTGCATGCATCAGAACCAGTGATTGAACCAATGACCTACATAAAACAAATCAAATGTGTCAGGGCTATGCACCTAGGACCATACATATATCTTTGTGGAATACTAGGGCAAAGGTGGGATGTAATTAACTTATAATTCTATGATTTATAACATCAGAGACCTTTCTGTATGGTTTGTAAGTAAGAACAAGAGACCAATTTGTACTAATTGACAATCACACCAAACATGAATTTGTAATGGCTCTCCGTCAGAGAATTGATTATGCAGAAGTCTGGATACAATATTTCCAGTCTAAAAATTGGTTACTGTTTTGCAATTAAAAAAGAATTTGATCCCATATCTGATTATGTCACATGTATTTTTTTAAACCTGGTCACATAGTACAACCTTGCACAGGTGTTCAGAACATTGTCTCTCTGTCTAATTATTTTCTACTTTAATGTTGACACACAAGCAAGGTTATTCATAAAAGGAGAAGGACATTTTTATATCAATTTTGATGGATGTGCCACTGCATATTTTGTTGAAGATATAAGGACAACAAAACAATCAGTTGATTGTCATACATTGCTGAATTTCATCAATGATGAAGACAGCTTCTGACTCGAGTTACATAACAGATTGGGTATGATGATCAACTTGCACCTAACATGTAAAATGCTGTATCATCAATTATGGATTCCAGTTACTCATATACATTTTTCAACAATAAATGCATCAATAAAAACCTAAACAACTCAGTCTTTGATAAATAAGAAAGTTATTTAAAATGTTTGGAGAAGGAAACAGAAGAATTAAACTAATGACAAACCTGCCTGAATGTCAACTCTGTTAAGTAACCACCTGATTTTAATAGTTACTTCTTTTTCCAAAGTCTTAAGGTTGAATAAATTGTGCTTTGAAGTTAACATAGTCAAGCCAGAAAGGTCTTGAGAAAGTTCACTGATTATTTCTTATTTTACCTCTGAAACAAAAAAGGGCCTATGTTTAAGCTTCAATTGGACTGACAAGACTATCTTAAATGGTACAGTGACATACCTCATTAGAACTCCAACCATATTGGTTCAAAAGGGGGTGCATGTCAAAAAACTGATTTTTCAAAGGAAAGCTAATTGCAACAGGTTCTTAAGCTAATAAATTCTGATGAAAGACATGATTATTTGGAGTGCATTTTATGAACAGTTATTTCCGATTTGTCAAGAAAACTAAGGGCATACACTTGGGAAACCAGAAGGAACCAGTTTGTTGAAAGAATTCTTTTGTCGAGAATCTTGCTTGGAAAAAATCAGATTGACTCTGTGGGAACAATAGAATTACAGTTCCCTCATTAATAAAGAAAGGTAAGATAGCTGTCTTAAAAAGGAAAACAGGCTAGGACACAGTTGTGTGGAAAGAAACGGCATAAAGGTATGCAATTTTAGTTTCCATTCAATACGCTATTTCATTTGTTTGGCTTTTTACAAATGTGTTCATATGCTTATGATTTATGCATGCATCATGTATTCATTTCATACAGCTTTATCAATATGTTAGTGTTATGCAATTTGATTCTTAATTTGGTAATTATTAATTCATTGAGACGATTGACAGATTGCAAGTAATCAAATTTTCAATATGCAGTATTTCATAGGAATTTATGTTGTAACTCAAAGAATACAAATAAACAATATTTCAAAGGGATTTAGAAATAAACCCTAATATACAAATGTGTCATGTTTTTCATGTTTATGTTGATTCTCTGTGAATGATGATATTGTTAGCGTGAGTTAATGACAAGCATATATTTATATATGATTTTGCAATGTTTAAATGATCTTACAAGTTATTGGTTATTGTAGCTACATTTTGTGGATATTATGCCATGAGTAATTAAGCATTTATTTTATTGAACTGAACTGGCAGGCCAAATGTAAATAAGACATGTAGTAATGTATGTTGGTATATATGGCCACATTTGTCTAAGAAAGCACATTGTAATTCCTAATCAACTGCAGCAACCAGTGCAAAGAACTTCAAGTTAAGATCATTATTACTTATGTAAGTACCAAAACACATAATCAGTAAAGACAGCTTTTTATAAGATCACTTTATGTCAGAATTTGTGTGGTGTGAATCACCTAAGCTAAATATGAGCAGAGTTATATATTCTAAGCAAATAATTGTTGAACCATAATTAGCTCCCATAATGCTCTCATATTTAAGGAACAGCTTTATAATCCAAGAGGAGATAAGTAATGGAAAACCTGATTAGTCCAGGGGAAATGCACATATATGAGGTCAGACTAAACAGGTTGGAAAGAGGACCAAAGAACAGCATTAGACATGGACATAAAAAGCCTAGGATTTGACTCAGAATTCACTGCTCAAAAAGTTATGTAAATTGAACAATGCCACTAAATTCTATCAATGTGAATCAGTTGGATTGAAATAAAATTGTGATCATGCATTTCATTACATTTGTTTTAGTAAATATGTTGTATTAGTTGAAAGTGGAATTTTGGTTATATACTAATTGATTAAATTTGTTTTATTTATTGGAAATGTGGGCTCATAGTTTTTATTTCTTTCAATCACTTGCTCAGCTTTCTGTTAAGATTCCATCTATCCATCCACACTGGGTAATAACATCATGGAAGATCATTCCCTAGTTAAGGAATGCCAAATCAATTAAGGAGGGTTTAATGTTTTAAAATCACCTATTTACAAAGTCAATCATGCTAAATTAATGCAGTAATGACATTCCATTAAGCATCCTATTTTCAGAGGCCAATTACATCACTCCCTTGCTATAATACCTTTCATTATAATACAGTTTCATTTTTAAGGCAGGAATCTCTTACCATAATTAAGGACCTTCATTACAAACTGTAATTTACTTGAAGGCTCTCATGGACTGTCTTTTAGTAAGAGAATATTGTATCTGACTTTTCTAAGGATGCTATCAAAATATTTTTTTCAGTGTATCACTTAAACAGTTTTGAGGATAAGAAAATTGGAGGTAAATTTCAAAACAACCTAAATTTTTTTATCCATTTGCTGGTTTCAATGTTCTAAGGTGGCTTATCCAGTATGATTCCTTTTCCTTCCTGGTTTTGGAACTCCAACTGTGGTTGTTAGCAATAACGATAAATGTTATATCATTGAAAGTGTGGCATGGGAAGGAGAAGTGTTCTTCGATCGGCCTTCTGTACAGCTTTTTTGTCATCCAAAACCAGGAAGGAAAAGGAATCATACTGGATACGCCGCCGCCTTAGAACATTGAAACCAAGCGGTCTAAACCAAGAAGACTAGAAAAAGAAAACTATGCACTAGTAGAATTTAACTTTGTCTAAATCTTCTTAGTATCCTTCAATTTTTACTATAAGAATAACCGGTATAGAATCAAATATCCGGGATATAATCAGTGTTACATAAATGTACAAAAAAGTAAAAGTAGATGTCGCTTTGGCTTGTAGACTTTTAGGGAATTATACAGTTTTCAGTATCTGCAACAAGTCTATACAAGCTGGTTGCATTTATAGTTTTACCTCATCTGGAGACAGCCATGTAGAGGTTTACAAACACCACATTTTTGTGTTTATTTGTTTGTCTTATATATGTTTTGTATTAGCCTTTGAAAAAGAATCAATAAGAGTGGAAAGGCTCAGGCTAGTTAGTTACTGGTTTCACACTTTTTTTGCTGCATCTATTTTAATCAATCCCCAACACACATAATCCCTTGGTGGATCCAGTGTGCTTGAAAGGGTTGTTATTATGATTTGTATTATATATATATATATATATATATATATATATATATATATATATATATATATATATATATATATATATATATATATATATATATATATATATATATATATATATATATATATATATATATATATATATATAAGATTTAATTATTTGTCTTTTGAGTATATAAAACAAATGTTCTGGCAGATATGATACATACAACTCAGATGCATGAAATAAAAAAAAAAATAATGATAATCAGTAGTTCACATCCTGACTAGATGATTATAACATGATCAGCTTAGTCCTATGGCTTTGCAATGACTATCTGAACAAGGGGCCAGGATTGGCCAAGTGGTCTAAAGCACTAGAACACTGCCAACTCACCCCAATCTGCAAGGGTTCAGTATAAGATTTGGGGAATGTGGATATGTCCTATGGCTTTGCAATGACTACCTGAACAAGGGGCCAGGATTGGCCAAGTGGTCTAAAGCACTAGAACACTGCCAACTCACCTCAATCTGCAAGGGTTCAGTATAAGATTCGTTGAATGTGGATATGTGAGAAAACTTGCCAGTAGCTTCTCGTGGGTCAGTGGTTCTTTCTGTGGATTTCCCAGTTTCTTCCTCCACCATTAATATTGACGACATGGATAGTCTATGTGTACTGAAAAATGGTGTTAATCCCAGAACAACAACTACCTGAACAGATGATAAAACATTAGTCTCCTCTATGTGTGGTAGTTTAGCCCTATGACCTGCATTGGTCCAATGACCTCACATTGGTTACCTGAATAGCACTATTGTATCTCTTATAATCTGAGTGTGAAATGATTCAACAATGTGGTATTTAATGAGTGTATTTTTTTTCAAGATATGAGTATCCAACATGCCAAATTGTCATTTATAGGTTAACCCCATGTTCAGAATGCCCTTAGATTTACACAGACTGACAATGCTTTCATTAACAGAGACCTCATGAAAATTACACCAGAGAGATTTGCTACTTGACAAGACAAATTCTTCTTCTGACAATAGCCAATATGAAAATAAGACAAGGTCACGTTTTTTACTTTACAAGTTCTCTTTGATCTCTATTATGCAACATCAATGTTATTATCAGTGACTGATGGAATATTCAAGATGCTATAGAGTGGTCATTAATATTGCAGAATATCATGATGTCCAATTTAAATCTATACTTGAATGTAGCTTAAAGCTATTAAATATGTATCATTTTTTCTGGCACTGACCTCAATTCTTTATTTTAAAAAATTCTATTTTCTTCAATACAGTACTACATTGTGATCAAGATCTATGTATCAAAATTGATTGGACAAGTACAAAAGCAAATCTTACAAACTTTAGAAATCCATTTTGTTGCATTTTCTAAATCGCATAAATTTTATTTTCATACTAATTTACATTTTGTATAAATTTTACAGACCAACTCTTAAGATTATTAAATATTTGCATATAAAACTTAAAGGGTATGAGAATTCATCAACCATTAAAGAGTCTGTTAAACTTGGTTCACATCAAAACATGGATCCCAAATAGGGGGTAATCAATTTCAAGGTATCCATTGGTGAAAATTAATACAAATGATTTGTTGGCCAAGTTTAAACTATTGGAAGCTACTTTGTACCATTGATTGTGCTGGAACAATATGGAGAAGTACAAAAGACACTGAACAAAGAGGCAATGAACATTTGAAAATCTGCAAGATTGTCATGGAAACCTATTCAACAGTGGGCACTGAAGCAAGTACAGCAAACACTTTAAATTTGCCATCCATATAAACAGTGTCAAGACTGCAACCTTCTGACCTCAAGAAAAAGAATAATTATCCCTTGCTCACCTTCATGACCATTTTAGTCCCTAAAAATCTGAGAGGATAATAGTGGACAATTTATATTGTCAAGACTCCAGAGTTATTATACAGTTATGGGCTTGAAAATTAACCAGATTTTCATGAAAAAATGTATGTAGTCATCACTGAACAAAGAAATCTGCATCAACCTCAATGATATTTGATATTAGCTAAGAAAGAGATACAAAAAAAAAAAACAAGAGAATTTACAACATAATCAATAACTTCCCAACATCCAGCTGCAAACTGCACAGACCCAGATCTGTCAATGCATAATGTACGAGCAGTTCAGAGTCTGAGCAGTTTTTGTAGTAATGAGTTGAGCAAATAACTAAGATCCTGATCAACTGGTGAATTATACAACAACAGATTAGTCTATGTTGTTTGCAGTTGGAGAACTTGTACAGGGGTATAATACTGCAGGAAGCCTGAAGTTCAGTTGCCTTATATATGTATATGGAAAGTCTACAATTATCTCTCCATTTCATAAAAACCAAACAAGATAAAATATATCAAGTATGAACACTATTACAAAAGATTTAGCTTTGGTATGGAGTGAACTTGCAAGCCTAATGAAACTTTACACTGTATATACATTATAACAATAGGGAATGGACAAATTACTAGTATAACAGAGTTCCAAAATGCTCAGCTATAATGTGTTTTGTACTTAGTTTCAACTGCTGACTGAAAAAAAACTGAAGTTCATACTTTTGTAAAGAGGCCTAGAATATCAAACAGTTATTAATAATTTTTCACAAATAACCTTGAAAAACAAAAAGTAAACACCAGGACATGGGTGTTTGATATAACCCCTTTTCTTTTCTCTAGAATCTGTTACACCAGTCTTACAATTGGTCTACTCCCATTTCCTTTGTGACAATATCATGTAATACAGCTCTTTTATGCTAGTGTTTAACATGATCTGTAAATATAAAACCAGTCCATTTTTTCTATCTAGCTTTTGTATCACAGAGTCCCCTCTTGAATACAAGCTTTTTATTAGCTAAGTGAATCAAGTATGTGAGGCTTCATGACAGCTTTGATCTTGATTGTGTGAATCAATGTTCCAATATCAAACACATGTTAATGCAATATAGGAAGACAAAAGTAAATATCTGTACCAGTACACCTTTGGAATTCTGATTAATAAGACAATGTCCACATGGAATACAACAAAAATCTAAATATATTACATAAAACCTTGGTTACTAGGTGCTGAAGTTCTCCCATCAAGTAATAACAACAACAACAACAATAACAACAACAATAATAATAATAATAATAATAATAATAATAATAATAATAATAATAATAATAATAATAATAATAATAATAATAATTCTTTTTTATTGTGGGTAACTCAAAATACAGATGTATCTAGTCTCCATTGAAGTAACAAAGCTTTAACAAATGGCATCTTAAACAAATTTCACTGTCACAAATGCCATAAAAAGATACATCACATTATTTGGGGAAAAAGGCACAAGTTTCCAAATTTTCATTACCATAGCTTTTTCAATATTTACAAACAAGCCATAAAGTGATAATACCAAAAATTCAGCATGAAAAAAAAAAACATTTCTAAACTTTTTATTAACTGCTAGTAAATGATAACCTTTTTAAAAGTTAAAAGCGGATTCTTCAGTGAGTGTTTTAAATGGTTGGTGCTGCAGAATCACACCCATTAATGCCTGGATAGATTATGGAGATCCTGATTTATAGGAAGATTGGTCAGAAGAAAATATCCAACAATGATCTCTGCAGTCAGAAATTCACACACTTCCAGAAGAAGATACCAGAAAGATTTTCAAGATAGCTGTCAAAATTGGTGGCCATACTGGATCAGCATCAATTTCATTGAGTACCAAATACAGATACTGCAGAAAGGCAAAACACCATAAGTCTTAAGGCCAAAACACACACCATGGCAAAATCTCTCCCTCCCCCATCTCTGTCTCATATATATATATATATATATATATATATATATATATATATATATATATATATATATATATATATATATATATATATACATACATACATACATACATACATACATACATACATACATACATACATACATACATACATACATACATACATACATACATACATACATACATACATACATACATACATACATACATACATACATACATACATACATACATACATACATACATACATACATACATACATACATACATACATACATACATACATACATACATACATACATACATACATACATACATACATACTCATATTTTCAATCCAGTAAACTATCAAGTGAATCCTTAAATATCTAAATATACCAGTGGTCACCATGTTAATGACTCTTCATACCTTTGAAATAATGGTCAAATATTATGGATCTCTGATTGTATCTTTGACATCCTAATCAATCAATGTTCACTTCAATTACTGCTAGAAAATGCTCACTCAGCTACTAATAGCATGACCATTGTATACTGAAGCAAACATGTGCCTAAACATCCAGGTTTATACTGTTCGATTTATGACTATTTTTTTTAATAAAAAAAACAGTCCACCACCATGATCTTCCAAAGGAAGGTGGGTTTGTACTGTTTCTAATTGGTTGTGCATCATACAAGAGATCGGGTGGATCTTTATCAATGGTCAAGGAGACCATTAATAAATCATCATACACCACAAACAGCTGCCTCTGACATAGAGGGAAGGGGAATCAATATCTTTAGTGGTCATCTGCAACCACCCATCTGTGGCCATTAGCTTACAATGAAAAGACTTTATTGTACAAAACAACACAGCTGATTTTTTCAGAGTTTCTGAATTCATGTAATTTCTATATAGAAACAGTGGCAACAAAAAAAACTTAAATTACACTAAACATCTGGTAATTGTGACGCTTTTGTATTGCAATGATAGCACCAGTGAGTTATTTGTTTGTAGTACTACTTTTACTGTATCTTCATACAATAGTGACCCCATGCAGTAAACAAAAAATACAATTTTTTAAAATGGCAGCTTTCATATATGTCATAAAAATCATTTAATGTATTCTGTCTAAACACACTTTTATGTCTCCAACTGCCAGCAACATAGACTCTGATAAGCTATTACATAATGCACTAGCAAAATCAGCATCTATGCTGTTTGTTCTACTTATTAATCCAAACAAAATGCATCAACTCAGATCTGCCTGCACATTAGGAAACAACAGATCTGGATCTATGAAGTTTAGTAGTTGAATCTGTCTTACAAGTGAATATACACTGTAGTTGTTCCCATTTAAAGATGGAAATAAAGTCATCAGTTTAAATTATTAAAAGGTCTTGCCATTCTTGAAGGACACAAAACCTCTCAAAAAATGTCTGCAAATACTAAATGTCACAAATTTCTCCTCCCCATCTTAATTTTTGTTACTGTAACCATGACTGTTAGTCCTAGCCTCAGCAATGCTACTTTCTACCAGAGTATATTGGAATTTCAGTCTAACAGTTATTCTATTGGTCTATATAAAATCTGTTTATTATTGTAAACAGCATAGACCCACATCTGTTATTATCTGTGGTGTCCCAGATGAACTAAATATATGATGTATTGTTCTGATTATGAGTTCATGTGAACAGCAAAGACACACCCCCCATAAGTTGGAGCATATTTATCTGATAATAAACCCATACTTTATGATAACCCCACCCACCACTTTCAAGACATGACTTATGAAGCTAAATCATTTATGATAACCCCACCCACCACTTTCAAGACATGACTAATATGAAGCTAAATCATACCAATCAGAGCTTCAACAACTGCTTTATGTACAAATTAGGTTCAGTGAAAAAAACAATTTTCATCATAAAGAAAGTAAAATGATATCTATTCATTAAAATCTCAGTTTCAAAGAAAAAAGTTTTGTTTGAAACCATGACCAGAATTAATTTTTTTAACCTTATAATTAACAAAGATTACCAAATAATATGGTAGTCCTTAAGAATTTTCAGTTTGTTACAGGTGTTCTTGTTCTTACTGACTTTCCTGAATTTAAAATGTTTTAATGTAAGGTTTTGTCACGATTTCTCATTCCTGGGACTGCATGCAGTAATCTGAATGACTTGATTCTCAAACATTATAGTGTCCGATTTCCATTACTGTAAGTAAATAGCATTACTGGGTATCGCCACCCACGATGACCTCCCTGGATCCAAATGTGAAAGGATGGTCATTTTAGAAACATAAAACTTTATTAAACTAGAGTACTTGCATCAAAACAGAAGTTACTAATTTGAACAATAAAACAGCTATCCAGTGAAAGCAGGAAATGTATAATAATAAAAATATGATAAACTCCTGGGTCAATGCTAAAAAGACATTTCCAGTTCTTTCCCCAGCTCTTTAATAATAAGATAATGAAAAACCATTTTGTCCAATTTACAATAATTATATTAAAGGTATTCTGAGAAAGACTGCTCAAGTGTGCTCAGAAGATTATTTACTTTCAAATGAGATAATTGAAAGTCAATATTAGTACAATTCAATACCTTGCTCACAAAATATAATCACTCTTGGCATAATTAGTGTCATAATTTTTAGAGAATATTTAAATCTTTATGGCAAATTTTGTAGAAAATGAAAATATCTCAAATCCTGCTTCACTGTGTTTCACTACTTGCAAGTTAATACAAAAAATATTTTTAGATTAATACGTTCTAGATATTTGTTTTATTTAGTTTGTTTCTTAAGCAACCAATGAAATGTTTTCAGAGTTTTAAAAATGTTTATTTAAGGTTTATTTTTAAAACCATAAGTAATTAAATTTTCTTGGGAAAATTAGTTAAGTAGCATCATAATGATAAGCTGAAAGTAGGATTAATCATGTACAGTAAAACAATTTTATAGTTCTTATGATCCTCAAAATTAAATTGGTAATCATAATTTGATGCATGTTCTTATCATTATACACTTTCAGCTTCATGAGGTACGCCAATTCACTATATGTATACAATAAATCCATTGTTAGACAAAATATGTTTCCTATTGCATTAGTTTTAAAATTAGGATAGAAAGGTAGGCTTTTTTATAAACATTATATATATATTTCAATGATTAGTATATATAATGCACTAAGTGTTTAAAGTATTGGGCTAAATCTGCTCAATTAGGTACACAAATCAATTTATAAATTTTTGTAAAAAAAAATATTATTATTTTTTTTTTTAAACACTGAGGGGAAAAAGGTGCAGCAGTCAGCAGTGGATTGTTGACTGGAAACATTTTTTCTTACTGTTTTCCTACTGTGTATTACCTGACACCCTGCTACAGCTCCAATACAGTTGTTAATTATGGGTAGGGTTGCCAGATGGTATCCAAAAAGAAGTACATGTCCTCCTTTTCCATGTTTTGTCCTCCCGTCCTCTCTTACCAACTGTAAGTCCTCCTTTTTGCTAAACATCGGACGGGACTGGCAGGAGGCGATAAAGGGGGCAGGACGTCTGAGCGGTGAGTCACCGCTCACGAGTCCACGCAGACCATGCACCAGTCTTGTCCAGTGCGTCGGTGCATGGTCACACAGCCAGTGCAGCGTTTGTTATTGCAATTTGATATTTGTTTGAAACAAATGGTTTTTATTATTATATTAGATATTGTGCTCGTGGGATGAGAATCTTAGTGATGAATTACTAAATATTTGATTATCTTTAACATAGTCATTATGAGTAAGCGGAAGTATTAGGAGCCAAATACCCATGTTTTACTATAGGGACGCCAAATGTTCTATTTGCAACTGCCATGTGGATGTGGGCAACAAGGGCACTATTGCTTTAGAAAGACACGTAGCTACGGAAAAGCATAAGAAGAATATATGAGCAGCAGGTTTTTCTTCTAAGGTAACCAACTTTTTTCAACCTTCTACTTCATTGACTCTCAAAAATACCCATGCTGCAGAAGGAACACTAGCCTTCCATATGGTAAAGCATCATCAGTCATACAATTCTATGGAATGTTTGGCAAGCTTAACAAGAAAAATGTTTGCTGATTCTGAAACGGCAAAAAATCTTAAATGCGGAAAAACTAAGAGGGAAGCTATAGTAAATCAAGTTGTTGCTCCACATACGATTACGACAATCATCAAAACTTTGAGGAACATCTCTTGTCTTTCTATTGCCACAGACGCCAGCAACCATGGTGCAGATAAACTGTTTCCTATATGATTCAATATTTTAACTGGACTGGAAATGGAATCAAAACGAAAATTCTTGATTTACAAACTTTACCAAACGAAACTTCGCTTTTGATTGCGAATCTTAATTACGAAACACTCAATACACACCAATTAGCCCATAAGTGTGTGGCAATTATTGGAAATAACGAGGCATTTATTGGAAATAACGCGAATGTAAATTTTGAGGGTGTGAACCGAAACCCAAGTGAAAACGTATTTACACGCCTAAAAGAAAGTATTAAGAAAGAAAACCTTATAGGAGTCGGCTGCCCTGCACATATTATGCATAACAGCCTTCGCAATGGTGTCGATTTGATGAAACTGGATATTGAGTCAATAATATTGAAAATATTTAATTATTTTTCTGTGTATACAGTGAGAACAGAAGCACTAAAAGAGTTTTGCAATTACTTTGAAATCAATTATCAGCCTTTGCTAAGGCACAGTAAAACAAGGTGGCTTAGCCTGTTTCCATGCGTAGAAAGAATTTTGAAGCTCTATCCAGCATTAAAAGAATGTTTCTTAAGCCAAAGAACAACACCATACCTAATAAAAACATTTTTCGAAAACACAACTTCAGAAGCATATATATGGTTCACGCATTCTCTTATGTCTATTTACCAAACAAATTTGGCAAAAGTCGAAGAGGAACATAATTCCGTTCTGGAAATTTCAAAGATACTTCAATCCATACTTCATATGCTTCGTAATCGAAGAAACAACAATTTTTTTGCCACTAAGCGTAAGAGAACAGCTTCATGATAATGACGAAGTCAAGTCAATTTCCAACGAATTTTTCAGTGTTTACAAGGCTTGTGAAGATTACTTGATGGAATGGATGATACCCTTGGAAGATTTTAAATGATTTGGGTGGATGACATTGCTGAAAGAGAACGAAAACCTAAAATATGATGATTTAGTTTCATGCATTGAGTTCTTGAGCATCAAAGGTGTAGAGATTGACAATGTTAAGCTACACGATCAATTTCGTAACTTGATTTCATTTCTTAAATCAAAATCAGATGAAGATGAAGCATATTATGATTTGAAGTTGCACCAGCAGTGCATATTTATGGTTCAAAAGTGTTAAAAATATTGAATATTTCTCAGAACTGCTCAAGATCTGCGAGTTTTATTTTTGTATAAGGGCACATAATGCAAATGTGGAAAGAGTTTTTTCACTGATTAATATTCAGTGGAGCAAAGAGAGGAATAGACTAAGTGACTAAATCTTTAATTCTTACTCAATACAACTTCAAAAACATGACATGTGAAGATTTTTATAATTATTTGTTAAAAAACCAAGAACTTCTTTCCAAAATTGGCAGCTCAGCTAAATATGATTAAAATAAAGTAAAATAATATAAAAAATTCATATAATTTCTGAATGTCCCCCTTTTTTACAGAAAATCCTCCTTTTTAGACCCATCTGTTCTCCTTTATCAAATTATCATCTGGCAACCCTAAATATGGGGCAACAATTCCAATAGCAACCCACTATAGCCTGCAGCAAGGGTTATTGGGAGTGGGGTATGGTCCAGTTACATGAACCTTCACTTGTCCAGCAATGGCTTGAATAATTTCAGACTGTTCCTCCATGACTCAAATAAAATTTCAAACTACCAGGTACACTCACAAGACAAATCCGAACTGCAAACTTGCACAGATCCAGATCTGCCATGGCATAAAGCACCAATAGATTTGAGTTTATACAGTTTGCTAGGAATATTCTCTAGAACAAAAAATACAGACCCTAATCTGCAGATGCATTATGCAATGTTGGATCAGGAATTTGCAGTTTGACTTGACTTACAGGCATGTACATAGAGTATTCTGGTGTTAGTATCAGTTTTAAATCCAGTGTTGCATGGAGATCAGCTGATAATCCTGGTATTTAACACTTGTAATCAACAAATCCCTACCATTAATCAGACTTGTGCCTTAGTGGTGTTATCTAATTGCTATCTAAATCACTTGGTAATGGCTGAGACAAATTGGGCTCTGGAGAGATAAATTTGATTAGTAATTACACATAAAAAGTAAACAGTGTAAGGATTTAACCATCCAGCCCTATGGGTTCATTTCCCACCAGCAAGTCTATGGTGGTTTTCTTAGATAAGGCACTTGAGTCTACTTGCCTCTGCAAATATATCCTGCTGAGTGTTGTTGTACCATAAAATACCATCCCTTTCCACACCTAAGTACTTTTGTATTTGTGAAAATAATTCACCATGAAATATGACCCCTTATCAGTATTGACCACCATTACTTTGGTTCACTCAACAGAAAGGAATGATAAAAAGTTCTTATCCCTTTTCCTGCTAACACCAATGCATAGTTCAGGCACTTAATATAACTTTCAAGTCTGGCAGTGTTCTAAAACACTAAATTCAACCAGACTGCTAGCCAAGTCTTAATAATGCAATGAGTATCTGAACAACATAAAGATAAGAATAAGTATTTTTTTTTAGTTTACACATTAAATTCACTTGATAAGGATGCTACATGAATCTTGACATGAAAATAATATGGTATTCAAAGGGCTTATTAATAATAAATACAATAACAAATGAGCTAGTGGCACAATGGGGCTATTTTTTTTTTAAAACAAACATTTGAAATATCACCATAGTGAAGATCTATAATAATGATTGATAGGAAAGTTTCCATTTTGGATTTCATGCAGACCCTTGAGTGCCTTAGTTGCCAAGTGCACCAATGCTTATTCCCCAAAATTAAAACAAGCTGAAAACAAATTATGGTGACATCATATGTTTTCATAGCAATGAATTGCTTTTCTTTCTTTCCTTTCCTTATAGATGCATGTCCTCATGATTTCTTTCCTTGATTTTATGAAGCTTTAAGGACATCAATCTTTCTTTCGGCAGCCACTAAATCTAGTGAGTAAATATGAACAAACATTTTTGTATAGTGTAAGCAAATAGAACTAGCTGTACACCACCCAATGAACCAAACAGACTGATATTTGATGGCATAATTAGTATCAGTTTATTATTCTCTTTTAAAAGCTGATTTTTAAAGCTATTTAGAAAAGCATAACATAAAATGATTCATCTTAAAAAGAATGTTATTTAATTGTAAGATATTAAAAGTTTCTAAAATATAAAACTTAAACAAGTACCAATTGTTTCTGTGAGGATAAGGTTTTCTAATAGAGTTACCATGTGATCTATTTATTCTATATAGTGAGATAACTGGAAATCATGGCTCATGAAAATTAAAGTGTGAAACAGGTCTTTGAATGAATTGGTTGAATAAAAAGTGTGTGTGTGTGTGTGTGTGTGTGTGTGTGTGTGTGTGTGTGTGTGTGTGTGTGTGTGTTTGGATTTTTAATGCAACCTTAACAATTTGGGTCATAGCACTGTCTGCAGTGTGACAGTTTATAGTGGTGTCTAGCACTGCAGATATGTGGCATCATGTCCCAACCATTTACATTATCCTGACATCACGATGACCAGTCCTAAGTTAGGTCACTAACCTCCTAATGTTGTGTGCAAAGTGAGGCAGCTGTTAGTACCATTTTACAAGACTTGGCATTTGTATATGACTTTCAAACCAACTAAAAATTGTATGATGTGACAAAGAATTACATCTGATCAAAGTCAGCCTCATTATCAGCTGGAGAGTACCCTCAAAGTGTCAGGCTTTACAGTGTAAGCTTTGTTCTGTAGTGAATTTGTTCTTCTTCAACATGTTTGGGTCACTTTCATTTACCTATTTTTCATCACATATATATCTGTTGATGACACTTTCTCTGGAACCTGTGCAAATCATTTTATAGAATGTAATTCTGTTTATAAATTACAGTTATTTACAGGGTTTTTTTTAAAAACATTATAACAAAATATTTGGTACTTTTTAAATACCAGGCATAATTTGTAAAGCAACCTGAAGTGAGCCTAAACTTCATGCTTTCTGGTCAGAAAAATGAGAGCTGGTGGCCAGTTAATTTGTCTTTATCTGCCATTGCAACTGGCTACTTTGGCTGCCACCTGTATCCCCATATCCATGATGAGGCAGCACCACTAAATTCAGCTGTTAATTTAAAACCTTTATTTGCTGTTTTTCAATTTTACAGAATGCCCTGACAATTAATTTCTTTCATCTTGAACAAAATCAGTGATTGTGGGGCAATTTTTGCAAGATATGTGTATAATGTAGATGGTGATTCATCTATTTTACTGAGTAAGGCACAAAGAAACAATGAAACAAATACCATTTTTAAGAAACCGAACAATAGCTGAATTTTAATGTTTATGAATGAGCATGTTAAATTAATATTCAATTATGAATGCACTATTATCTTTAAGCATGCAACTTTTGCTAGTACAGTAGCCCTTCTCTTAAACGTTCTCTCTGACCAGCAGCCACCTGCTTCTTATGGCCAGAATCCCTTGGCACCAACGAGTTTGTGTTCAAAAGTACCCCTCATGAATGGCCACACCTTTAACATGACCAGCAGCCAGCATATTAGTACAAAAATGTAAATTGTTTCCCTCACAAGTGGTCAATTTTTATTTCAAATGTATCCAGAACCAATAATTAATTCATGTAATGTTGTAAGGTAAGTAATCAGAATATCTCTATAGTCATACATGTCTCTGAAGGACTTTATGCAAATTTTGTGAGTGATTAGGTAAAATTTACACATCAATAAATACCCAACCATGATCATTTAATCCTTATAATTCCAATTACTTTCTAACATCAGATCAGCAGACATAATCAACAAAACATTCACTTTTATGTACTCAGTTTTCTTTCATTAGCCTCTTAACTGTGATAAAATACATAGCCCTATCTTCACTAGCCAAGATTCTTTGATCCTTTTCACTATGATGTGGTGTGGTATGTCATAGCAGGTCATGCCAGTGATACATTGTTATAATCATTATATTAATATATAAAAAATAGTTGGTGTGGTTAAACCAGAAATATTCATTGCTTGGGTATGGCACATGTTATTATAGCAATTTGGTTGTTACTTTCTAGGCATTTTGATCTTTCGAAATCAAAATAGTGTCCATTTTTTTGTGAGACCCCTTTTTTGACATGACCCTGACCTTTAGTTACTGCTGCTGTAACATGTTGTCGAGGTGAAATGCAATAATTTCGAAAGATTGGCTTCTAAAGCCTGCCATATGCCTTTTTCGGTAAAAGGGGTGAGTGTTGGAGTGCAGGAAGGTCTATGCAGTTACATTGTTTTAAATTCTAATGGTCGATTTTAATCTGTAACTTGTTAATTTTTATTGAAAATCACAGGAGTGCATGGATGGGAGCTAGTTATTATTAGGGTTTAAATTGTTGATATAGATAAAACTTAAAATCAAATGATCATGACAAGGTCACCAAAAGTAGTCAGCAGAATTTATCAATGTGTAAAAAAAATTCCAGATCAGTATCACAAGACCATTTACATCCAGTTAAAATGTAGAAAATGCAGTCAATTCATAAAAATTGGAATTGAAATACTATAACTTCCTCTTATATTTTCATTGTATAAGTTGCAGGATTAAATTATCTCTTATGTTTTACAGAACTTGCAAGTTTTTCTTCTTTAAGTTATTTAGTTTAAGAATAGTCATAATATATGCAACAGCTGATCATGGTCTATGCTGTTCGACCCAGCTTGTCCATAGACTATATTATTGCCAGACATCCATGTCACATGTTTGATGAAAGAAATACTGAATGATGTCATAATGCAACAATTATTCAATACAACATGAATGCAATACAATATGGCTGGTGTATAGTGAAAGTGAATTAAGAAAGTTCTTCTTTAATCTTTACTTTTTGTAACATTTATTGAAATTCTTTTGGTTTGAGCTAATTTATTTACATCATAAAAGCCTCCATAGTTGCATTTTAATTTTTGCTCAAAGGAGGAAAGTCCTATTACACAGGGCCAATAATGTCAAAAGATGAAAAAGTATTTTAATAACTTAGTAAAATATACTCACTTATACCTTATCACTTTCAATTTTGATGTAGTAGTACTTTATTGCTGTTTCCAATACAATTTCAAGGGTGTTACCAGGACTTTTTATAATTTTTAATAAGTATTTTTTCTGACATTTTAGTTTCCTTGATGTTCATCTCATGTCATTTGAGTCATCTGTTCTCTGTTAAAAATAAATCAATTTACTTCATATCAAAGTCATTTGCCTACACCATTTCTTTTACACGAATCATACACAAACAAAACAATTAAAATCTCTTTTCTTCACTTAATGGAATAAAGCATTCATTAAAATACACATTTGGAATAAATACAAGAATCCTCTGGGGAAAAAAACAGCTTCTACCACATGTTCAATTGATATTGACTTTATGTAAAAAAATGTTTATAAGGAGCCTATTTTCCAAGCAAGATCATCATGTTTCTGACTAAAATAAAATGCTGGTCTTGATACAACATACTAATATGGTAATCAAGCTACAGTGATGAGGTAATTAATTAAATACCTTTCATTTTTTTATAAGCAACTTACTGTAAGTACACACTTTTAAGTCAAATTGAAGTGCAAACTGCACAGACCCAGATCTGCCATCAACTAAATGTGTCAATAGATTTGGGTCAATATGACCTGTTTCAAGTAATCAGTCAAACTAACAATACAGTTTGTTGTTGCATCATGTGTTGGCAGATCAGGGTCCACATGGACTGCATTTATACTCAACTTACAAGCAGTATAAATCAGTTCTAACAATCCGATGTTGAATTTTACTGAAAATGATGTACATGAAATGACATGTTGGGGTTGGGGGAGGGTAAAACTAACTTGCATTATGCAATACTTACCTGCTGGTATTGTGGTTTGTCAGCAAGAAAAAGTATAAAGCTGGAAAATATCTATGTTTAAGTTCTTGCTGCTATTAAAAGGTTTATTTACTTATAGACAACAATTGCCTATAAATCTGCCCTCCAGAACCAGCTTTTCCAATTACATGTAAAACAGACTTTCCCTGTGATGTGACAAAGCATCCGAGGACCAGCAGGTTCCACCTGATTGAAGATCAGTAATAGCTTCCCAAAGAGTCCTGATTTTACCTGAAGCATAATACTAATTTAACCTAGGTAAGGCTTGAAGCCAAATCTGAAACTGCCAAAAACTGACAGTAATAATTAAGTGTCCATTACACTAGTCTCTCATTATCAAGCAATCCTGGCAACTATTAGGTGTACCACACTATAGGGAGCTCACCTGAGAATGGATTACAGGATACCTATAATTTTACTACCACTTGATTTAGTGGGAACCATGACTATACTATATTACCACAAGAAGAGTGTGATAAATTGCCTTATAGTTACCAAGCACTGTATATTAAAGTTACTTTTCAGATTTTGCACTGCATCATAAAAATGTTTCCATTGTTTAAAAAGGTTGTTGTTTTACTGAGGTGAAGTTAGAGAGTGCCTTAAATATATTCACCCGATTTCTTTAAGTAAAGTATCTATTTTAAAAAATGTTTATTATAAGGTATCATTTACTTATTAAAGAAAAAATATACAGCTGAAAGAATACATGTTCCCTCCAAGACTGAAATACCAATAAAGAAGAAACAAATTACAGGTAAATGTCAACATGATAGAATAAGCATATGCCCCTACAAAATCTAAAGGACATATAATTAATCTCCACAGATAAGCTGAAGTCTGGATGCTACCCTTGCACCCTAAACTTTTATCAACTACTGGCAAATTTACCTCCTATAATAAATCCAGTCTGATAGTACCTTATTTACTGTGTAATGATACTCCAACAAAAATATAATTCAACCTAGAGAGTGAATGTAAACAAAATCTTCATAACATGATAGGATTTAAAATATACTCTAATATTTCATCAGTATATATTGTTTGCATGCTTATAAGTCAAGTCAAACTGAAAACAACAAGGATCCTGATCCGCCATAGTAAAATGTGCCTGCAGATCATTTAAGCCTATGCTGTTTGTTCTACAGATTACTCTTTACAAACTGCACAAACCCAGATATGCTGTTTTGAGAGACAACCTAAGAGGACCAGTCTCCCATCTTCAATTGTTTTAGGTGTTAATTCAGACCAAAGTGACAACTTATTTTTACATGAATTTAAAAAATTAAACACTAATGTAAAAGATTTAATTCAACAATTATGAGGTAACAATTGAAATCTCACTATTTCAAACTTGTCCTTGCCAGACAGCTATTAATAATTTATAAAAATTGTAATTAATTTGTCATAGTATTTCTTGTTGAAATAAGCAATTTTTACACAAAAAGTGTTCCATGGAACTTGGTGTTTCATCTACACCCATAATGAAGTGGAAGATCAGATTCTATGAAGTTTAAAATTCAGTATTACAAAAATCTGTAGAACTGATAAACCCTGATCTGCAAGCACATTATACAACAGCAAATTGGGGTCAATGTTCTTTGCAAATGGATCAAACTTATAGGTGAGTATGTATGGTAGTTTAAATACACCATTACAAAATCAAATGTTGCCATTTTTCTTTCTTGAAGCCAATGATTGCTATATGGGGCTTTGTGAACCTGAGGAAGAATGCTAGTCTTTTTTTAATGCAATATTAAAACAATGAATGTGTATCTGAGAGGTAAAAAATCAAGGTGTATGACTTGCTGAGTCATTCAAAGATGAATGGCCCTATTAGCCATTCTTATACCCTGTTCAATAAAGACAATGACAATTTACAAATCATTCAAAAGATTAGCCAGCTTTAGAGGGACATTGCAAAGGTTTAAATAATATCACTGAATTAGAGAGACAAATACATTTTCAATTTGTTTACTTTGGTATCTTGAAAACATTTCCAAACTGGTAAAAGGTGGTCACTAGAAATTGAATAAACTATGCCAATGATGCATCAATGTTTTGAAAAGGACCCATTATTCCAAATTTATAAAGGGTCACTTTTTCTAAATGACTTAGACATAACTGAATGGACAAACAAGTGTCTGTGAATTATCTGTCAGTGTGAAACAATTTTTAATAACAAAGTTCAAAACATCAGAGTTGATTAGGAACATCAAAACATTTCAAAACATCAGAGTTGATTAGGAACACCACATACCAGCCACAAAATGAAGTATCACAAGAAAACCATGATTTTGGACACCATTTCCATCAGGTCACCTTCAGGAATCTGGTCCCAAAGTTTCTTCAACCACAAAAGAAACTCCATATTTCTTAACCATGGTGATATATGCATGTAATCTGTTGTTTACTCTACACAGTAAACAATCAAGCTATAAGCTGAGCTCATCAAAACCTGTCCAGTGGCAAGCAGCCAATACAAAGCAATTGAAAGTTAAGATATTGGAAGAATAACAACTATCTTTCTGAAATTACATAAGCAGCTCCCTACAGGTAGGGTGATGTACTGTTAAATTTTATACCAATGGGTCAATCAAGCTAAATTGCATAAATAAGGCACCCAAATAAGAACTCAATTTGTCTGAAGCACATACAAAATACTGACTGAGAACATTTTATTACACATCACTGCAATGAATAATAATGTTGAAGCCAACTTAAAAATGTTTCTGATCAGCAGCAACATTTCTCTGAAGTCAGATTTTTTCTCCATATATTAAAAAATGTATTTTTCAGTCAGCCAACAATCTCCATTTTTCCTTGCCAACCCTATTGTTTTTTTGAAAATTTTCAATATATATATATATATATATATATATATATATATATATATATATATATATATATATATATATATATATATATATATATATATATATATATAAAGAATACAAATCTTATGGCAATAACAACCCTTTCAATCCTACTGGATCCACCAAGGGATCACGTGTGTCAGGGATTAATTAAAATAGATGCTATAAACTGACAACAAACAGAACAGTATGAAACTAGTAACTAACTAGCCTAAGCGCTTTCAACTCTTAATGAGTCTTTTTCAAAGGCAAATACAAAACATATATACCATAAACAAATAAACACAAAAACATTGTGTTTGTAAACCTCTACATGGCTGTCTTCACATGTGCTAAAACTATAAATACAACCAGCTTGTATAGACTAGATTCGGAAACTGAAAACGTTGTATAATTCCCTAAAAGTCTGCAGTGTTTTGAATGATAGCTGGTTGGGAGGAGATACTGGTGTTTGTCGGTTGGTTTCCAGTAGATGTCTGTGTGTAATTTGTTTTCCACCAGTCTGGTTGTTGTGTCCAGGAAAACATGGTTTGAGTTGGAAATTTCTGCTGTGAATTTTATTGAAGGATGGAAGTTGTTTGCCTTTGATAAGAAGTCATCAAGACTTTCTCTTCCATACTGCCACTTCATTTCTATATCATCGATAAAGCATACCCACTGGTACTGGTCCCAACCAGCTGTCATCCAAAACACTGCATTAAGAACATTCCATATAGCCAGGCACTGAGGATAGCAGAATTTGCTCCCATGAAAGATTCCTATAAAGGTCTGAAGAGCTGGCTAAACATTTAATTTACCAAGGCTACAGACAAAGACCTGATTGCGGAGGCAATCCAAAGGGCCAAACAAACAAACCGTGATGACCTACTCAGATATGGACAGAAAGAAAAGGTTGATAGGATACCATTTATTCTGACCTATCACCCAGACAATCCCAAAGTAGGTAAAATCATCACAAACCACTGGCCAACCTGCAATCAGACCTACTAAACCTAATACTTCCCAACAAACCTGTAGTAGCTTACTGGAGACCAAAAAACCTAAAGGACATCCTAGTCAGGGCAAAGCTAACGACAATCACAATCAATAGTCAAAACCAACCTAGTCAAATCTGGACCCTGTGGCGATAAAAGATGCAAAACCTATCAACATATGATAGAGGCCAAGACATTCACTAGCACAGTGACTAAAGAAAAACTAAACATAAATGGTCCAAACAAAACGTGCAAAACTGAGAATGTGATTTATCTCATCACATGTAAGACCTGTTGCCTTCAGTATGTTGGAGAAACTGAAAAGCTACACAAAAGGATAAACCTTCATAGATCTGATTGGATGACAAAAAAGCTGTACAGAAGCCGGTCGCAGAACACTTCTCCTCCCCTGGCCACACTTTCAGTGATATAATACTTATCACTATTGCTAACAACCACAGCTGGAGTTCCGAAACCAGGAAGGAAAAGGAATCATACTGGATACACCGCCTTAGAACATTGAAACCAATAGGTCTAAACCAAGAAGACTAGAAAATGAAAACTATGCACTAGTAAAATTTAACATTTTCTAAGTCTTCTTATTATCCTTCAATTTTTACTATAAGAATAACCGGTATAGAATCAAATATCTGGGATATAATATGCGTTACATATGTACAAAAAGTAAAAATAGATGTCGCTTTGGCTTGTAGACATTTAGGGAATTATACGTTTTCAGTTTCCGCATCTAGTCTATACAAGCTGGTTGTATTTATAGTTTTACCACATGTGAAGACAGCCATGTAGAGGTTTACAAACACAACGTTTTTGTGTTTATTTGTTTATAATATATATGTTTTGTATTTGCCTTTGAAAAAGACTCATTTCACTGATTGCTTATCCATTACCAAATTAGAAATGCATTTCAACATTTTTTGTCTTAAAAAACGAATCACACATAGTCACAGTATTGAAGAAAATTTAGAGTAAAAGCATTTGTTTCTTTGGCATGCATTTCTGCAATTATGTACACAAATTAAAACAAATTGATGGATCCCAATTCCAGTATTCTACCTATTTAGGTTTTGCTGAATAGGTTATCTGATCATGGATTCTTATCACAAATTCATCCTGCCTATATTGTCTGTCCATGAAGTAACCTTTGCAAAGGTGGTTATTCCTCCCTTATTCATCTAACCTGCTTACCTTTTAAACACCTCAATGACAATTAACTGTATAAACTGTTTTCCAGGAGCACCAGGCTGTTTACTGTCTATACAGGTTATAGGCAATACATGTATCAGAAAGTCAATAAAGGTCTCTAAAGGAGGTTTATTGCACTTTAATTTCATCCCCATCCATTATGAAAATCAAGGCTTTACTGAAAGCACCTTATTTTACCATGACAATATCATTTCTGTTTTTCAGGTGTCATACAGGTACACTATAAGATTTTAGTGTGATCATTAACTTAATTTATGCCAACAATTCAACCTACACTGAACTCCACAAAAATTCTTGAAAATTGTTGATCATTTAATTAAATTATAAACTGAAACTTTTATGAAGGAAAAACAGCTTAAGGTTCCCTCTTTCTTGACAATTTATATTCCAAATAATACTCCATTACATATTTGTCAAATGCCACACAACCTGCCACACACTCTGCTATCAGTAACTTATGAACAACTGTCATGCATGGATAAAGTTTATTACAGAAAAGAGCCATCATGCCAGACCACTTACTAAAACCAAGCAGTCACCATGATATATTCCTTTTAACACTTCAATGAATGACTGCACTGCAAATACAGATATATATATATATATATATATATATATATATATATATATATATATATATATATATATATATATATATATATATATATATATATATATATATATATATTCACAAATATATGCCAAATAATTTTGGAAAAAATAAAAGCCTGGAAGAAGGAGGTTGGGGAGATTGACTTATCTATGGGCCAAGGTCTAAACTTTAACATTTTGAAGTTTTGTTGTCGATTAGTGGTTTTTATGTTATTGTAGATTGCTGTAGACGAGATCAGCTGCCTAATGAAGTAGCATAATATTATATGTTTTGTCATAAAGTTAAATAAGTATTTTTTTAGATTAATGAGTAAAAAGATGGCATTATTATACTCGATTTCTATCTCATTCAATTTCAACCAATAGAAAATGCAGCCATACATGTATTAGAGCCACAAATGTATTTTCCAAAAGAACTTCTGTAATAGTAATTTATCAATCAAGTGTTTAACAATGGGGTAATACCACTGCTCTGGTGGCCAAGTGATTAGAGCATCCACCTCAGATGCAGAAGGTCATGGGTTTGATCCTGAGTTGAGTCATACCAAAGACTTACAAAAATGGTACTAACAGTTGCCTCGCTTGACACTCAGCATTAAGAGGTTAGTGTTAGAAAAGGTCAGCCTGGTGTCAGGATATAGTGACTTGGTGGGACATCATGCTACATGTCTGCCTCATGGTGCCCCAGTGCTAGACATCACTATAAACTGCCAAAATTGTTAAAGCTAGGTTAAAAATCATAATCACATCAATCACATCACAACAATGGGCTAATCAGAGATCATTCAACTCTGTTAGCTTACAAACACATGCTAGATTTGTTTCAGGATTAATAAGTTTTGAAAACAAACTAAATAAAAATGATTTGGGAATTATGATTCTAAAGGTATTTATGACAGAAATATTTTGGTAAACTATAAATTCATGTATGATGGTTAGTCTATAGTGAGAGGCTTCACTATGGTGAGAGGCTTCACTATGGTGAGAGGATTCACTATGGTGAGAGGCTTCACTATGGTGAGAGGCTTCATAAGTGTTTGTTTCTGTTGTACATATGCTTCAGAAGGACAAATAACAGACAAGCAGTGATATATAAGTCAGTTGACTAAAGATGGCGCATTGAACTGAGATTGCTTCATTCCCTGAACTGGAGAAAGAATTCAGCGATTTTGTTAGTGAAGGTTGACAAAATGGATACATTTCACAAGAACTGTAATTAGTCTGTGTTCTATGCAAATGGTGAATGACACCAAATACAAGTTGCCAGATTCATCAAAATTTGTTGCATCAGCCAGTTGATGTAAACATTTTATGAAATGTTACGGTTTCTGTCTCATGCTGCAAAGATCAACAAAAGCTACCAAAAGACTTGTAAGAAAAAATTAAATTTTTCAGAAGTTTATCATCCAACATAGAAATTAGGAGCGCTCATTTGCACTATCACAAATCGGAAATATTTCAACCTATCAATTAATGTTTAAACATTCATTTTCATTAGGCTTGAAAATAGTTTATTTTTATAATTTGGTTTGCCTAAATAGATGTATTTTGATCTTACTGAATATATCTTGACTGATAGCTTACATGTGTGTCATGCATTGGAATGTTTTTACCTATTCAGTTTGGGGGTACAGCTTATACACAGTCTAATACACCATGTATTACAGTAAACACTTAGTAACCATTTGTTAATCTTTTTAACCCCTACTGCAGAGTAGAGTTTGGGTGTGCAGATTGTTATAATCCAGAGGCAAGGTTGAGTCTGGTTATCAGTTTTATTAGAGTTATATAAGGTCAAGTTGTAGGAAGATGCTAAGTCTGTGCTTAGTGTTTAGTGTCAATCATTTCTCTGTAGAGTAACAAAAGATAATAACTGGAATGAAAAAGGTCTTTGCTTTTTCACTCTTATTAAGTTTCATGTTTTTTTTATGAAATAGTTAATCATAACAGTTATAGTAAAAGTCTAAAATCTTTGTTATTCTAGTGATGTTACTCAAATTGGTACTTCCATAGGACATCACTAAGCTGACAATATTTTGCCCATTTTACTTGGACCATGGGCAACCTGGCAGTTTCTTCTATAAGCAATTACCAAATTTTCCATTTTTAAAAAGGCACACTGAAACAAAGTCAACTTATAAATCACAAATAAAAATTCTAACAGAAAGCTTTGTGTTCTGTTTATGTACATAATTTTCGTAATAGTATCTTGAGATTCAATGAATTTTATTTCAACTTCCAAACACCATACAAAGTCAATGGTAAATCTGCCAGAGGACCACAAATATGGCGGCTGATGACATCATTCAGGAACTATCTATTAAAAACTTCATGTAACCAAGTAAAATGTGCCCCAGTCAGAGATCTGTTTCATCCTAATGCATCTATTAATCCTTTTGTTTTATTCAGAGTTGATTCATTGATTAATTTTGTTATTTGTCTGTAAATGCATTTAATTGATTAAGTGTTAACACACCTTGATAACACAGCTAACTTATCAATATAAATATAGGACAAACAAGTATTACATTATAGTCAAGTTTACATTCATATGCCAATTTAGTGCCAACAGAATAAACACAAACTCCAAATAACAAAGTCTCTCAATGGATCTGACCTTCTCTTGACCAAAGTCATCTTCAGGAATTCAAGATAAGAGAATATCCTCTTTTTACCTGCTGAGTGTTGATATCCTCACTTCAATTACAAGACTTTCAAATAAGCCTCTGTGCTGGCTGTATTGAATGTAAGATAGGCATTAACTATGAGGACCAACTAGACATAATTAGAAGTATTTTGGTAAAAACCCAACATGAATATGAATGTTGATTCAGAAAGCTAAGTAATAACATGACTTTCAAGCTGACCACCATGGTGACAGGTGCTAACATGTATAAAGAACTTAAGAAACTGGCATATCAAGGTTGTTACATGAAATAGTTTTTTTTTTTTAAAGTGTACATCTACAAGAATAGTGAACTTGTATAAATTTCAATGGTTTCTAATTTTACTTCTGGTTGAAAAACAGAGTGCCAAGTTACAAATCTGTGCCACTGAGTACAGCATGCTATATAGAACTGAATGCTTATGTACATGCACTCTGCTTGCATTTTGGATTAACTCGGATCTGAATACATATAGATCTACCAATGTAAATGAGAATATTAACAATGTTAAAGTTGCATTCCCTCACAACAAACATCAAAAAATGTGATAATGGTATGAAAAGACTGACATGAAATAACTTTGAACATCCAAAGAAAATGGGGGCATCTGAATGGAGACCAAAAACTCAAGACATATAATTTAGCATTTAATTGTGGATGGGTATTTTTCAGTGAATTGCATTTTGAAGCATTTGATAACAATGTCAAGAAAAACCTGTATGAAGTTATCATGGCAATGCAACTGTATACAGCCAACCCATAATTAACTCACCTGATGGCAAAGCAAAATGTACTGAACATATTCCTGTGGTCACTGTCCAATTGGCCTATAAGACACTTTGAGCCTGACCCAACCAGGTCAACCCATACAAGAACAGTAAAATTGTCAAAAAATGAAGCAGGTGTTTACAAACTAAAAACACAAAATCTCATTATCAAAATGTCCACATGATGAGAGTCAAAAACATTTAGCAGATAAACTTATACAGTGTATTAGGAACTATAGTAAGTGGAAATACTGGTATTCAGGGACCAGGTAGATATTCAGATATTAAGACCTCAAAATAAGGATATGGAATACATGTATTTAAAATTCAAGTCCTTCACAGATTTATGAATACAAACAATATCCCAAAAGATGATATTAGGCTGACTGACAAGGGCCATAATTCAGTTCAAAATGTATTATACAAGATACATTATAAGGTCAATGAAACAATGTTTTCATCAAATTGTATCAGAATGTGTAAGTGAATGGTTCTTGAGCCATTCTGATTGCAAGCAAGATTCCAAGTTTCCATGTGAAGAAAAAAATCTGCATGACAAGTAACATAACTGGGTGAAAATTGGAGTAGATCATAAACTAAACCCACAAAAGGCAAAATGTAGGTGTGTGGGACAATATACCAAAACTGTGAAAGAATATAATGAATGGTTTTCTAACCATGCTGGTTGAAAGCATCATCCCAAGCAGTAATATAGTGATGTTATCAAGGAACAAATCCCATAAAGATGTAAGTCTATGGGGCAATGTTCATACCAAAATTGCAACAGAATATAACTAATGGTTTCAAACTATGATATCTGTAAGCATCATCCCATACAATAATTATCAAGGAACATAACTATATTAAAAAGTAGAGTTTAGCAGACAAATCCAACAGATATGTATACAAGTCTATGGGGCAATGTTCAATCCACATTTTCATCAGAATGTGATGAATGATTCTTCAGTTACAAGTGACAGCCCATATGATATTGTCATGGAACATAACTCCATCCACAATGGGGTTTTCAAAACAGAACCATTAAAGATGTATCTAGGTGCACAAAACAATATACATCAGAATATGTTGATAGATTTGCTAGTTACAAGGATCAGCTGTAGTGGAGACTTGTTTATGTAAAAAATAATAATGGAGAAAGATAATGAATATAGTGTGAAGAAAAGGACAGACTAAAGGATGGACAGGCAGTTGGGCAGACAGGCTAAATTACAGACAGATGGACTGAAAAGGTGATTTCCATTGGGGTCCCATATCTCAATGTGGGTCATTAATGACTTAAAACTTGCTGAGTTTCATGTAATTTTATGGGATTTTATCAGATTAAATACTTTTCTTTAGATCGGTAATACTTTGAAAGCATTTCTGATTCCAACAAATGGATAATACATCACCTTTCATCTGTTTGGTTGAATCATATAATGGTTTGGACTACAAAGGTAACTGCTAATATTTCACTGTTAATGACATCTTTAAAAATATAATAACTTAGCAAAATAGCTTTGTCACAAAGAGCCTGAACAAAAAAAAACTTGTATCATAGACTTGTATTGTCAAACCAATCCATACTTTTGGTTTTATCCAAATATTTTAACTCCAGGCATAAACCTGGATTGGCCAGTGAGTAATCAATCATCATATACTGTATAAAGCCAAACATTCTGTAATCAAAGGAGCAATCTATACTACCAATGTTTATATTGTGGAGTCTTTGCCCATTTAGTATTAAAAATAAAGGGAATGGAAATGGCCTCTGTTTAAGCCTGAATTACCTTAAAGGAATGACCACTGTTCACATCTGTTCCATCTTAATTTTATCACCAAGGAAGAATTATGGTTGACTGATTTTATACAATTCATCTCAGATTATCAACATCCAGGGACTGCCTGATCCATTAACTTAATCTGGTGCCAATCAGGTAATTAAATATGCTGACGATATATACAAACTGGTGATCTATACCACAGATTATGCATGTAGAGTTAGTTGATGGGATCTTAAAATGGCAACTAAGAAGTTTGTGTCTGATTCTTTAAAATATATTTTTCCTATACATAGTATTGACAATTTTAAGCAATCTCCAGAGCAAAAACAAAGAAATGTTACTTTTATTTTAAACCTACTGATAAAATGCCAAAATGCTACATGTCATACAAGTCAATTATTACTGAGGTAATTTTCCCCACCCATTAATTATCCAATTAACATTTTGCAGTAATTAAGTTTCAAATGCATATATATATATATATATATATATATATATATATATATATATATATATATATATATATATATATATATATATATATATATATATGTATATGTATGTGTGTGTGTGTGTGTGTGAGAGAGAGAGTGTTTTATTGAAATAATCCACTGTAACATTGCATAATTGACAACTGACAAATTATTGCTCAATCTACCTCCTGTAGTTATAATGAATTGTGCCAAACTTTAGGCAAAATTATCCAAAATGTCTTGTGAAGGATCATAATTGCACACCCTCTTGTTTATTTGTACCCCCTACAGATTTTAAAAATAAAAGGTCATAAAGAATTTAAAAGATACACAAAACATAGGCATTTTAATAATCAATTTAAAATTTCTAGCCTGACTGATGCCATGGGATTTAGTCATTTCATTCATCAATTTAAAATTTCTAGCCTGATTGATACCAGGGTTCCCTAAAACACTGTCAACTGGTTGGCACTTCAAATCAAACACGTGTTTTCATTTGACTAAAGTTTAGTAAAACTGTTGCCATATTTGCATGGGTGACCATGTTTTCAAGCAACCAATGTAATGCTGTTCACTATCTTTGATAATCTCAATAATTCCATAAACCATACAAATTTTGGAGTTACATCTCTTTGAACACATGTACATAAAGAGTTCCTCCTTTTTCAGTTTTTAAATGGGGGGCGGTACTGTCAATGTGGGTTTACTGTCAACCAGTAAGTTGACAGTGTTAGGGACCCCTTGGTGACAGTCAGGCTAGAAATCTTAAATTGATGAATGAAAGAATTAAGTTCTGTGCAATTTTTATATCCTTGTTGTTTATTGCTTCTAAAATTAGTAGGAGGTTACAAACAAATTTATAGACACTGCAAATATTAGTTGCAGAAGATTTTACTGACATGAACTGTTGTATACATTAGAGAAGGGCAGTATGCAGTCTGTTTCCTTGTTTACATCTTGAAATAGCATTTAGTTCAAAACACCAGTAAGTTGACAGTGTTAGGGACCCCTTGGTGACAGTCAGGTTAGAAATCATAAACTGATGAATGAAAGAATTAAGTTCTGTGCAATTTTTATATCCTTGTTGCTTATTGCTTCTAAAATTGATAGGAGGGTACAAACAAACAGGAGGGTGTGTGAATGGTATAGCTTAGTGCAGCCTTAAAAATGTCCCATGGCAGTTTGATTTTCTTTATAGTTTTCCTGAACTTAAAATGTGAAAAAAATGGGCTAGTGACAAATTTTCAGTCTGCAAGCCCTCAAGTGGCAACAAACAAAGCAGCAGCAGAAGTGGTAGTAATAGTTGTTGAAGTAGTTCATCACGCTCAAATAAGAAAATTCCATTTTCAATTCTTTGATGAAAAGTCATATACAAAAAATAAAAACTGTTTTTGCAAATTTAGCAATGCAAGCAATCTTTGATCCAATTACAGTAATTTAAGACAAAAATACATCTGATTCAGCACAATTTGATAACAATGTACTGTGATGTAACCAAGCAACAGAGGCTGGAGACCAATTGTAGGTCAATAAGCAGCTGTGACAACATATGTCCAATAATGTAACAGAGCTTGATTAATACACCAATCTACCCAGTAAATGTTGTATGGTTTACACCAATTATACTAATTGTCAAGTACTACTTTATAAAGAAATCTCAACAATACCTCTAACAAATATTGACTACTTTGTCCAACTGCTGAATCAGTCCTATTGTACAACCTTCAAAGTACCAACATAATAATTTGGACACACATCAATAAAGGTACAGTCTAGTTTTAAATACAGGATCCCCTGTTTAGCATATCTCACATATGCTAATCATTATGGTTTTGTTTGGATTTTAATGTTTTACAGCACACAATTCAAGCAGATTATTTAGTGCAAAGCCAATTTAAGTGGATTTCTCAAGGAGACATCCTATTAGTCAGCTCAGTCTGATCCAATGGTCAGATTCAACAGTGCACCATTTTGGTCACATATCAGGCATGCTGACCACTGAACCACCATACTGAAGATGTCCAAAATTTGAATTTAGGCTATTAGCTCATTTGTGTTCAATTTGCCTTCACTTGTGTTCAATAGCACATAACAGTAAGCACATGAAAGGTTCTACTACACAAAGGCAATCTGAGCAAAGTGCTCTGGCCTGCAACATGCCATTGATGTCAAACCAGACCAGTCTGATGGCAGATCTAGGTCTGCACAGTCCTTACTTGGACTCAACTCATAACTAGTTTATTAAACAATATTCTTTCCCCAAAATGGGATCCATTGGCTACATTCATGTTATTTAAGGGACTGCACTATACAAAAGTGCTTGATAATAAATGGAGCACTCAGATTATGGTCTTCTGATTTTGGCTGTATTCCGAGAAATCAATTTTCCACACACAGACTTTCCAAAAAGTAAATAATTCATGAAAATGTAATACACACAAACAATCCAATATATTGACCAATCAGTTTTAGAAAACTGGTAAATTTACTCATACAGCAGCAAATTTGAGTAAAATATATTTGATACAGTAACTGATATCACTGCTATACTGGGTACCAATCAGATATTATCTCATTCCATGCCATACATTTTTGATCTCCATCCTAAATACAGAAGGGGTCAATATCTGTTTCTGTTTGCACATTGAGTATTGCAGTGTTCACTGAAACCCTTCTCCAGGAAAAGATTGATTTTGCTGTGTACAAATACAGTCTGTGTTGAATTACCATACCAATTGCCATCTTACTAATACAGAGTCTGGGCTGAAGTGCAACACCACTTGCCAGCTTGTTAATACAGAGTCTGGGCTGAAGTACAACACTAACTGCCATATTACTAATATGGAGTCTGGGCTGAAGTAAAACACCACTAATGCCAGCTTGCTAATACAGAGTCTGGGCTAAGAAAAAAAAAACTATAATACCAAATGCCATCTTGCTAATATAGTCTGGGCTGAAGTAGTACAACACCACCTGCCAGCTTGCTAATACATTGTCTGGGCTGATGTACAACACCACTTGCCATCTTGCTAATACAGAGTCAGGGCTGAAGTACAACCCCACCTGCCAGATTACTAATACAGACTCTGGGCTGAAGTACAACACCACTTGCCAGCTTACTAAAACAGAGTCTGAACTGAATAACAACAGCACAAGCTTATTAATACAGAGCCTGGGCTGAAGTACATCCCCACTTGCCAGCTTTCTAATATACATAGTCTGGGCTAAGGTACAACACCACTTGCCAGTGGTCTGAATTTAACATGAAGCTTCTAGATTGTTGCTCAATGTCTAGGGGTTAAGTACCTTAAATTCAGAAGGAATTCTGCCATTTTAAACTAAATGCACGCAAACTTCATATGGGAAAGCACAAATGAATGGTCTACATGCCAAACTTGTACAATGGTGAATATTAAATGCAACAATTGCATCTCATAAATCTCAGTAATGATGAGGAAGCTGGACCAGGATTGTACCAGTTTCTCACAAAATCATTGATGAAAATTTTGGTAAACACTTAAAGACAGAACTTGGACAACATAGGTACACACTTGTGCACAATATAAACCTAAACAAAATCTCAAACATCTGCAAATGGTGTTTCTGCACTAGATCTAGTCCCTTGTGCATGCAACATGAATTATACATTCTTGACACTATTGTAAATGAATAGGAAGAGATATGGTGAGAAAACTGGCCTCTTCAATTAAAATTTACACCAAGTTGGCCTCTTCAATTAAAATTTACACCAATTTTCAATCATGTGAAACTGTTTATTACTACCAGTAGCAAGGTAAGAATCAAAGTACATTGTATATCAAAGTACATCTGCAATATTAAACTATTAAAATAGATTTGGATTTGTAATCCAAACTAGAAAAATTTGAAGCATTTATGTGAAAAATATAATTATTCTTGGTCGTTCAAAACCACAAATAACCTTACTTTAGGCTATTTAATAAGATTCTTGTACAGCTCTTATGTGTTCAAAATAGGACTGTAATATCAAAGTTGTTTGAACAGGTTTTTGTTATCAGCAGGAATGTAGAAATATTAGTTGCATGTAGTGAATATGAAAAGCAAAGCAAGGCAAAGACTTCCCTATCAAACTAGAAGAGTGACACAGGTGGTTCAAATTTGACAGCAATATTGGCTGTTCAGTTCAGGAATTACTAACTATTCTGTTCATTTATAATAATAGGTCAATCATTTTATTATTCAATCCCATTTTCTAAATTTCTTATTTGTTTCTGTTTATTTTTGTTACACAAAATTACTGTTTTCATTTTGTATGTTGATCACTTCTATTTTTAAAAATAATTTCTATTTAATTACTGAATACAAAATTTCAATTATATTTTCATATTTTCAGACAAAACTTCATGTATCATACATACAAGTGTACAAGTTGGGTTCAAACTGCAAACACAGACCCTGATCTACCATTGCATGATGTTCTAGCAAATCTGGGTATATACAGTATAAAATAATAGCACAGATTGTACAGACCAAGATCTGCAGCCACATTATGCAGTGACAGATCTTCGTCTATGCAATTAAAAAATGGACGTGACTTGTACAGGAGAAGATATGGTATATTCCGTCTTCACAGGAAGAATCATCCTATCTGTCACAGACTGGCAGTAAGACACTGCAAAAATGTGTATCAAGTCATCTGACCATCCCTGTTTTTAGTTGCCAACACTAGCACCTTTTTCCCCCATGGTAATTTTTTTTTAAATTCCTAAAATTGATTTACTGATTTTGCTCCTATGAGTCAGTTTTTCCCAGTACTCAAAGCACTTAGTACATTTTATACACCAATCATTATAATATGTAAGTTTTAAGAAAATCCTACCCAGCTACCCTAATTTTAAACCAGAGCAATAGGAAATACACATATTTTGGTATATGATTGAGGTGTGTGTGTGTGTGTGTGTGTGTGTGTGTGTGTGTGTGTGTGTGTGTGTGTGTGCCATCAAAAGTATGCAGATGATAAACAATTAGTTTTTAATTTTCCCTTCAGTCTACGTTGGAAATAAAATTTGGAACTTTCTGACAAAACTTACAATATGGGCAAACCTTTTTCATATTTGTATTGTCTCCTGTAATGAAACGCTCCAAGTCTCAACCCTTCATGTCATTGAAGTCTCAACCCATAATGTCAATGTAATGTGGCACAATTTTCTTTGATGTCAATTTCTTTAATAAAGATTTTTCTGCCCATTGAAAACTTCATCTTTTAAAACTTCCACTTGCATTCAAAGTAAGATTTCATAAGCTAAACTGGACAAACAATCTTCATTGAAACTTTAATTGAACTGGGCTTGTTATACACCTAACAGGATATGGCATGCATACAATTCTCACTGATAATTTTTTTAAAAAGGCTGCAAGCCGTGAGCAACACAAAAACAATATTACAACCTAAACTGAGTTCTCAGCTAGATAATGTATGGCTGAGTTTCTGAATTCAAATTTTAACAAAAGGTAAAGTTTAAGGTAATCTCTTATACCTCCTATTTCATTTACTCAAGTTTACAAGATACTATCTCTTTGGTGACACAAGCAAGGTCACACAATGGTAAAAATTTACCACTAGTTGTATTATGGTAGTGCCTGTCTTCAAATCCTTGAAACAACAATCAGCATCCTGCCAAATTCTTAATGCATTACTACTAAGCTAATAGAAAATCCATGAAAATCTAGGCTAAGATATGTATAAAACTAATAGAGTTAATTTCATTTATTACCCCAAACATTCTTATTGCAGCTAGTCCATCAATTTTGGAGAAATCAGCCTTTACAATAATTGTAACACAAACCTGATGATGTGTGTTTGTGTGTGTGCATGTGTGTGTGTGTGTGTGTGTGTGTGTGTGTGTGTGTGTGTGTGTGTGTGAGAGAGAGAGAGAGAGTATATTAACTATGCAAGTTTAAGTAAAATAAGCTCACTGCAATTTCAGTCACAGGTTATTAGATACATGCTTTTAATAGTTACAACTTGAAAAATTGCTACAATTGCTTAAGACTTGCTGATACAGTGATAACACACTTAAGAAGGCTAGATTTCCCTTTAAGTTGCTTAAGATATTATAACTATTAGGCTGTCTATGATGAAACTGACTTTCGCATACAAAATTGTCACAATCTGCAATGAGTGTCCCTAGAATAGTCAATGACAAAAATGTAAGCAAAAAGAAATTTACATTACTGGAATGGAGATCTCAACCCCAGATTTCATTTCAGTCATTCAATTTCCCACGCAGATAAATTAAATTTGGATGATTCTAAGATTTACTCCTTGGAGCTAGGTCATGAAATAAAAGAAATAGAGGTAACAGTATCTAAAGTATATACTACTGTACCTGTGCAAGTTAGAGTATATGCTACCACAATAATACCTGTACCTTCTGTACCCATGATAAGTTTTATGTGACATGCAAAGGGCAGCCAAGCCTTGATTTTAAGTGTTACTCTTTTACTGGTGACACATGTTCATTCATTTTTTAATTAAGTGTCATGCTATATAAAATAGGTTGCAAACCACTAAGCTACAGTACATGCTACCACACTAATAACTATGTAAGCTAGAGTATATGCTACCACACTAATACCTGTGTAAGCTAGAGTATATGCTACCACACTGATACATGTGTAAGCTAGAGTATATGCTACCACACTGATACCTGTGTAAGCTAGAGTATATGCTACCACACTGATACCTGTGTAAGCTAGAGTATATGCTACCACACTGATACCTGTGTAAGCTAGAGTATATGCTACCACACTGATACCTGTGTAAGCTAGAGTATAAGTAAGCCAGAGCAAAAGAACAAAAAGTCAAACTACAGTGCTCAACAATATACCAAATAATCATACTTTCCTAGGTCAGTTTGTTGAAAATGTATTAAACTTGTCAGAATAAATGAATGACAATGAACCCTTTCACATCTGATTTATAATTTATTGGAGCAAAAAGGACCAATTTATAGCTGGAGTTTCCTCTAATATTTCCCACCCCAATGAGGTATTTCAACAGTTAGGGTATTGCTGGATTTAGGACAAATGAGGCCCTGTGCAAGGTAAGTTATGAGGCCCCATGCCATGAAAAATTAATCCTAATTTTTTTTCCCCAAGACAATGGGCCCCCTGGCCAACTGGGGCCCTATGCTTAAGCACACATAATGTCAATGGTAATACATAGTCCAATTTGTAAAGAGTTTTTTGTCTCATGTGGCTAGTTATTAACTAAAATTTTTAGCAGTGATATAAAAAAAAAAAAGAATTTAACATGCAGAAACTTGAACTAAATCAAATGGCAAAAATGTTGCCTATATTGATTCAACTTGTACCTTATAGAAATTACCTTTAATTTCAAGTATATTGCAATGACAGGTATTAATTTAAGTGGCATTATTAAGTTAAGAAGTTTTGTAAGCTATCAAAGTGTTCTTTACTTATAAGAAGTCATTTATATAGGCCATAGTCACATTAAACAGACTGCAAAGTGGTACTCTAGTTGGCCATTAATTCCACCTGACCTATTACTTGCCAATTATCCTAAACCTTGCTAAATCTCAAAGAAATTTTTCAAGATCAAAAGTAGCAGATGGTCTGTGATGTTACAGTGTATTATCATTGTGTTAACTATACTTTTTTGGTCATAAAATAGATCAGCAACTTGACCAAGAGATATTCTTAAATTTATGGCAGTCAAAAAGGAAATGACACCACTCAGTCCACTTCTACCAATCAAAAGGAGACTAACATGTCAGGTCAAACATTTGCCCCCTCACTGATTCCAATTTGGTGCTCATTTTGGTGTATAACACAGGAAAAGACTACATTTTAAATATTTTTACCTGGAATATAGCAAATAACACCACCATCACCACCACATCAAATGTGTATTTAGCTTATCACTTACAGAACATACAGGAAAATAGGATGCAGGCAGGCAGGCAGGCAGGCAGGCAGGCAGGCAGGCAGGCAGGCAGGCAGGCAGGCAGGCAGGCAGGTAGGTAGGTAGGTAGGTAGGTAGGTAGGTAGGTAGGTAGGTAGGTAGGTATGTATGTATGTATGTATGTATGTATGTATGTATGTATGTATGTATGTATGTATGTATGTATGTATGTATGTATGTATGTATGTATGTATGTATGTATGTATGTATGTATGTATGTATGTATGTATGTATGTATGTACTGCTGCCTCCCTCAAGAAGTTTACTGTCATGCTTGCAGTGTGTACATTAAATTAATTATTAATCTCTGATTAATATGGCCCTGAAATTGATAGAAAGCTGAATTCTCCTAACAAACTATTATATAATTTGATTGATGGCCTTTCTCTTTGGTCTAAAAATGGTCTATCATGGCCTCTTTGACAAAACAATTTAACAAAAGATTCATTTATTCCCTCTTAAATTCACAGGAATTTCATCAGCTAATCCTAACTGCAAGGTCCAAGCTAGACCTGCCACCATGAATGACAAAGGCCATACTCATAGGGGGCAGACAAGATGTGCCCTAATCAAGGACAAAAGACCATCCCAACCACTCTACAGGGATTCTTAACCTCCATCACCAAAAGACAGTTACACACCATTACAGATTAAAAGTGTTAGGGGTTTTAATACTGCATAAATTAGACCAGATGTCTGTTGCAAAGAAGCCTTAAATTTCTAAAACTGACAGTGAACCACAGCAACTCAGTGATTACAGGTTTGATACCTGTCCTGGGGTCAGCTGTATCAGTGTCCGCCAGGAAAGCTTTAATACCTCAGGGTCCCTCCCATGACATAGCCACTACTGTGTCCCAAAAAAATCACCCTACGACCAACATTCCTATCTAATATTCTTTCCATGGTTTTGCATCCTACCACAGATGATAAAATTTCCAATAGAAAGAGTCTGAAGATCATTATGCATATACCCCTTTATATAAATTACATATCAAATATATACATTAAACTTAATCTTACCACTTACTATATATGTATCTGTTATTTTTCCAGGTTATACAATTAAATCTATGTACATGTACAGGCATTGTTATTGTAATGTAAATGTTGCTAATACAAGCACAAACATTTAATGGATCTTGAAGGTTTTTAATTAATGGATTCCACCAAGCTTTCAATATCAAACTGTAGAAAGGTTACATCACATTATAAATACTTGACAATTCCCAACATGCACAGATCACAGACCAAGATAAAGACCACATGATAAGAGGTTTATAGTTTTGAGTCTGTACATGGTTTGAGGACATTAATTACTGGTTTCATTTTGAAAAGAGTTTTACATAAAGCTGGCAAAAACTGGAAACTGAAAAACTTCTATTAACATCCTAATTCCATCAAATACACAAAAAGTATATTTATTAAAACAAATATTCATAAATTTTGTCAAATTAAATAGCTGAAAATGTAATAATCCATGGCACTAAAGTCCAATCTGAAAATCAGATTGCCACTGTCCTACATGAAGAGCTTGCAGTGACAACATAGGAGTCATGTTCTGGTGACATTTGAATTTGCCAATGGAAATGAAGCTTTTAGAAATTATAAAGTGAATCTAAAAAAATCCTTTGACATATGTTGATTCTTTTCAGCCATAATGCTCAGTCTCTCAAAGGGAAAGGTGTACAACTTCAGATTGGATGATAAAATTAGCAATTATGGTAATAGTTGGTCACCAGAACATGACTCCTAAGTGGTCCCTGTCAGATAATTACATCAGACAGTGGAGATCTGATTTTAATCAGATTTAGAGATAATTACATAAAGTATCTGAATAGGTAATTTTCCTTGGAACTGTGTCACAGGGATTAGTCATTTTACAACAAGAGTCCATAAAAGGGATTGAAGCTCTACTGGGCAAAAAGAATTTCCAAGAATTCTAGATAAAATGCAATCCTTTTAAGTGTCAAGTGTTAAAACCATTGTTAATATTCTTCAGAGATAAGATTTTAAAATTAGCAGTTGTGGTACACTTACTAGATGCCAGCTTGGCACCATCTTGATTTAGGAGTAAGCAAATATCATTAGAAATGTTTTGGTGAAAACTCCATGCCATAATGGTGATACATTCATGGGAAATAGTGACAACAGATATCTAAGACAGTCATCTTGGCAATCATATTGGATGCATGAGTGGTATCCTTGTATTAGAGCTTGGTGAAATCCCCATCATAATCATTCAATGTGTGTAATGACATCAAGTTTTTAGGACAGGCTGTCATACAACTGGCACAACTTTCTTTTCGGAAAGTATCATAAGTATTCTATTGGTGAAAATCCATTTGGACAAGAATAGAGATAACATATTTTGAAGATATGACCTTCCTTTCAGAAGGCATAGCAACAACAAGATTTTTTAAATGGTTGCCATGGTGGTCAAATTGAATGTCAGGGCAGCACCATTTTCTTTAATGACAAACTGGGCATCACAATAAATCTGGTGAAAATCTTGTATCAAAATAACTTTCTGTTCAAGTACAGTTGCAATAACAAGATTTTAACATGGCTGCTATATGAACATCAGCACCATTTTGAATAGGACTAGCTAGACATTATAAGATGCCTTTTCTTGAAAACTTTGTTTTCATATGGCCATCCATTCTGGAGAAGTAGCAATAAGAAGATTTTCAAGATGGCTGCCATGTCAGATCTGGACAATGTTTTACTCAGTACTAACTAGACATGAAAGTCTTTTAGACGTGATAAGAAGTCTAGCAAAAATCCATTCTTGACAAGACCATCCATTCAGAAGTAGTGATATGATTTTCAAAATGGCTGTCCTTTTTGCCAAATTGGACATCAGATCAGCACCATTTTCATGTAAGACCAGATAAACATCGTAGCAGTCCCATACTGACATGACCATCCCTGTAGGAAGAACAGTGATACTATTTTTAAGATGGCTTCTGAGGCAGCCATTCTGGATGTCTGTGCATCACCATTTTAATGTTGGAACAACTCAACCCTGGGATGAATATGTATGTAAAGTTTCAAGGCAATCCTCCAAGTAAGTGGTTTAAGAGAAGTAAAAACACAAACTTGTACTAAGAGATGGGCATATGACAGACAGATCATCCAATAAACTTTTCTAGTCTATGACTAGTATAACTACAAAAAAATTTGAACATGTAATTATCATTGGCACTGTCACAGGGATAGTTTTATTAAATAGCTGAACATGTAATTCTCCTTGGCACTTACAGGAATAGTCCTATTATATAGGTGAACCTGTAATCACCTTTGGCACTGTTATGGACAGTCATATTCAAAAGCTGAACATGTAATTATCATTGGCACAACATCACATGGATAGTCATACAGATGACACCTTTACAGAACTTAACATTTCTAGTACAATAAATATTGTCTGCTTTTCTGGAATTTTGCATCATTTTCACAGCTGAATTTTTAATGCAAGATATTTTATATTTTATATATGTTTATGTATTTACAGATGCCTGTGCATGTGTTCCAGGATTGATACTTTGATTTTTAAAATCACTTAATATATATTTGTGTTGAGCCTGATTCTTCACATCATGTTGTATATACTGTATATATTGTACAATACAGAACAGATAAATGGCCTCAAGGTTGATTAGTTCTGTAACTAACTGAACATACCTTCTCTAAATAAAGTCTTTATTATTATTATTATTATTATTATTATTATTATTATTATTATTATTATTATTATTATTATTATTATTATTATTATTATAAAGCTGAACATCTAAATCCCCTTGGGACAATATCAAAGGGACAGTCCTAAGATCACAGAAGTATACTGCATACTTTACATCTGCAAATTCTGACACTTGACCAATAAGCAAATTAATTACATTCTCAAATGTTTACAATTCTTGACTGGTTAGTTAACATTGGGGTTGTACAAGCATGAAAGAAATACAAAAAGTGATTCATAATTTTTTACCAAAAGAATCTTCATACAGAATTCAATGGCATTTAAATAAAGAGCACTAGGCCAAACTCCTACAAATGTTTTTTTCAGCTAAGTGAGTGTACATTACCATGTGAACATGACTCACTTGTAGTGTGTACATCTTAAAGTGTTTACATGAAAAACAAGGTTCATATGTAAGCTTAAGTTTGCAAGTGTCAATACAACACTCCCACTCCTGGAAAGGTAAATTCCTGTGATGGTCATACATTAAAATTTTTTGGCATGCAAGTCACAAATCAAATACTTCCTTGATATAAACCAACCATGTTTGTTTCTGCTCATCCTATAAACCAACCATGTTTGTTTCTGCTCATCCAAGATATCTGATCAACCAGTGAGGCCTATGTGAAAACACAGTATTACCCACAAGCATCCCCATCACAATTAAATACCTATCATATATACTCACAAGTAGAGTCAAACTGCAAACAACAAAGATAGTGATCTGCAAATCAGGGTCCATGTTATTTGTTCTAATAATTACTCTTAACAAATGCATAGACCCAGATGTACCAACACATTTGGGGCTGTGCAGTTTGCTAAATGACACAAATTGTAAGCAAGCATGTTTGGTGAGCACTGTGCACTCTCTTGACAATGCTAAGTGGTATATTTATGTAGTATTATCTAAACTTAAATTACATGGATGTCATAACGTGATCTGCATTATAAGTGAGGGAGTGTTACACTAAGGGATATTCTTGCTCCAGACTTCATCCTAATTATAGTCTATTGTATCACACAAATGTTAGTATTTCATTACATAAAATCATGTTATCAACCTATTATAAATTTCAAGGTATTAACACAGCCAGTGTAAAGGATATGGTATTGGAAGTTTTCATGGACAGGCAGCATAACATATTCACATAACATGAACTACATCAATTGCAAATGAATAAATTTAGAGATTATGGCACCCTTATTCCACCAATTTGAAATTTATAAATTGATTATCCTATGTATTGTTTTCAAATTACATTTTAAAATTTACGACAATATTTAGTAACAGCTTATATGTATAAAAAAAAACTTACACAAATCTCTCTCTGCACCGTATGTAAAATGGTCAAAACTCTGTCAGAGGCAGATTTTACCTTGACTCAGATTAAATTTGAACAGGCTACAATTTGGGATATTTTTTGCAATCTGAATTATCCAAGGAGTATATTAATGTAGCATTAACTAAACTTAAATTCAGTAAACAAATTTAGAGCCATTATTTATTCTAAAAATTCATCCACAATGATGGGATCAATGACCATACCTGTGTTGCAATAGGTAGTGTTTTAAAAGATGGCGTTACACTGAGAAATATTCATATATGATGCATCACTGTCGAACAGACCCTCACATAAAGCAGGTAAGGGTTTTTTGTTTTATAATGTATTTGCTACAAGTCAATATTGACAAGGTAAAAGAAAATATTTTCTATAAGTTGGTATTTGGAAATGGCTCCCACATAAAGCATTAGGCAAAAAAATATGTTTCTATTGCATTGGAAACATCTTTGTTTGCAAAAATATAAAAAAAGTCACCACTTTGTCACTCCTTTATATTTTCCTCATAATCAGGGTATTTCCCCATATAAACTGAACAAATTTAAAATATAATATGCTTTGCTAATCTCCCCAAGAAAACAACAATTTTTCTTCCTTCCTTATTTACCTGCATACATTTCATTTGATAGACATATTACCCTTTTAACCCCAAGACTGCAGCATGCTATAGTCTTACTCAACAAATGATTCCAATTATATAATGATAGCAGGGATGGGGGGGATATTTTTGTTACAGAAATTAACAAATCCACCTGAACACCTGTGATTAACCTTTTCAGTTGTGGGCCTTCTGTACTGGAATTTAAATTCCTCATACTCAAGTAACCTTACCCTCCCAGGATTTATCCAGACATTTAAGTTTACATTTTCCACTACAGTGTTTTCTCTTAAGATTTCATCGTTTCTTTTTTACTTTATTGAAGATCTGCTATTTGTGCCCAAACCAATCAAAATCAATTGTATCAGCCAATGAAACTGATCACTCTATCATGCTTCTTTGGCAATGAGCACACTATTCAGTCAGCTAGACATGTTCTCAATTCAGTCTAAAATTAACAATAATAATCTTTCAGCTTTATTTTCTCAGGTCATTTTTATGTGCCCTTTGGAATGGAACTTTTGTGCACCAAAGATGAAAACTTAGGGTTATTGACACAAGGTCCCAGCTGAGAATGAACCCTACTAAAAAGTACAAATTTAAATTTTGTTTAGTTTCCATATTATGTGTGCATGCTTGCACATATGGTAATTCTGGCTTTGGACCTGCATTTTTCATTTGTGGTTTACCTATCTTTTTGTGGTAGGAACATAATTGTATTTAAGAATGTGGTCAGTCAAAGCAAACTTCACAAAAGACCTACATATCTACTTATTTAATTCAATTCTTATTAGAGATAGGCTCAAAGACTGGCAGTAAAAAATGTTGTTGGAATCAGTTCCAATTAAGTAGTTTGTAGTTTTGACAGCTGTTTGATGATAAACCTGAAAACATATTTTTCTCTAACTGAATAATAAATATATTGGACAAGAATATCTACCATCTGATACAAATGCCAGATGAAAGATTATAAATGTAAAGATTATATGTCCTATATCAATGAAATACCTCAAATAAACCCTTGGACATTCATCATTAAGATTAATCAGCAAGTTTTACATACCTTTTTATTTTGTTTTACGTGAAAAATGCAGACAACACCTAAAACAATATCATGAAAAATGCAAACATCTAAAACAATATCATGTAATATATGCTATATGCAGCCCACATATATGTAAATGTAATTGTGTGTGGTGGAATAGATGATGTGAAAGATCTTCCCCACTGATGAAATTTTTAGGGTATTATTATCTGGGAGATGACTGACCACAGTGTTATTGCCCGGATTGTGTAATTAATAACATAAAATGTGAAATTAAGAGATGGAACAACAGAGAACTGAGCAGAAATACAGAATAGAGTAACAGGAGCCTGTTTAGGTAAAATACAATTTAATTAATTACTTAAACAAAATTGACATATGAAAGATCTCTCTCTCTCTCTCTCTCTCTCTCTCTCTCTCTCTCTCTCTCTCTCTCTCTCTCTCTCTCTCTCTCTCTCTCTCTCTCTCTCTCTCTCTCTCTCTCTCTCTCTCTCTCTCTCTCTCTCAGATTCACACTTTCCTATGAAGTCAGATATCTCCCTTTATTGTGTTGTGACCCTCACTTTCTGACAAGCATCCATTAGGACAATCCATATGAGAAATCAAATTTGTTTAAGTCACTTTAAAAAGATTATGTTTATCTGTTTATTATTTACATGTATTTTATAACTTATCCATATAATTTTTAAATAAAATTAAATACCCAGGCTTTATTAATGAGGTTTGTATCCTTGCTTTTGATACTTTTGCAAACAGGGAACAACAAAGGTAATAGACAACTTTGCCAAGAAATTGCCTGGGTCTTTAAAAATGAATGCCATTTTGAAGTATAAGATAGGCTATACATGGCAGTTACATGGTGGTACTAGAACATGGTTTCCATAAACATCATTACAAAGAAGGGTCATAGTATGTATATAAGATGAATGTATGGCAGCAAACATATTGCCCCCCCCCTCTTCAATATTTTGATTATAATCAGGGAATTCCCCCATTTGAAATTTTTTGAATTTACCAGAAATATACATTATTTTATATGCTCCTTGATGAAAAAAAGGTTTTTTCTTCTACATCCTTTTTTTTCTCCTGTATACAATTTATTTCATAAATTGGCCACCTTTCTTGCCTCCTCCACAACTTGACTAGATGTATGTGACAAGCTGAGATCATTACCATATAGATCCAACTTGGTCCTTCCCTATATTATACTATGTACAGTAAGGTTGGCTTTAGACCTGTATTTTGCATATTTTACTGGTAGCTTACCTATCATTTTGACCTTGTATTAAAAAATCTGGTCAATATAAGAAAACTTCACAAAAGATCAGGCATACTTCTTTATTTCATTTGTTTCTTTAAAAAATACCAGGACTAGGTTTGGATTAGCAGTTAAAAAGGTGTTGGAATTAGGTACTCACTAGGAATCTTTTACAACACCTTTGCCTTTTGAATTCTGACAGCAGTTTGATGATAAACTTGGCAAAATTATTTTTCACCAATTGAGAATGCCCTAGTCCAAATGGAATAATATAAATACCTGAAAGAATAAGACTTATCTACCATCTGTTGTAAATGCCAAACAATGGATAATAAATATAAAGAATATACATGTTTATATATGAAAAACCCATTATGGTCAGTTAAACTAATTGAATGTATCAAATTTGGCATAACCTTTGTGACTTCAAAAACAGGCAGAAACTCCCTAAACAGTATCATATAATGTTATATGCAAACCTACATAAACATTAATGTAAAACCATTTTGAATTTCACAACCAGTTAAATAAATTCTTAGGACACTACTGCTGTATACCTACATATAGATTGCAGCCAATAATTGGTATTTTTATGCGGCAGGGTACAAATACAGTTTAAAAATTTATGCATTCAAAATTGCTTCGAAGTGAGTTTCAAGACTTTTCTGCAAAAGAAGTCTGAACAAATTTGAGGAATTTTCACTTCAAAAACTGAGTTAAGTATTGGGGAGGGGATAACCTAGAGAGAATGAAAAACACCTACAGGTGCTTGTTGGCTCTCTAATATTACACAAATGAACTTGCAATACACCAAAGCTCATTAAGAAATATTTTGATTTATGAGTCAGCTAATACCTGGATATATAAGGTAAAAGCCATTATCCTATTAGCTGATATGATAGCTTCTGTTTTGTCATTAAATAGAATCAGGTGAACCATGTGTGGGACATTTGATGTGAGCTAGGATTTCACCATTTTTATAGTTCCAACAAAGTCAATTGGTGACTGCTGTTTTATCTACACACAGGTACAGCAACAGAATCAGCTGATGTGTGTGTGGGACATCTGATGTCAGGTAGAATTTCATGATTTTGATCCTACATCAATCCAACAAAGTTAATTTTTATTTTATCTGCACACAGGAACAGCAAACACCTGATTCCTTGATCATAATCTGTGTAACTAATACAACAAATATATCATTTAGATTTCATGGCAGGGTACATCCAATAATACCACAGTATATACCCATTATTTTGAAGAATGGCAGCCTGTCAGCTTACAAAACACCCAAATACCTGCTCATGATAATAAGATCCAGGTAAGGATATACCTAGCAGCTGACAGGTTATTTCCTATTTGGTGTAATCATCAGTATAGGGAATATACCAGTATAATGTTAACAAATCTGGCAAATCATATTTAAAAATTTTGTGCACAAATTTGTCAACACAACTTTCTATTAATAATATTTAATTTTATTTTTACATTTCTTTTAATATTAGTTCCTGCTTATAAAAAAACAATGATAATGTGAATTTGCATCATTAAGTGCCATATATTTGTGTTTCAATGTACTACTGGTATTATGAAAAAAAACTCGTTTGAATGTACCTTGATGTAATGCTCCCTCTCATATCATGTGGATCAATATTATGACTCCAATGAGCAGCAATATAAAGAGGAAGCAGTGTATTCTTGAAGTAGAACAGCAATAATATACCCTATATACATGCCTACAAATCTAATCCAACTTCAAACTGGATAGACCCAGATCAATAATGCACTGGGTCTATGCAGTTTGTTAGGATATTAAGTAGAACAAACTACACAGAACCTGTACATTATGTGACAGCAGAACAGGGTCTATGTTATTGGCAGCTGGAATAGACTTAAAAGCAAGTATTTAAGATAGAGTAATCAAGGATTGAGACAAGTTTTATGCCACAAATGGAACCTTTTCAAATGCAACAAGTTTTTTCTATGTATACATATCTATGAACAACTTGTATGCAAGTTACTGAGTTACCTCTGAAAAATTAAGGGACAAAAAGGAGAAAATCAAAAGATGGATTTTAATAATATAGATTCATAATTACAATGAAAACAATTACTGATAAAAACTTTTTCCGGTGAACTTGTTAATTTTTGTGCATAAATACCTATTATTTTCAGGATAATACATTTCTGAAATATCATTAGAAATTCATGTGATTTCTGCACACATCATGTGTACCAATGAAAACATTTTTTCCAAGTGAATGTGTAAATGCTTTATGTTATTTTTGATCAAATATTTAGTTCATAAAATAACAATGTTGAAACTCAAACTTTTTTGTTCCATCAGAAAAATACAGTACTGATGTTAAGATTTCATTTATATTTCTACCCATTTCTGAGACAACCTTAAATTGCAAATTTTAAGTTCACTACAAACTTTGGAACTTGCTTTTCAATAATGAACACTAAGTATGCCTCAATTGGTTCTCTTGCTATCCTTGAGTACAACTGTAATTAATTCAGAAGGATAAACCACTGATTAATGTTAAATACTTTAATTATGTTACTTTTGAGCAATAATATTTGTAACAGTGTTCAATAGGTCAATTGAAATGAGTTGATTGGACACATAACCCTGACCACCAGCTCTTAAGCATATGGATTTGCCTGCCTTTTAACTTATTTTATTCCACTCCATTCCCTTGATTTGATACAAAAGATGTAATAAACATTACAATAAAAAGTAGGTAAAATTTTTAATTCATTGTAACAATGCAACAAACATTTCCGAACAATAGAAATCAAACCACATCAGAACTTAATTAAGTCCTCACAGAAATGCTCTCAGAGTTACAAATTTTATGATGTTGATTTAAATTTGGGGGCAGTAACCACCATTTGCAGCATTTAAGTGACGATATAAAATGATTTAATTTACCAATTTGATTATAATTTTACTTGTATTCATCTTACACAGCCTATTTCTGTTGCATTTTGCATCATGGATAAATGGGATCCACACCTGCCCCCATGTTATACAAAGGTCTGCATTTAATCCAGGTGTGCTATAATAATGAGGCAGGGGTGTATTCAAGTAGTACGTCTACGTCTTTCTGTACACAAGTTTTGATCTTCTTACTTCCTTTCAAGATCATGGGTTTTTTTTACTGATCATGCTTCAAAAAATACACATATTTTATATTCCCACTTCTCAAAATTATACGTCCATTAATTTAATTTAGCAAGTTAATGTATTATTAATTATACTGGGTAATTCTTTTTAAAATTTAAAGTAGGATAAACCACTGATTAACATTAAATACTTTAATTATGTTTCTTGAGCAATAATATTTGTAACAGTGTTCAATTGAAACAAGTTGACTGGACACATAACCATATATATATATATATATATATATATATATATATATATATATATATATATATATATATATATATATATATATATATATATATATCCATCCTCTCCACTAGGTTTAATTCTCAATCAAATATCTACAACTTAAAGTGAAGATACCAAGCAATACAATGTGTATCACTGAAAACCAGTAGTTCTCTGCTTCCTATAAAATCAACACTTACTACAGAACTAAAAATGAAGTGATAATTACATTATTATATCATCAATATGAGATTACATTTTACCTAGACCTATCATATATGTAGCTTGATGAAGTCCCTGAGAAACAGACTGATATCTCTGATTGATAATGAAACAGATTCTTTTAGTTTTAATAACTGCCCTGTGAAAGAAAATGAAAGCAAAAGTAAACTAGACCTTTGCAAGTCTTTTGTGATTTACTATCTTACATGAAACTGATCATACAGGCTTTCTGATGCAGGAAAGTGATGCAATCATTATGAGCACATCATACTGAGAAAAAAAATTAACCCATAATCTTTGTGCAATTGAAAAAGGAATTTATCATCTCCCATCATCAAAAATTGGATGCAGTTTCAAAATAGGGTACCATACTCTTCTGTGTGATGACTTGGAACTAGGAAATAATGCAGAGCAAGCTTTACATTTTTTGTGATTTGGGATTTATTGGATCCTTAGTTATATAAAAATATCAATCTTTGAAAAGGCAAATACCGGTACTTCAACATTTCACAAGCATTCATCAGTAATAGTCAATTCTGGTGAGCACAATTTACACCCATATCAATAAGATTCATCCTATCCATCTGCTGCAGAATTAATGTTTAAATATAACCATTTCCATTATATTAAACAATCTGAAATAAACATAAAAATTTGAAAGCTTTTGTGACCAGTGAGATGACAATTGTGACAAAGAAGATTTTTTTTTAAACTCTAAAATCACTATCATTAAATTAATTGTCCTGACAATATTTGCAATTTCATTATATATCAAGGTTTACAGGTCATCTGTCTTCATTTGTCTGTGCTATGTTGACACATTGTTTTTAAATCATACAATTTATACTCACTTGCAAGTCAGGCTGAACTGTAAACAGATCTATCATTGCAATATGCACCAGTAGATCCATGTCTATGTTGCTTGTTCCACTGAATACTCCTAACATACTACAGAGACCCAGATCTACTGGTGTATTATGTAATGACAGATCAGGGTCTATGCAGTTTGCACTTGGATCCAACTTATAAGCAAATTATGTACAGCATTCTGGAGTCACAAAGACAAAGCACAACATGGTGTGCATTTTAAATTGAGCAAATAATGCATCACTTTTTTATTACAGTGAAGTCACTGTGATAGAAAAGTTATGCATTACTTAATATCTAACAAAAAGATCTCAGATAAAATAAAATTAGTGGTATATTGCACATTTATTGGGAAACTATATTTTGATAGATGGAAGTGACTACATCAAATTATCTGATCAAGTACAAAATCATCAATACAGGCAAATTTTATACATATACGTCAATCAAGCTTTTGCATGTAAACAGTAATTCAAGACCAATTTTCAGTTACCATATAAATTTGTTTATAAGTAAAGTCAACCTCAAACAACATAGACCTGGATCAGCTGTCACATAATGAACCAGTGGTTCAGGTCTATGTTGTTTATTGTAGTGATTACTCCCAAAACAAACTGCACAGACCCTGATCTGCCAGCATGACAGAAGAGCCAAATCTAAACAGTTTGTAGTTGGACCTGGCTAATAAGCAAGTACATGGACACTCAAATCAGATCTACAAAGAAGGATTCAAACCTTGGAAATGAGATGCTACCACAAGATATTGTGCATCTCACACACTGACCATGTAACCAACAAAGAAGTCCACAACAGGATCCAACAAGTCATCAGATCCTTTGAAGACCTCTTGACCACTGTAAAAAAAAAATCGAAACCTTGAGTGGTAGTCATGTCTCAAGATCATCTGGACTGGCAAACATAGTCTTGCAAGGCAAAGTACATGGGGTGCAGAAGAAGAGGCAGACAGAAAAAGAGGTGGGAAGACAACATTAAGGACTGTACAGGTATGGGATTTTGAGATTTCCAAAGGGCAGTAGTAGATAACAGGGAAAGATGGAGAGAATTAGTTGTAAAGTCAACTGTGGTGCCTCAATGACCTCTTAGGTTAAGTAATTGATGATGATGACAATTATGATGACAATGACGATGATGATGATGATGATGAAGTGAGTACAGATGGTATAGCAATCATGCTAAACTAAATACTGTACTCCTTTACAATTTAACAATAGAATATTTTGGTGTTTTATTATCATTATGCCTATATACACATTAAAAAAGTAACAAAATGATCCCATGGTTTAAAGTGTGATAACCATGCATTTTTGCCTGTTCAAAGGTAAAAAAAAGCTACCAGGTATAAATTACTTTATACATCTAACAGCTTTCTAACCTATGAATAATTGAACTGTTGATCTCAGGAAATGATGACCTGGATGACTTTGAACAGATATTTAAGAATGCCCAAGGAAAAAAATGTTCTGACCATGGATGTTTATGTATTTTACTTAAGTTGCACAAGGTTTTCACAACCTGCATAATTTGCTGCACAGAAGATAAAGCTGAGTAGTGTACAATGTAGCAAATAAGTTCTAAATGACATGTAATATGGCAGGTGTTGAACTCATGACTATTAATGTGCAAAACAAGCTTCAGACAAATGCAGTACAGGTCATATTTTCAGGAAATATGTACCATTGATTATTACTTGTCCATTGTACAAGACCACCCTAAAGAAATTCTGTGAAACTAATAAGTGAAAGTGGGAGATGAAGATGGAAATATATCAAACATGGAGATTTTGATCCCAAAATCAATAGGCATCTTCATTGCCACCAATGTATGCCAATAACAAAGTTTGCTAACTGGCAGAAAACTTGAGTAATTGTGCTGAAACAAAGATTGATACACAGACATCAAAACATAACATGCTCTGGCTTATGTTAAAAATATAAATTAATTTCATTGATACATGGTTGTAATTATATATGAAATACAGACAAATATATTTGTTTTATATGTTACATCTGAAATAAAATGCATTCATTGCATACAAGTTCCTCTTACAAGCTTATCATTATTCCATTTTCTGTGGTAACTACTCAATTTTGATTCACAATGTCATATATGGTTGTTTTGCTTATGTATGACAATGTACTGTTCTCCCTTGTTATAGCGCCCTTTATTAGCTTGATTCTAGATGGATATAACATGCCAGCAGTTATAAAGCCCAAAACTGCATTAGCATGAGCTAGATCTATATACTACATGTTATGTACTCGGGGCAGGATATAGGCCAAAGGACAGAATGACAAACTGACTGTGGCAACCAGGCAATGAATAAAAGGCTGCATTTTTTTTGCTGGCACTAAATGAAAGAAGTAAATGTTCCTCATTGATCTACTCATATAATGCTATTGACAATATTGAACAAATGCAAATGATATTTTCAAAATATTACATTGTATGTATGTATGTATGTATGTATGTATGTATGTATGTATGTATGTATGTATGTATGTATGTATGTATGTATGTATGTATGTATGTATGTATGTATGTATGTATGTATGTATGTATGTATGTATGTATGTATGTATGTATGTATGTATGTATGTATGTATGTATGTATGTATGTATGTATGTATGTATGTATGTATGTATGTATGTATGTATGTATGTATAAAAAGAGAGAAATTAAAGTTAGTACCTCAGATTAGAATCTTAAAGAATGACTGAAAATTTTCACTTATAATTAAACTTAATATAAAATTGTAAAAACTGCCATCTGCCAACCATGAATAATTGAGAAAGAAAACAGGTCTGTATTGTTCAATGTATATTTTATTTACTGGAGATAAAACTGTATGGAGTATTTGAAAGCACTGTAACATGCTTGTCTTTGTGACATACTACTTGGAGCTGCAGATGTAACTGTAAAATAGAGCCAATGCTCCTTCCCATGCCTTGTATAAGGCAACTAATGGATGCAAACCTTTTGCCCTAACAGGTGTCCCATTATCTTCCAGCTCAGATGGTACTGGACTTTTTAAAAGAGTGGTTTATATCAAAAACTGAACTCTGTCTTTTAAGGATTTACCCATTTTGACATTATCTTAATTTTGGTGTCTTTTTTGGATACCTAAATTTACTGGCACTGAACAGCTAGTATTGTGCTAATGTGTCATAGTCCTAGATGATTTTCCTCTTTACTAGTCGACCATGAGCAGTGATAAATTGGACTGGCACAAGGCACAAACTGATTCAATAACATATGGTAAATGTCAGTAGTTAAAACAAAGTTTTGACAGTGTACAATTCCTTAACAGCAGCTGCAGACAGATTTTTCACACATGACCAGTTAGGCAGAATTACCAGCAACTCTTACCTGTTAATTAATAGTGATGCTGAAATGTCACGACCAAGACTGTAAAGTTTCAAATGGGCAACTCATACAATGACTAGCCATGTCCTAATGAACAAAATTTGGGGGGTTTTTTTTATCTTGTTGTGTTACAGCATTCTAGCCACATACATAGAAAAGTAATTAATACCTTTAGATGATCTATTAATGCTGGTTTCCCAAACTTGTTTGTACTGATCTTTTAGTAGCAGCTCAACAATGTTCACAATTTTAAATGAAACAAAACTTGTTTTTTCTCTATAGAGAGAAAACCTAACATCATCTATTAAAGATTTTACTTCTGTTATCCATTTACTGTCATAGAAATTATCTCAAAAAAGTTTGAATGCAACAAAATATAATTGATAAGACATTTTGTTTTTTCATAAGCATTAACAAATCAAGCCCAATAATTTATCATACCAGTTTTAATGCTAATAATTAAGGGGAAAATACCAAGTTCACCATCTACTATACACTGAAAGGAACATTTTGTATATTCAGTATACTTCAAAGGAAAGAAAGATGAATGTGTTCAACTATTATCTGATCTTACAAAATCCACAGATTTCAGGAGCTTATGTTCAAATCTGTACAATGGTCTAATCAGTCTTAGCTGACAATCAATTATCTCCAAGACCTAAACATTGTATATATTAAGTAAATGCATACCTCTATTACTTATAGTAATAGATACTTGATTGTTTGGGCCACTCTCATGAAATATAAGGTCTAAGTATGTATATTAATATGTAACATCAATATAGGCCTTTCTTATCTTAAATTTGTATGTGTGACCTTTTTCAGGAACCAAATACAGAATTCGTGGGGGTTTTCTGTATGGATATTAAAATTCCAGTAAGCACAATATCTACTAAACATGCTGGGTATGTATTGGATGTCAGCATGATTTTCTGTGGCAAGTAAAGTATGAAAAGCATGTAAAAGCAACATAATATTCAACATATATTACAAAATCAGCATGTTTTTGGAGGATACAGCACAAAATCTGTACCCATTTACTACTGGAAATGAGTCTAGGTCATGCAGAAATAAGGAGAATAGTAAATGATATAATTTTCCCAGGAGAAGAAAATGATGCAAGCCAGAAATCAAACTTCTTACCTGCACTGTAAAAGGTGTAGACCTTACACATCTAGCACTACCTAATTCTAGTATGTTAGACCCCTGGATCTGAACTTCAGTCTAAATGGTAAAGGTATATTCACATATAAGCCCCTAGTATTGGAATGTAAAGCAAGAATTTGTTTTGAGGGAATATTATCACCCTTTAATATATTTCCACTGGCTATATTTGACATTTTGGGCTGGGGCTAGATTTACTATCTACTTTCATGTAATAATCATATTACAAAACAAAAATAAGCAATATTATTCTCTGATATTTCAAACTTCACAATAAATTATTTAAGTCCTGTACCATAACCATTTAATAAATTTATAGCATTTAGTAAAAAGGTAACTTTCTCAACCTGCGCAAATCAACTGTTGCTAACCCTATATTTCTAAATTTGTTGCTTTAACAACTTCTGCTGCTTATAATGAACTCACTTTTCTTTCCTTTTAATATCTCCTTTGTATTTGTAAAATTTGTTTTTCATCTCCATATTTGCTACTTAGAATACTTGTCATGTAGTAGTTAACACTGATTCAAGAATCATGATTCATATTTTATATAAATATTGGATTATGATTCATCACTGTCAATTACAATAAATCATTTAAAAGACTGATTTTAATGCATATTGTATTATCCAATATACAGTGTGTGTGTGTGTGTATGTATATATATATATATATATATATATATATATATATATATATAACATTATATGTCTGGTTTGTAATAATTTTTGGTATAAACTGATTTTCTCTATTTATATGTCTGCAAATGGCTAAGAGGATAATATAATAGGAGCAAAAAAATTATGTTATTATTAACTTCTGTTAAATGCCCAATAGCTATATCAGTGTATTTAGTCCTAACATAAATAATAATGATATTAGATATAACAGTGGGAACCCCATCTTAACATGTCTATAAAGCCAATTTGGGACTCAACCAATAAGTCTCCTTGCTAATTGATAACTGAATCTGAACAATGCCCATTCCTTGCTTAGGATAACAAGTCCATCTGTTTGCAATAAAATCACACCATACCTAACTGGTCCAGGTTTGTTCAACAAGCATTACTAGGAAACAGCTTCAAATTATATATATATATATATATATATATATATATATATATATATATATATATATATATATATATATATATATATATATATATATATATATATATATATATATATATAAGTAATGTATTGTGGGCACTATCTAAAGAATGAATATTAAATAAACTCTGCCTTAATTGTTTACTTGCCATATATATTTTATACTTGCTTATAATACACATCCATCTAGATCACACAAATCACCTGAAGATCTGAGTCTATGCAACTGGTTAGAAGTAATCAGTAGAACCAACAGCATAGACCCTGATGTACAGATACATCATGCAATAGCAGATCAGTATCTTTATCTTGTTTACAGTTTGACTTGACTGATAAACAAGTATATATGGTATAGAAACTAGTGGGATGGACGAAACTAATTGGTGTGAGACCTGATTATCTACTGTTTTAGTGCAACTTTCTAGGGTGTAATTGTTCTATGCAACTGACCCATCTAAGGCAGGTTCTGGCATGTATAGTATCTGTCGGTCATCTGCAGACAAAAGCTTTATCTGGCATAAACTTGACCCCAACTAATCTGTAAATTTACATTGGAATTTTAAAAATAAATGCTCCATCAAAAACTTACATACCACTGATTAGGATGGGTTGTTCAAGACAACCAAGAAGTGATAACTTGGAAAGATTAAATGGGCTGGCTTCCATTTACCTTGAGAACCTTGTCCTCTACTGATCTGTTGGATGAGCCAAGTGGCGGTCAGTCATCTGCTGCACAACTGACACTTGTCCATCTGTCTGTGTAGGTGTTTGATTTGGATTTTATACTGTAGCTTTGAAACACTTTCAGTCCTATCACTAGGATGTCTGCAGTGTGGCAGTTTATAGTGATGTCTAGCTCTGGGACATCATCTGTTGGATGAGCCAAGTGGTGGTCAGTCATCTGCTGCACAACTGACACTTGTCCATCTGTCTGTGTAGGTGTTTGATTTGGATTTTATACAGTAGCTTTGAAATACCTTCAGTCCTATCACTAGGATGTCTGCAGTGTGGCAGTTTATAGTGATGTCTAGCACTGGGACATCATGCCAGACATACAGCATAATATCCCACCCAGTCATATTATCCTGTCACCAAGCCAACCAGTCCTAACACTGACCTCATAATACTCAGCATCTAGCAATGCAGCTGTTAGTACCATTTTTAAAAGTCTTGGTATAACTCAAGGTTTGAACCAGCATCCAAGGCAGAGACTTTAACCACTATGCCACCAGAGTGGTCCCACTGGACAATCTAATCAATATGACTAGGCTACACATTTTTTTCCTGAATTTATCACTACATACTTTATACAGATTATTTTAAACACATGATGACACAATGATGAACAAGAAAATTTGATAATTTTATATTTCTGCACAAATCAGCTTCATACTGAACACACAACTGACACTTGTACATTTTCCATTAATTTCAGCCTAACACCAATGAAATTTGCTCTTCTTCAAGAAACTCTTTCCAAAAATGTGCAAGATAATAAAAAAATTAAAAACAAATCCTAAAAATAATGTACTATTAGTCAAGATATGTATTCCTAAAATATATATTTTAATATCCAGCTCAGCAAATCCCAGCACCTGCTTCCATATGTGTTAGGAAACAAAAAAAAAACATTATCACCTTCATAACAGGAAAGAGGAATTCCTTTTGTCTCTGAGAATTTCATTTAATAAAACAGCAAGAATATTTCAAAACTGTGCTTGTTCTGTACATATATTTTTTTCCAATGATGTGCAATGAAAATATTCAAATGGAACACTTTCATTTTCTTTCTAAAGAAAATTACTTGTCTGGTGATAATTAAAGTTAGGTATGTATGAAAAAGATCTCTAGTAATGTAAAAATTAATTTTTGCATAAAGTAGCAAAAAAATAGTTGAAAAGTTATGTTCACAATCCTGAAGAAAAGCAGAATGTTTGCAAAAATCAACAAAAAGATGTATTTTGGTAAAACTGCCTGGAAATCTAATCATGTCATTTGTGCTTATTAAGAAAAATAAAGCCAGCAAATCCAGCAAATTTTTATTTCAACACCTCACACAATTTTTGCTTGATCATGCTTACAAGGTTTTTGAACAAAAATGATTTAAGTCTGAAAAGATTTAAAAAAAAGTTATTTTAAAAAATACTGCATAATTGTATGAAATTTCTAATTAGATCTTCATGATAAAAAACTCAAATTTAATTTGTCCACCTTATGCCCAGTTGACTTTATCATACTTACAAACCTTTTCCATAGAAGCCCAAGTCAAAAAAGTTCAAAAATGTGTTTCACAAAAATAATTGAAAAACTGCATCAACCAGACTCTGATCAGGTCTTGGATTAAATAAAAAGTTGGTCTTGTGTGGCATGTTTTTACCAATCTGGATTACATGAAAGTGTGATGGATAGAAAGCACAATGCATAGCCAGTTTGCAAACCCAATTAGGATTTGAAGATTTTGATGCTTATAGATGGATGTGACATCATTTTAAGGCATCTTCTAAAACAGCTTTCATACTTTTAGTTTTGCAGCTAAATATTTGGCAAATGAGTGCATATGGTAAAACAAGGATCAGATGTAAAACAATCCCTGCCCTATCTGCCAACTCAAAACAAGCGGGGTCTTGTAACAAGTTTATCAGGATACACTTCATTGCATGTGTCTAATTCTTCCACAACAATACAACAGGTGTTTGCTCCTTCCCACATAGCCACCTCCCTGCCGGCCACAAACTAATTATAACAGTGATATTGTACAGGCCCCACCTCCTCAGCTACAAGTTCAGGTGCAGTTTATTCTCTTTAACAAAGTGTTTTACATATATAAGCATTGTATATATGCTGTTCAATGTTTTCTTTCCAACATGTAATAAAAATAGTTTTTTGTATGTATGTATGTATGTATGTATGTATGTATGTATGTATGTATGTATGTATGTATGTATGTATGTATGTGTGTGTGTGTGTGTGTGTGTGTGTGTGTGTGTGTGTGTGTGTGTATGTATGTATGTATGTATGTATGTATGTATGTATGTATGTATGTATGTATGTATGTATGTATGTATGTATGTATGTATGTATGTATGTATGTATATATATATATATATATATATATATATATATATATATATATATATATATATATATATATATATATATATAGCCACAGTCATTGAACTTTCAAATGTATAAAAAAAACATGTGCATAAGAGGTGAAGTCAGTGTGACAATTTCCATGAAAGAAGAGGATTCAGTATAATGACCATGGAAGTGGAAATATGCTGTGATAATGACCAAGGAAGTGAAAGAATCAGAATGATAACCATGGAAGGGTAATCAGTACAATACTGACCATGGAAGTGGAAGAATCAATGTGATAACGACCATGGAAGTGAAAGAATCAGTATGGAAGAGGAGGAATCAGTATTACAATGACTATTGTACATGTAGGCTCATTCAAAAGTAACAAAAGAAAAGTCAAACTGACAAGCTTTGTCAATTTTAACAAAATAATTTATTTCCCTGCAAAAAAAGGTAAAAATGTGAAAAAAGACTTACAGTTGGTGACTATAACCAAAAATTAATCCTGGAATCTAAAAATATAAGTCCTATCACTAAAAAGTTCTAAATAAATCCAAGTTTTAATCCGGGTAAAGTTCCAATATGGAGAACAATGACATCAAATGAATACAGTATTATACTAATGTGACAACATTTCCTCATTGTGAATGCAGTATTATACAAATGTGACAACAGTTCCTCATTCAATTTTGTGAATTAAGAATAATATTCCGACTTTAGAATTCGAAATAATTTCCAATGAATGTCTTTGTCCAAGATTGATGAAAAAGCACTTATTTTCTAGGAAAAATAAATTATTTTAAAGAACTATTTCAACTCAAATGGCAACAACACAATAATACCTTTGGGCTCCAATAGGTAGGAAATATGACTGACAAATCTACTAGAAAATGTCTGTTTTAACCCATGATTTTGGATCACATGATGGCTCATGTGACGGGGCTACATGATCACTAATTTGAACAGTGCAGTAAAAAAATAGGCCATTTAGCACATAGTCCAGAACAGCCCCATCTAAGAATCAGATTCTCGAACTAGAAATAAATAAAAAAGAAAGACTGTTTACAATGTGGCTAACACATGGGCCAAACATGACCTTGGTAATAATTGATCATTTTTGCTTAGTGTTTACAAAGGTCTCAACCAAAATGAGCTAAAAATAGTGATAAAGCAACCTTTATGTTCTAAGCAGGTCAACACGAAGAAGTGAATTTTCTGAGAGAAAAAATCAAATCCTGTGAAAATTATAAATACAATAAAATGTAATGAAACAAAAATATAAAAAAATTGAAACTAACAGACAAGCAATTTAATTACATATATGTAACACCATGGAAATAGTGAAATTAAGATGGAAAGAGCATGATAATGAACATGACAGGGGAAGAATCAGTGTGATAGTGACAATGGAATTGATAGGTTCAGTGTGATAATGACTGAATAAGAGGAATCAGTGAGATAATGACCATGCAAGGGAAAGAATAAGCATGATATTGATCAATGAAGTGGAGGAATCAGTGAGATAATAACCATGCAAGGGAAAGAATAAGCATGATATTGATCAATGAAGTGGAGGAATCAGTGAGATAATAACCATGCAAGGGAAAGAATAAGCATGATATTGATCAATGAAGTGGAGGAATCAGTGAGATAAGGACCATAAAAGATGGGGAATCAGTATGGTAATAATCATGGAAGTGGAAGAATCACTGACCATGGAAGAAGAGGAATTAGTGTGTAATAATGACCACTGCAATGGAAGAATCATTATGATGATGACCAATGAACAGGAATCAGTGTGATAATGACCATGGCAATGGAAGAATCATTATGATAATGACCAAAGAACTGGAATCAGTGAGATAATGACCATGGCAATGGAAGAATCATTATGATAATGACCAAAGAACAGGAATCAGTGTGATAATGACCATGGCAATGAGGAATCAGTGTGATAATGACCATGGCAATGGAAGAATCATTATGATGATGACCAATGAACTGGAATCAGTGTGATAATGACCATGGCAATGGAAGAATCATTATGATGATGACCAATGAACTGGAATCAGTGTGATAATGACCATGGCAATGGAAGAATCATTATGATGATGACCAATGAACTGGAATCAGTGTGATAATGACCATGGTAATGGAAGAATCATTATGATAATGACCAATGAACAGGAATCAGTGTGATAATGACCATGGCAATGGAAGAATCATTATTTATGATGATGACCAATGAACTGGAATCAGTGTGATAATGACCATGGCAATGGAAGAATCATTATGATGATGACCAATGAATAGGAATCAGTGTGATAATGACCATGGTAATGGAAGAATCATTATGATAATGACCAATGAACAGGAATCAGTGTGATAATGACCATGGCAATGGAAGATTTATTATGATGATGACCAATGAACTGGAATCAGCGTGATAATGACCATGGATATGGAAGAATCATTGTGATAATGACCAAAGAACAGGAATAGGTGTGATAATGACCATGGTAATGGAAGAATCATTATGATAATGACCAATGAACAGGAATCAGTGTGATAATGACCATGGCAATGGAAGAATCATTATGATGATGACCAATGAACAGGAATCAGTGATAATGACCATGGCAATGGAAGAATCATTATGATGATGAACAATGAACAGGAATCAGTGATAATGACCATGAAAGAGGAAGAATCCATGTGATAATGTCTAAAGAGGTGGTGGCTTAGTATGATAATTGGTTACACTGTCTATAATTCATTATAATAAAATGCTACGTGGGCCTAGGTGACTTAGAGTTGGTCCAATATGATCTTAAGTGCTAATAATGACTGGCAGTGGCTTTACAATTGGATCTGATCCAGAGCCCCAGTAGCTTTGTTGGTAAAGTGTCAGACTTGTAAACCATCCGTGTCAGGTTCAATAACTGCCAAGGCCAGCTTAGGCTGTTTGCCTCAGTGTTTTGTAGCAATGCAACTTTGCTTCCATTTCCTCTGCATAATAAAGTCATTATCATGTAAGGTGCCATTAACACCAAGAAACACAAAATGATCAAGTTTTCTGGGGCAATACAATTTGCTCCAATTTTACAGACTCTAAGAAACTTACTGATATTTTATTAGTGCTATTAAATACTAAATTGAAACCAATCCATGTTATGAAATATCCATGCTTCACTGGTGCTGTTTCTATTATGAACCCATTTAGGTATTTATAGCTGACATAAGTTTAAAATGAACCTTTTATCTGATCACATTAAAATATTCTTAGCTTCTTGAACATGGAATACATAAGAATCTGTCAAAAAGCTTATTATCTCATACAAATGTTAATTTCTGAACCTCATTCAGCAAACCTTCTATAGTGTAATGAAGGGAAGATTGCAATGAACTATGACCCTGCTGGAATTTGACCTGATATGCAGGTGTCTCTAATGAATGGTCAGTGGAAGGTGGCTGGTACAATGAATACCACTGAACAATGACCTGTCCTAATAATTAGCAGTAGGCACAGGGAAAAATCAATGAAAGACAAGAGGAAAATACAGGCCTCCAATGCTGCTTATCTGGTGGCACAGCAGCTGACCATTTCATTAAGTATGCATTTATTTAATACATATACACAAAGTGGAATGACCCAATACATTGGTAGTTTGGTGAATCAAAGAGAAGTTGAAGAAATGTAAGTTAATACACTTTGTTGCCTTGAATGAGAATGTTTGAGAAATCTTTATTAAAGATTATTGGCTAAGTTTATAACAAGCTACAATGTTTCTTTGAAGATGGATTTTCGCCATAAATAAAATACCAAAAATTTTTTAAGCAGTTGGAATACTGTGGAAGTATATTACAATTCATTTCCAAAGGCAAAATGTCTAAACACAGATGTGATTCAGGAAAGGATGAGCTATCTGTAAAGCAAGAAAACCTCTGAAAAATTCTATTTCAGCACTCCAAATTGACAGAATTTGGCTTTTGTTAAGTACAACAGAATGGTAAAGAACTGTATGAGTAACATGAATGACACCTGCATCACCTTTAAACACACTTTAAACCTGTGTGTGTGCACATGTGTACATCACTTTTGGGGTCTTGCACGATGGGATCACAAAGCAGTGGCTAAAGGCTGGCAAATCAAGGTCACTTAGACAAGGAAGAGTAACCAGGGATAATGAAAAAAAAACTGATAAAATAACAATAAAGTTTTCTGACTGTAAAACAAACATGGTAAATATTTCTGCAAAATAGTAAGTTTAAGCTTTATAAACTAAGCTTAATTCAAAAGCAACATAAGTATCCAGGTAAGAGGCCAAAGTGAGGTCACTCACCTGGCTGATTTCTACCTAACAGCCAAATGCATGAAGCCCATTTGAAGTCCCCACCTTTATGACATCTAATGATCAAATGAAGGAGCATTTGGCCAAGAAATCTGGATTAAGATGCTGCTTGCCATAGAAACATTTCCCTATGCTTTTAACTATAAAAAAGAATTGTTTCAATTCATCATCTGTGTTTCTCTCCATCCATATCTTATGGCATATCAGCATCTTTATACTGAAAGGTCACCATGCCACAATGATTTCTGCCAAAGTTGCTCAAAAATTATATTGAGCAGAGTTTGTACAGTACTTAAAGTTTTCTGTTTTTAGTAATGGTGCATATATCTGATCAGCATCGTTTTCACAAGGCCTTTATGCCAGGATGCATTGTTAAATTCTATAGCAGTTTTTATTAAATATAATTTGCAAGGTTTCAATTTCAGCAATGGCAGCATTTTTTCAAATTTGAAAGCAGCTTTGCCTGGATGCTTTCTGTTCAATTTTATCGAAGTTTGAGGAACTACTTTCTTATACATAATTCAAATGGGTTTTGTTTGTTTTTTTAGTAATAATGGCCTTTTTGAGAAACGGTAGCAATAACTGGTGCTGGTTTTATATCATTTGCAGAAGTATGAATGAATGTCTGTTATGCAAGGAGGCTCTCTGTCAAATTTGGTCAGAATTTATACAGTGCTTTTTCTGAAGCTTAAAATAGGAATTGTTGATGGAAGCAACATATAATAGATTCAGGGCCAACTAGATTACTTGGTTATGCAACCTGGTAAAAACAGTTCAACAGAAAATTATTTTACTCATAAGCCATCATAACTTGATATTGCCTGCTTCATATAATATAACCAATGTTCAGTTTCTAAAAAAATCCTCACAGGAAGACAAAACAGTAATACAGTAATTGTGTTTAATGCAAAACTTCAGTAAATTTGCTGGTAAATATTTGAGCATTCAACTGTCCATATAAGGTCTACCTCATTTCCCAAAGTAAACCTATATCCAGGTACAAAAGAACTACCTGGTTCAACAAAAACATGGTTCCTTTTGAGGAGAATGCTTGGAGTTCTATCATTACAAATACTGGACCTGGGACTGAAGAAAAGCAATCAACAACCAACAATTAAACCTTACTGAAAAAGTCTAAATGATATTCTGCAAATGAACCTGGCATTCTGTCTACAAGATTACTAGTAGTTCAATCAGAATACATAAAATACAACAACATTCAACAAAACTTCTTATACAGCTCTTGCTTTCAATGTTTGCAACATGACCCTTAGGTATTTAAGATTACAGTTTATTAAAAGTAATAAAAGTAATCATTGTATATTGCAGGAAAAAGGTTCACTTTAAACCCCATTTCATTTAAATTAGTATATGAATGGTAAGATAAGCAGAATTCAATAACATGCATTTCTACCAAGGAAAAATGCATCCATATAGGTTGTTACTGGTACAAAGCACAAGTCAATATTTTACTGCCTGGCTTAAAATTAATTTTGGTTTGCTTTTTATTTATATTTTGATGGGGCATTTTGTGAACACTGTACATCCAAAACCCACAATACCAAATTGTTTTTTATTTCTCAAGCCTTGAAATGGCTGAGTGAACAAGACTGTTTGAAGAGACTATTTCAGGCATGTAATGTCCAGAACCTGTGGGAAGTTTGACCAATTACACAGAAATAAAATATCCACTGTGCAGGAGAAATATATCAAGAACTTTTACTAAATATTTAATTTTCTGGTATACTTTAAAAGTATCATAAAATTGTTTGATATGTTTTAGTCAATTTATTTGCAAAATATGTAAATTAATTGCTTATCTAAAACTGTTCTTACCATCAACAAACTATAACAGGATATATTGTAGTGTGTTGATTTCTGTCCTGTTATAGTTTGTTGATCATAAGAACAGTTTCAGATAAGCAATGTATTTACATATTTCTACATTATTATAGTGTGCTGATTTCTCACTGTTGTTACAACATCGTAAAATCAGCACACTATAACAACTGTAGAAATCAACACCCCATACCAGTGTAAAAATCCACACACTAAAACAATAACAATGCAGAAACCATTAGGGCTAATGCAAGGTGAATATAATGAGGCACTACATAAAACAAACGAATAAATATAGGGTTCTCTGTTACAATGTAATGTTCTTCATTCCCCTTAGATATTAAATGACTATGTCAAAGTACAATTATACCATTTTCAAATGCTCCTAACATATGAAATAAGTAAGACATAACCAAACTGAGGCACATTCCCAGTACCTCAATAAATTACTTTCATACTCACCCCTGCTTTGATCTTCTGATGGCCTAAGCTTCTTGTCTAAGACATATGTCACAAAACTTGCCCACAGGGTGAGAAAAAAAAATATTCAAATCCTATCTCTCCGGAACAGATTTATGCTGCTTTCTATTTAAAAGAGAGTGGATAATCTTGAATCAGTATGCATAACATGGTTGTAGGCAATACAACTACTAATACTAATGTTGGAGAACAAGGCAGGTGTGAAAATATAGGTCTGAAAGGTGGTTTATGTAGTCTTATACAGTAAGGAGTATTTTGTGACATACAAAAAGCAATGCATAAACAATGTTTGTGTATGTGTGTATATATATATATATATATATATATATATATATATATATATATATATATATATATATATATATATATATATATATATATATATATATATATATATAGTCTCCAAGATATCATCACAAACCAAAAGATATTACCCACTATGCTCATCAATTACCCATCACTGCATCTGCTGAGATTTCATCATTTCTCAGAAATATGCATAAACCTGCTTAACCAATCACAGACAGTGAACAAATTTTGCTTGCCACTTTGACCAAACAAAACCTTTAATACCATTTGACTGAGCCAATCATAGTTTCTCTTCCAAAGCACTTAGGGATGAATGAAATGGGCTCTTTCATTAATGTTTCTAGGAGACCAGATTACTGTGTTGCTAATGATGTATTTTTATCATGCATAGTCTGACAATCTTAGCACATGCTAAGCACCATAAGAGTGATATAGGGGTATAGTGGATCATTACTGTGGTCTGGTACACTAATTATATAAAAAGTTTGATCAACAACTTATAATTTTTAAAAAATTGCATAATCACTTCTAAAGTGAAACCTTTCTTGAAAGACCAGTACTATGTGAGACCACCTGTCCTGAGAGACTATATTCTCAATGCACAAACTTAATGATTATATAGCACTGTGATCTGTTATGAAAGACCACCTGTCATGAGAGACCATAATTTTCTGGCAGAAAGGATGGTCTTTCAAGACAGGTTCTACTGCATAAACAAATCCATTTAATCATCATAGAATTGTGTGGGCAAATTTAGAATGTACTGTGTTTTACGTAATTATAGCAGTAGTCCCACTGCCATGTACATTCTTATTCATGGTGAATGTTTTAGTTTTGTCACACAATGAGATATGCCTTATTTTGATGAACAACATTTTTCAGTATTATAACTTGATTTTCATTATATGAATGACATGATATTGTTACTTCATGTCCATTACTAAATGGTGTATTTTCACATATTCATGAGCTGCTGTGACCAGTACATTTACATATATAAATGTCATTTGCACAAATACAACATAAACTTTCATTAAACTAACAAAACAGTTTCATATCTGTTAAGAGACTATTAATATAATCCATTTTCATTACATCTGCAAACTAATGTGCATTTCTAAATAGGCAATGTGTAAAAAATTTCTCAACACTTTAGTTTGGAATTCAGCCAGACATTTGAACAGCAGTATTCAGTGCCTGTGTAGACTGACTAGAGAGTTTGTTTGATTTAAATTGAGTATGACACCAAATTTGATTGTTTAACTTGATAATGTCAATATTGTACATTTTTGAGTAGGTCAAAATTCATTTCCATACATTATACAACTGTAACTAAATGTGCAATTTTCACAACTGGTCTTGGTTGCTTCCAAGCAGTTACATAAAGGTCTCATTAGATATTCAATTTCCACAAACCACCAGCACTCCCCATATATCAAGTGAATGAAAATGAATACCATGCATGAAATGAATAACAAATAAGACTGTTCAAAATGGTGTGTAACAGTTATTTATATTTATGATTACCATATACATAGAAGTGGAAACAGTCTAGATCTTGTTTACCAAATATGCATTAACAGGATTAACATACAGTAAGTATTACATAAGCAAATATAAACAGACGGTGAAAATTACAGGTAAAGCCTATACACTCTCAAAATTTTATCATAATTAGGGTCTTGTACATAATTTAAATTTATCTTCCTGTATACAAAGTTAACTGTACATTTCTCCTAATTTCTAGCTGTATGCAAAAAAATACATGCATGAAATATTACAGGGTAAATATGCCTCCAAAACAGTCCCTCCTGGAATTTAAGATAAGACTATTTCTTCCTTTTAACTGTCAAGTGTTGAAACATTGACAATATTTTCAAATTAACTGCTATAATACATTATAATCATGGATGTCATCTTGGTAGCATTTTCATTTAGGACAAAGGGGATATCAATTATTCATCCATTCTGGGAAAACAGTGACAAGATTTTTAAGACAGTATTCATGGCAGCCATTATTAGATGTATGACCAGCATTTTCATTTCAGACCTTCTAGGTATTATAAAAAGTCCATTCATGAAAACCCCTTGTTGATATGCCCATCAATTTGAAGGAATAGATAATAATATTTTTGAGATAAGACATTCCATTCAGGGTTAGCAATATCAAGACTTTCAAGATGGTTGCTATGGTGGCCCTACTGGATATTAGATTAGCACCATTTTCATTTAAGAACAACAGGATATCACAAGAAGTCTCCTGGTGAAAACCTCAAATGAATGTGACTTGCTGTTCCATGCAGAGTTGTGAAACAAAACTTTTAAGATAGCTGTTATGGCAATGAAACTGGACGTCAAAATGGCATCATTTTTATTTTGGACTATGTAGACATCACAAGAAAACATTTAGTGAAAACCCCATGCCTTTCAGAAGACATAGCCAGAACAAGACTTTCAAGAATGCCATTGTGGCAACCATACTGGATATCAGATAGGCACCATATTTATCTTGAACCAATAAGACATTATAACAGGTCTTTTTGTGAAAACCCCATGTTGATATGTCAGTCCATTAAGGAGGAGTAGGAATAACACTACTTTCAATATGGCTGCCATGGTGGCCATAATGGCCAGCACCATTTTTATTCAGCACCAACTTCGTAAGAAGTCTTTCACTGAAAACTCAATGCTGATGTGACTATCCATTGAAAAGCAATTCAAAAATATCAAGATGGCTGCCATGGTGGGCATATTAAATGTATCAGCAACACCATTTTTATTTAGGACCAACTAGACCATGGGATGAATTGCTGTGTAAAGTTCAAAGTTAATCTTTCAAGCAGATTAAGAACAGTATTGATAACACACATATGCTAATGGATGGGCAGACAAACAACAGACAATGAAAAGTGAATAATAGAGCAACTATAAACTCTTCTGGTCTATGACCAATATAACTTAAAAAACTACTTGTCCAACAGAGCTCTGACATGTTAAAAATATTGCTTGTTACTGTGATACTTAAAGTTTTCAAAGAAGAGGGAGAAAATAATCTGAATTTTGTGCCTTTTACACAAATTTTTTTCAAGTGGATGTAGAAAGGTTTAGGATTTTTCAAATTTTGAAATAAAAGACATGTTATGACAGAAGGAAATACATAAGTTTCTGCTTCAATGAAGCAAGTTTTAAGTAATGAAGCCACAATCAGACATTTTCTCTGTAAAAAAAAATAATTAGTTTGGTTTGGAATTTAATGGCACAGTAATACAAACAAGTTATTTAGTACCAAGGCAATTGGAATAAACTGCTATCCTTAAAGGCACACCATAGGGACCCAAGCTGGTTTGATGTTATGATTCAAATAAATACTCTTTTGGTCACAAGTCCAACACACAAATATTTGAACCTCAAAAGCCCTTCAAAAAACAGCAATTTACTTAATACAGTGTACAGTTAAATCCGAATCAAAGGTCTTCACAATCATTAAAGCATCCACCTGCCATAAACATTTGCTTTTTTAAGGTCTCTCAAACCAAGCTGTTGTAGAAAGAAAACTCTATTAAGCAATTACCTGGCTCAGGAGGTATTATTTACCAAAGACAGCTGCTTAAGACAGATTTTGCTAATTCTATCATAAAAAATTGCATGCTGACAACTCTTCTGACAAACTGAAATTATACAAATTTACAGAAAGCCTTATTTACGGGGTTCCTGCAGACTTAACAAAAACAAATTCCATGACTTTTTCAAACCTTTTCCAGGGCCATTTCATAAAACTCAAGGACTGCGCTATCTTGCATTGTCAAGTAAATGAACATAAAGAAAAACATCTTTCAATTTAAAATAAGAAATAAGTTTACAACAAATATATTTAATATGTACATTTTAAATTTACATGAACCAGCACACTTTGACTTTATGTAGTAATTCATGTCATAATCCAATGATCAATGTAATTTGTATTGAAAAGAAAAAAGGAAAAAATTCTTAGTAGTCTTTGTATGTGTTCCTATTTACAATATTAACAAAACACATTACTTTCCAGTTGCTTACTTTTATTTAGTGAACTACACCGGAAATCATGTGATACTTGCATTAGGGGAACTTACTCTTATTATATGAATTGAAACTATTTATCGATTGTAATTTTATCATTTTATTTAATCGGTTCTCAGTGCTCTATAAAATTTGAAGTAATCAATTTCTTTAACTCCATTGTCACAAATTCCATGACTTTTCCAAAACTCTGCAAGGTTTTGACAAATTCCATAACTTTTCAAGGCCCTTGAAATTTATTTTTTAAATTCCAAAACTTTTTCAGGATTCCATGACCTGCTGGAACCCTGTATTTAGTTTTCCCCCATAATTAGGCTTCTTGCATAAAGCTTTTTTAAATCCTAGAAAATATGAAACCATAGCTTGCCTATATGCTTGTACTTTTTTCATAATTCCTTATTTTTTTCATGATTGCAGATCCACTATTCTGGAACAAAACTGATCCACAAGCAGATGAAAAATGTAAGGTACAGCCTCTGTAATGCATTATTAAAGACAATCAGCCTTGAGGAACTTCCTTATTTTCTTTTTTCTTTTCAGAATGTGTCCTGAGAGAGCTAAATGAGTTAGACCAGAAATCAATATGTAAATTGATGATTGTATTTGTTTTAGGTCTGTAATCATCAGCCTAATGGGATGGATCAATGTAAGCAGTTATATAACACTGAGATCAATAACAATGAAGGATCTGATTTTTCTTCTTCTCCAGGGTTCAGTTTTTTTACTTTATAAAGTCACCTGCTTTGAAAATCAAAGGCATAAGAATTAAGTTGTATGCACACTTAGCTTTTTCTTAGCTGCACAAACCACAAAAAGGATGTATTGATTGGATGGTTATGTTCTCCCCTTCCCTTCCCACTCTCTTTCTCTCTCTCTCTCTCTCTCTAAAACTATAACTCTACTCTGGCAAAGCTTAGTTTGTGAAGAGAACTCACTCTCAAGAGGACAAGCATTGAAATACCATATACACAACTCCCTTGAAAACTCAAATTGAACACAATTGTTCAAGAGATGAGAACACCTTGTTCACCTTGCTGTGTAAACCATGCATACAAAGCCTCATTTAATTCAGGATTTTTTGCAGTCCATGCTCATGTTCATTTGATCCCATTATCTGAATCAACATCATACATCATAAGCCAACCTCTAAATGCTGAGTCAGCAACTGTTTAGTTCATTGCAAACATTGGATCTCCCTTGGTCAGTATGAACTCTATCTGTGATGCACAGCTTTTCAGTCATTGATTACACCTTTGGCTTACTTCCTTTGCTCTCCATGGTCATATTTACAAATGATTAGGATACATTACTGATAATATATACTTTAGTGATGTTAAGTACATAAAAACATGAAACCATTTTGGATTCAGGTCACATAAAATAAATTTTGAGAACAGTAATGACCACAAGAGCTTATGCAGCTATAGGCATGCCTTTGCATGTTTTTTTAAATTGTACTTCCCTTGCTTGATCTGATACAAGAGACATATTCAAAGTGATAAAACAATACAGGTCTCTTTTAATTTATTTTTTTTCAAAATGCAACAAACACATCCCCATGTTGTTGATCAAAACAAAGCCAGTGTGTAAATTTAGGTTCTCACAGAAGTACCCATGGGTTTTGATGAGAGGGTTGATTGACTCTTTCATGCTTTCATAGAAGAGAATACCTTTGGATTATAGTGTTTACATTGAATCGAAATTAAAGGATTAGAATGTGAATTTCACATACCAAAACATTTAACATTTCATTCTCTTTTGCCACCTATTAGCATTTGCCAGAATTTTATGTTGATCTCTGTTACACCAGACTGTTTATTTACAGTGTATTGACAATTTCTCTCAAAAATCCCAAACATAATAAATGATATCTTATTAGAACATGCAAATTTCACAACATGGATTCAATCTTTACAGGCAATAATTACCATTTCCAATGTTAAAATGAGATACGGTATTTCATGTATTGTTTTGTTCCCATTAATGTTTCGTACACAATCCAGTTATCAAAATAATAATTATTTTAAAGGATCATGTTTCATACATATCACTTTGTATTATTTGAAAATTTGTTAAATTCTTGGACATAAAATTTCCACTAAGAAGATTTACATTTGCAAAAAAGATTGAAAATGCCATATCCCCAATTTGCTTTTACAAAAATTAATGATTAATAATTATTTATCATGTGCAAAAATTTACCTAAAATAATGTATGTATCAAGGTTCAATTTACCAATTTATCAATTCTGATTGCAATTTTTTCATGTACAGCACTTTTTAAAATATATTTTCTTGGAAAAAAAATCAGGAGCCATGGCAGACACTGCATGATAAGTGGATTTGCGAGTTATCCGGCATGAGTTATCGAGGGAGTGGTGTATTTATTTTAAAAAATGTAATTTGCATTTTTGTTATTACAAATCCATGCAATTTGTTTTTCTGTCAAGAAAAATTGCAGTCATTCTTCCTGTGTAGTGTGAACAAACATTATGTTCATGTATTTTAATTTCAATTTACAATACACATAGTTAAAATGTTAGCCAACTTTCCAGGAGTTTTTAAAATAAAATTCCAAATATGCACACACTTCATTTTATCTTGAAAACCTTTATATCTTCTTCAGAAAAATAAATGATACAAATCAATCTTATTATATGTAAACAACAAGTCACCATATGCCCATGAACTTCAGTAATCAATCTCCATGGTTTTGGAAATCCATGCTAGGTTTCTCATGAAAGTGCAACTTATTTACACCTGTCAGATAAATTCCTAATGTACTAGGCAGATAACACGACTATTTGCAAGCTTTGTTACTGATCCTTAAGCTATAGTCAGAATCACATTATCCATTCCAGAAATGGAAAAAGTGGTATCCTTGGTCAAAAAGTTGGGATAGTTTGAAGAAAAACAAACAAACAAAAAAAACAACAACAGGATTTGCAAATAGCTTTATCTGCTTCTACTTTATTCAAGAAAATTCAAACATATATCATTACCAGCCTACCTCACCATGACACCTTCAGAAGCAGGGAATTCCTCATAGCTAAGTAACCATAGGCCTCTATAATTGGAGGGGGGAGCATTTGAGTCTACATTTCTTTTCAATGTGAGTAAAATTAAATCTCCACTGTTATAGAGCCAATTAGCTGAAGTCATATCTTTACCTCTGGAGTCTGAGAAGTATTGATGAAAAGTATGAATGGGTACTGAATGATCTGTTTCATTTTCATATTTCTGAAAGCTTGCATTTCCATTGGTTAAATAAAAGGTCAGCAGAACATGGCCTTTAAGCAGTCATTGTCAGATATTCATGTATGGCTGCAAAAATCTGATATTAATCAGACTGCATTTTCTTTTCTTCCTTTACACTACTGACAGAATAATTGCATGATTGTTTTTACCCAACCCAACAAGCATGTGTTTATGCAAACTGTAAAAAAAAAAAGGACAGAAAGGTACACAGCAATTTTTTTCATTTTTGTTTTCTTCAGCTCATATCAGTTTATGTCACAGTTTCCAATTTAAAGTTACAGATTTAGAGATGAATAAATGGATATGTTAGGAACCAATGTGTTTTGTTGTTGCATAAACAATACACATTCAAATGATATCCCTATCAACTGATACCAAATATCCTCTGTCATAAAAATCATTTCATATTTACCATTACTGCCCTTTTCAAACAGAAAGTGTTGAACCATGATAATGCCCACAAAACCTTTTCCCACCCCATACTGATACTGTTTCCCTAAATATAAGAAATCTCTATATTCCGATTATTATAGGTGACATAGCTACAATAAAGGATCCTTTTGTAACAGCTCCATGCAGGCTCTTTATTAGCCCAAAAAAATAAAAGGATTCCTAAGGATTTTGTTTACTATAAGTTATTTTCCATATAGACTGATACATGGTTTTTCCATATAGACTGATACATGGTGACTCATTTTCCAAAAGCACTGATAAAACCAGAATGACTTTGTTGACATGGCAATCAGAATTGATAGGGGTCATTTTCAACTGACTGTGGTAATTTCCAATAGATATCTGGCTGACCAGAGACTTAGCTGGGATCAATATGTATTCTGTCAAACTTCATGGGAAGACAAGTCTTACAAACAAGAAGAGGCATTATATTTCCTGCACACTAACAAAACTTATGTTTTCATTATTACACAAGTTTAGTACTTCTTCAGGCATGCAATGGAAATAGCTTAATTGCAAATTTTACTCCCAAAACTGTTTCCATGTTCTGCCAAAATTTATTTGTTTTATAACATCCTTTTCATGCCTACTGGATTATAGAAATAAACAAATGAGCAATTATTTTATATATGTAACAATTATTGAGATTAAAATAAATTCTTTCTTGAATGAAAATTTAATTAATAATGGTCATGAACCACTCCAAAACTGCTAAAAGTTGTCTGAGACTAGTGAACAATGCTTTGCCCACATGTATTAATTAGTTATGTTCTGCAGACCAAACTCAAGATGTCCAAATATGGTAATGGACTAGAGATTTTTTTTACTACAGGATGGATGAAAATGAAGGTAGGGCTTACAAATACAATCATTGTGAGGTTTTGTTGCACATTCTACAGGGATGTTATTTTTTAATGATTCATTTTAGAGATTAGCATTAATCTCATGTGTACTACTACAGACTATCCAAATACAGGTGAAGCTGTATTATCCATAAACAATGGTGATTTGTGCAAAAGGAACACAGGCAATTGTTGCCTATGTGTTGTGATGATGATAACAATAGGGTTTGAAATACACAGTAGCAATTGGCATAGTTCTTTTTTTCTTATGACCCCTGTATTAAAGGTTTGAAATATACAATAACAACCGGCATAGTTCATGATTTTTATATGGTTTGAAATATACAATAACAACTGGCATAGTTCATGATTTTTATATGGTTTGAAATATACAATAACAACTGGCATAGTTCATGATATTTATATGGTTTGAAATATACAATAACAACTGACATAGTTCATGATTTTTATATGGTTGACATAGTTCATGATTTTTATATGGTTTGAAATATACAATAACAACTGGCATAGTTCAGCAGTTTTATTATGACCCCTGTATATGGTTTGAAATGTACAATAAGAAATAGCATGGTTCAGTTGTTTTATTATGGGCCTGGATATGGTTTGAAATGTACAATGTAACAAGTTGCATAGTTCAGCTGTTTTATTATGACCCCTGTATATGGTTTGAAATGTACAATAACAAATAGCACAGTTCAGTTGTTTTATTATGGGCCCCTGGATATGGTTTGAAACATACAGTGTAACAAGTGGCATAGTTCAGCTGTTTTATTATGCCCCACTTAGACGGTTTGAAATCACAGTAACAAGTGGTCAAGTTGCTACCCATTTTTGTATGACCCCTGTAGGTGGTTTAAAATAAAAAGTAACAAGTGGCATAGTTGTTGTCAATCTCAAGGTTTTGCTACCTGAAAAAAATCTAATAGAAAATGTTTTCTAAGACAAGAAAAGAACTTCAAGTTGGTGGTTACACTTTTTTCACTTAGTTAAATCATATTGTTACTTTATTTTTAAAAAAGCAAGCTGAGGTACAATGTGCTATCTGCGACTTCATATTCAATACTTACTAATGCACATTAAGGTTAGAAAAAGTCTGGTCTTAAAGTACATGTAGGAAAAGACTCACCTTTGCTCTTTATGATGAAAGCCTTTGAATGTCTTACAATAATTAGTACAAAACTGCCTTCACCATGTGAACATACACATTCAAAACATGATAAATTATTTTTCAGTTTCACATGTGAAAATCCATTCAGTAACTAAGATTTCTAGTCATGTTTTTGCCAATATTGATTATGCTGACAATCTCTAACAAAAAAAATTAAAATTGGGATTGGTAGCTGTGAAATAAACACACTGAAGCAAACACTGACCAGTCAGTTGCCAGTAAAATATTCCCCTCAGGAAAATTGTTTGGATTCCCTAGCAGGGTGAACTGCCTATGGGGATAATGATTAATGAAGCACCACTACTAAAAGATAAGGATGATCATATAGTCAGAAATCACACTTTAGTTATTGAACATAACCCAACTTTGATAATAACTGAAGAACCTTCCCACATACTTTACTACTTACAAGTGTACTACAGGTATATTAACATGTACATGTGATAGGACTCTAGAACACAAGTGACTGTAAAACAACTATATACATGTAAAAAATCTATTCTTTGAAAACTTTATAACAAGAGCAAATCAATATAGCAAAACCAAAAAGTCTGAAAAAATTTAAATTTTATGTCATACATTTCTTACATGTCATTACAATTCAGTCAGCACACAATTATCGAACTGCACATACTTTTGTTAAACAGCTTCATTTTGCTGATCCCTTACACTATGTTCCTTAATCACTAGCAGACCACAGAAACAAAGCACATACATGTATGATGTATCTGATCCCTTAACCTGTGTTTGCTAATCACTAGCAGACCAAACAAAGCACATACATGTACAATGTATCTGATCCCTTACACTGTGTTCACTAATCACTAGCAGACCAAACAAAGCACATACATGTACTATGTATCTGATCCCTTACACTGTGTTTGCTAATCACTAGCAGACCAAACAAAGCACATACATGTAAGATGTATCTGATCCCTTACACTGTGTTTGCTAATCACTAGCAGACCAAACAAAGCACATACATGTACTATGTATCTGATCCCTTACACTGTGTTCACTAATCACTAGCAGACCAAACAAAGCACATCCATGTACTATGTATCTGATCCTTTACACTGTGTTTGCTAATCACTAGCAGACCAAACAAAGGGCATACATGTAAGATGTATCTGATCCCTTACACTGTGTTTGCTAATCACTAGCAGACTAAACAAAGCACATACATGTATGTTGTATCTGATCCCTTACACTGTGTTCCCTAATCACTAGCAGACCAAACAAAGCACATACATGTAAGATGTATCTGATCCCTTACACTGTGTTTGCTAATCACTAGCAGACCAAACAAAGCACATACATGTACTATGTATCTGATCCCTTACACTGTGTTCACTAATCACTAGCAGACCAAACAAAGCACATACATGTATGATGTATCTGATCCCTTACACTGTGTTTGCTAATCACTAGCAGACCAAACAAAGCACATACATGTACAATGTATCTGATCCCTTAACCTGTGTTTGCTAATCACTAGCAGAACAAACAAAGCACATACCCATTAGATGTATCTGATCCCTTACACTGTGTTTGCTAATCACTAGCAGACCACACAAAGCACATACATGTATGATGTATCTGATCCCTTACACTGTGTTTGCTAATCACTAGCAGACCAAACAAAGCACATACCCATAAGATGTATCTGATCCCTTACACTGTGTTTGCTAATCACTAGCAGACCAAACAAAGCACATACATGTATGATGTATCTGATCCCTTACACTGTGTTTGCTAATCACTAGCAGACCAAACAAAGCACATACATGTATGATGTATCTGAGCCTTTACACTGTGTTTGCTAATCACTAGCAGACCAAACAAAGCACAGACCCATAAGATGTATCTGATCTCTTACACTGTGTTTGCTAATCACTAGCAGACCAAACAAAGCACATGCATGTATGATGTATCTGATCCCTTACACTGTGTTTGCTAATCACTAGCAGACCAAACAAAGCACATACATGTATGATGTATCTGATCCCTTACACCGTGTTTGCTAATCACTAGCAGACCAAACAAAGCACATACATGTACGATGCATCTGATCCCTTACACTGTGTTCACTAATCACTAGCAGACCAAACAAAGCGCATACATGTACAATGTATCTGATTCCTTACACTGTGTTTGCTAATCACTACCAGACCAAACAAAGCACATACATGTACGATGCATCTGATCCCTTACACTGTGTTTGCTAATCACTAGCAGACCAAACAAAGCACATACATGTAAGATGTATCTGATCCCTTACCCTGTGTTCACTAATCACTAGCAGACCATGGGAAACAAAGCAAATAGGTGTAGGATGTATCTGATCCCTTACACTGTGTTTGCTAATCACTAGCAGACCAAACAAAGCACATACAGTATGATGTATCTGATCCCTTACACTGTGTTTGCTAACCACTAGCAGACCAAACAAAGTGCATACATGTAAGATGTATCTGATCCCTTACACTGTGTTCACTAATCAGTAGCAGACCAAACAAAGCTCATACATGTACTATGTATCTGATCCCTTACACTGTATTCACTAATCACTAGCAGACCAAACAAAGCACATACATGTATGATGTATCTGATCCCTTACACTGTGTTTGCTAATCACTAGCAGACCAAACAAAGCACATACTGAAAGATGTATCTGATCCCTTACACTGTGTTCACTAATCACTAGCAGACCAAACAAAGCACATATATGTATGATGTATCTGATCCCTTACACTGTGTTTGCTAATGACTAGCAGACCAAACAAAGCACATACAGTATGATGTATCTGATCCCTTACACTGTGTTTGCTAACCACTAGCAGAACAAACAAAGTGCATACATGTAAGATGTGTCTGATCCCTTACACTGTGTTCACTAATCACTAGCAGACCAAACAAAGCACATACATGTACTATTTATCTGATCCCTTACACTGTGTTTGCTAATCACTAGCAGACCAAACAAAGCACATATATGTATGATGTATCTGATCCCTTACACTGTGTTTGCTAACCACTAGCAGACCAAACAAAGCACATACATGTACTATGTATCTGATCCCTTACACTGTGTTTGCTAATCACTAGCAGACAAACAAAGCACATACATGTATGATGTATCTGATCGCTTACACTGTGTTTGCTAATCACTAGCAGACCAAACAAAGCACATACATGTACTATGTATCTGATCCCTTACACTGTGTTTGCTAATCACTAGCAGACAAACAAAGCACATACATGTATGATGTATCTGATCGCTTACACTGTGTTTGCTAATCACTAGCAGACCAAACAAAGCACATACATGTATGATGTATCTGATCCCTTACACTGTGTTTGCTAATCACTAGCAGACCAAACAAAGCACATACATGTACTATGTATCTGATCCCTTACACTGTGTTTGCTAATCACTAGCAGACCAAACAAAGCACATACATGTAAGATGTATCTGATCCCTTACACTGTGTTCACTAATCACTAGCAGACCAAACAAAGCACATACATGTAAGATGTATCTGATCCCTTACACTGTGTTTGCTAATCACTAGCAGACCAAACAAAGCACATACATGTATGATGTATCTGATCCCTTACAGTGTGTTTGCTAATCACTAGCAGACCAAACAAAGCACATTCATGTACTATGTATCTGATCCCTTACACTGTGTTTGCTAATCACTAGCAGACCAAACAAAGCACATACATGTATGATGTATCTGATCCCTTACACTGTGTTTGCTAATCACTAGCAGACCAAACAAAGCACATACATGTAAGATGTATCTGATCCCTTACACTGTGTTCACTAATCACTAGCAGACTAAACAAAGCACATACATGCACTATGTATCTGATCCCTTACACTGTGTTTGCTAATCACTAGCAGACCAAACAAAGCACATACATGTATGATGTATCTGATCCCTTACACTGTGTTTGCTAATCACTAGCAGACCAAACAAAGCACATACATGTAAGATGTATCTGATCCCTTACACTGTGTTCACTAATCACTAGCAGACCAAACAAAGTGCATACATGTACTATGTATCTGATCCCTTACACTGTGTTTGCTAATCACTAGCAGACCAAACAAAGCACATACATGTATGATGTATCTGATCCCTTACACTGTGTTTGCTAATCACTAGCAGACTAAACAAAGCACATCCATGTACTATGTATCTGATCCTTTACACTGTGTTTGCTAATCACTAGCAGACCAAACAAAGGGCATACATGTAAGATGTATCTGAGTATTCTGAGTGAGCAATAGCTGCCACATTTTTATGAATTCAAGTTTTGAACCAATCACTGACTAAAACAAAAAATCCACATGAAAATGGTTTTATAAGCTAACCAGTCATGTTTCAACATTCACCTCAGACAATATATACAAATTTGAAATATATTCTGCACAGCCCAACACTAGTGGGACAAAATGAAAAAGACTGGCTGAAAAAAAAAATTGAAAGCATTTACCAGGTTACATTTTATTTTACATACATGCTATGTTACTTAAAATATAATTTTAACCAAAAAGGGTTAGCATATTGCCAGAAAAACCAATGTTTTACCAAATGCATGGGCCATGTGACAATAACTCTAATGCCTAATCTATGGTAATTTAAAAAATATCCACATTAACCCACTGGTCTTCAATGTGCAGTTACCATGCTGTAATACAGCATACATCAGCTTTGAAAATTAGGATCAAACTATCTTATCCACAAGCAAGACAAAATCTCATGATCCTCTGCAATACTCTTATCAAAGATTAAGCTTCAGAGATCTTTACTTATTCACATTCTAAGAAACTATTGCTATTTAAAACACACCAAGTTTATTCCTCCTTACCAGCAATTATTATCATCTTGTATGGATTAAATGTCTTCAAAACCATTTTTCCCATAATTGGACTAGAGTAGACATGATGGAGATTTATTAAGTTAAAATCAAATTTTAAAGGTGAATATTATGTTAATTGGACAATAATTATGATGGTTCCAATACTAAGTAATATGCTTTTTTTATCACTCTGAATGCAAGATGCTTCATGCTTTGATAGTTAAGCAAGCAAATCATACAGATTTATTGAACATCTTATTTTCTAGCTAACTTACTTCAAACATTTAAGGTGATAACTTAGTCTTGGACAAAAGCAAGTCCAGCCTTGTTTCTGGTTAATCCTGACCAACCTTATATTTGCTTTTACAACCCCAGATATTTTTCTGACCATAAAAATTAATGTTTTTAAAAAATCCTGGATCTTCTAAAGGATGTAAGCAGTCTGGATTTCATTATGTCTTTATATGTTAGTAGTAGACCTCAGGCTAATTAAAAGTATTGCTATTATTTATAAGCTTGGACAGGATGGTAATAGATAGCATGATTCAATAATGGCTACCTGGGTGCTGTTTCCTAATCAGGTCTTTGTCAAATTTACCACAAGTTCTGTAAGATATAAGTAATTTATAGACAGGGGGTATCTATTATATAACACCTTGTCGGAGTAATCCTGTTATGTTTTCCAGAAATAAGAAGTTAGGAAATTGTGGTTCATCTTAGGTAAAGACTGGGGATGGTGTGAAATCAGAGATCTGGGGCCCAAACAGGAGAAAATGGACAGGGTCAAGGTGGGGTAACTTGGTATATTATAGAAAAAACAATTAGAGGCCCCTTCACTCCATCATGATTCCCTCCCATTATAGCCCACAATCCCTGAGAAAAAAAAACATAAACTGAATTTAAAATCATGACAATTAGACAGTTTCAGTATCTGATGACAGTATTTGGAGTAATAGTCTAGCCAATCAATTGTCAAGATATGAGTAAGAAAATGGAATATTCACAATGATCCCAAATACATATATCATCTTCAAAATGGATGAAATGAAAAATATCATTTTTATAGCTCTAGTAATATAAAAGAAAACACAGATAACAGAGTTATATGTAGGCACTATTTCAATTCAGAATTACATCCATCAGAATGAAAATTAGTGTAAAACTGGAAAACAAGTTTTGTTTAGGTAAATGTTCAAATAATAACTGTATAGATGCAGTTAGCTAACTAACAATTTCATATTAAGTGATAACATTTAAATAGGTTACCCTGAATGTAAGAAGAGACCCATAAATTTAAGCCATGAATCCTTAAGCAACCTTTGTCTTTCACAGTTGCAAATTAGTTGGAAAGTAGAGAAAATAATGAAAAATTAAAGTTTACTTATAGTCATAACATTTTAGCAAATACCAATATTATGCAAATTTTATGAACACATTATTTTGCCAAAATAATATTTATTACAAAGTGTATCATGTAATACTTCTGATCAGTGACACGTTTTTGAAACATGTAGGTGACAAATATATTCAATTTAATGGATTCATGAAAACAGATTATAGAGATTACCTAGCATTTCTTCTACACTGCAAGTTGGATGAATCACCCATTTAACTGTCAGCTGTTCTGACAACTTGCTGCCAAAAATACTTGCAATTAATTGCATATCTGTCATAAACAAAACATTTATTAATTTGTTAAATAATGCAGGTGCAGCAAAAAAGACAACACAAAATAAATTATTTTATATATAATAACATGTCTGATGTTTACAACTGGGTCATGGTCACTTGGCAGAATCAGTTAGACTTTTGAATGTCATGCAATGCAAGACTTGAACAACCTGCCTGAGTTATGGCACAGGTACTAGATTCGACCCCTTAGAGAGAGGGACCAATGTCAGAATGTTGAGTACCTGGGAGTTATGGAACTAAAGTTAACAACATCAATGGTTAAGATGAAAATGGATTTAAAAAATAAATAGAAAACTCACCCTGTCAGTCTGGCTGATTCAGAAACAACCTGCTGAGTTTATGCATTAATGACTTTTTAAAAAATTGAACATGTCTTACCTTTTAAGAAACAGGTAATTTTGAGAAATGACAATCAACTAATCTATCTGATAAAATACTTAACCATAACAGTAAGTTTTATCCAAGGCTACTGAATATTTTTTAAAATTTTTTGGCTGAGGTGGTACCCCTTCTACTTCCATCCATTAACCTTCAATTCTTATGGAATGCAATGCAATTACCCATTATTTCTGTGGTAAAACTATAAACATATCTGTTGACTGCTACAGCATGTTCACAATACAAATTTATCCTCCTTGTAAATTCTTAATTAAACCAATATCTTTAACAAGACATTTCTCTGTGTTTATTCATATCTGAATAATTTGTTCAAAAATTAATTTTAGCAGGTGATATCTACTTCCAACTTAATAAACTTTACATGTCTCTCTCCGTGAAAACAACAAATCTATCTTCACAAAACTCAAGAGCAGAAAAAAGCCATGCTAATGTTGATCCTGCTATGTTCACATCTTTTGTTGCATTATTCAATTTTTCAAGCATGGCACAAGGTTCATAAAGATATCTCTGGAGTAGTATTTTAATATATTGTTACAAGTTTTTAAAAACCTATATTCATATACTGTTACAAGGTTTTAATAACTACCAGTTCTATTATAATACTTTCTTTCATTTTTTGACACCACTGATATGATCTCTTCCTCATTGCAAGACACTTTTTGTGGTCCCCACAAAGTGCACAATCTACTGTAAATGATATAGGTCTTGTTATCGGCATGCTCCTATTAAATGATCTAAGATGAGCATCTTGTTACAACACTATAGACCCAGATCTGCAAGCATATAATGCACCTAATGATCAGGACCAACTGGTATGCTACTTACCTAGAATCATAATAATCTATAGTCTAGACAATGACACCATGCAGTATAAAACAACAGATCTGTGTTTGCAGTTTTCTGCACTTTATTCAAGGGCTAAAATGGCCTGTAGGCCAGTCAACCTGTCTGCACCTATTTATCACTTGCTGTAATTTTTGCAATTAAGTTGGGAAGCCCACCTTGTTGTATTGTCAGGGAATGGCCATCCATTGACAGTGATGATATATGTACCAATTACTTTTAAAAATTACCCTTCAGAAAGTCAACTGGCCTTAAGATATGCACATGAAGTGGAGTTTTAAATCTTCATAAATGTAGCTACAATTAATAAGTTCAAGTTCATACAAAAATATATTAGGTATGTGATATAGGTTTGTAAGGTTTTGTGTGCAGATCACTTTACTAGAGGCTCAAGATACATGATTAACTAAACCTACCTTCAGCTGGTAGAATGTTACTATACCAAACAGCTTCTATAATTAAAGGGTTATTATGCTGTAACTAGTAACAAACAACTATATACAGTTGGACTACTAGGCATTTTAAGAGTTTCTAAACTGTTACAAAGCATTGGCAACAATTAAAAATTCTTCTTTATCACCCATGTTTGCCTGTCTTGTAATTTCCTCATTTTTCATGAGTAATCATAAACAAAACTTCATCAACTATACAATGCAGTAAATTCTTTAAAAAAGTATTTTGTTGCAATATATGCACAGAGAAAAAAGTGCTGCTACAAAAGGTTGACCAGACTAGTTGCATTTGCCCCTCCAGCTCATTAACTCTACATAATCAATCATTTCAACACAGCTACTTTTGCACACCTAGGTAAATGCCAGGAATCACTTAAAACGTCTCATGAAAGATGATACTGTAAAACACTAGGGGCATGCACTGCTTTGCCCCACCCCCAACAAAAAAATTTTCAATGCATACCCATATGAAATTATTATTTTTTCAACACTGAATAACAGAATAGTTTAGGGTTGCAGGTTCAAACCCTGCAGAGACTACTGTAGTAATAACATAGCAACAAAAAAACAATGGACTAATATTAGTACCATTAGTACAGCTTTCATCAGCTGCTCTAGAAAGAGCTCTTTATTTAGATTGAAACTGCTCAGCTACCATGTGCAGAGCACTTTATTCCAAAGAAACCTCACAGTAATAGCTTTTCATGTGCAATTAAATACAAACCTAAAATCAATTAATTAATCTTGCATAGCAATAAATTCTAAGACACTGTTTTCATAATTGCATTTTAATATATTCTGTTCCACCAGAAATGATCAAAGATGATAAGATTTTCAAAAAATTTGAGTTTGCTGCTTGTCCTGCATGGAAAGTAACTTAGAATTATTACTTGTCCTGCATGTATATCCCTCATTTTATAATGTACAAAACAAAACTTTTGTTTGAAATTCCAACTGTAAAATTGGATAAATATCTTGAAAAATTGACTGGCTATTCCTCAGCTTGTGACAACCCAAGAATGCAAAAGCAGGAGAGGAACATTTAAGATGATCTAACTTGAACCACATACTGCATTCCCTAGGACAAAGAACCACATACTGCATTCCCTAGGACAAAGAACCACATACTGCATTCCCTAGGACAAAAACCACATACTGCATTCCCTAGGACAAAGAACCACATACTGCATTCCATAGGACAAAGAACCACACAAGTAGGTTTTTCTGCTCAAAACTGCAGAGGAACATTCAAGATGATCTAACTTGAACCACATACTGCATTCCCTAGGACAAAGAACCACATACTGCATTCCCTAGGACAAAGAACCACATACTGCATTCCATAGGACAAAGAACCACACAAGTGGGTTTTTCTGCTCAAAACTGCAGAGGAACATTCAAGATGATCTAACTTGAACCACATACTGCATTCCCTAGGACAAAGAACCACATACTGCATTCCCTAGGACAAAGAACCACATACTGCATTCCCTAGGACAAAGAACCACATACTGCATTCCATAGGACAAAGAACCACACAAGTGGGTTTTTCTGCTCAAAACTGCATTTTTCGTAATCACAAATTTTGTTCTCTAAAAATCAAGTTGTACATTGCCATGGTGTTCTCAATGAAATATGTATCTGATTTTACATGCAGGATGAACAATGATACAATTTTCAACATGGCTACCATACTGGAGGACAGGCAAGATCAATTTTATTTTCAGTCTGATTTTACATCATAAGAATTCTTTTAGCAAAAAACCACACTGATATGACCATGCCTTTACTACATTTGCTGGTGGGTAAAGGCTAACAAAACTCACAGGTGGAAAATCTCAATTACCTGTTACCTGGATTTAAGGGTGTCTGACTATGGATACCAGGGACCATAATGATGTAAACCTGTTTAACCCCTTAACCCTGGGAGGTTTTTGTCATTTTTGTCTGAAATGGGAGTAGGGAATCAATTTTGGGAAATATTTATGAATACATTATTATACATTGACTTGAAAACCTGTTTGGTTAACTTAATGCCTATTTGTGTTAGAAATGTCAATTTTCATTGGCTCTTTCTCCTGAGCATGAGCAGAAGGATAAAAATTGGACTTGTTTTTTAGCTTAACAGACCCATCATTTTCATGTTAAGACCACTCTTCATTCTAAATGCCCATCTTATCCTATCTTTTACAAAGGTTCTCAGGTCTGTGTGAAATTCAGACTGGTCTCTCTTAGATCTTGGGCCAATAATTCTAAAATCCATGCACAAAACCTGATCATGACCTCAGGGGAATTTTCCCTGAAAAAAACTCCAGGTAAAAAGGGCAAAATATCACCTGCTAGGGACATCATCAAGAAACTTATATTGTAGGTCCTGCACACAAACAATGCTCACAGTCATATTTGGATTAATCTAGAAACTGGGTCATGAAGTCTGCATGTGTAAACATTAGATGCATTTTAATTACAGTGGACACTGAATCTTTGGATGAAGCAAAAGTTCCACTGAGTGTCTCATGTACTATGATGGAAAGTTAAGCACATCATTATGTCAGTCTTAAGGCTTCCTTATACAGACTTGAGTTAGAGTACTTATAGTTTGCATCAGACCCCAAATCTGTCTGTTATTAGGCTTCCCTATACAGACTTTGAGTTATAGTACTTGTAGTTTGCATCAGACCCCAAATCTGTCTTTGGTATGCTGCTGGTTTGGATCTGATCTCAACTATTCATACAACATTGCAATTATTGGAGGCAGATTTGTCCACAATAAATTATATCTGTGCACACCTTCCCGGTATCAGTATTCAACAGCTTCTGAATTATAGATAGTTGAGTGATCTGTACAGCATATTACCATATGATTAGTGTGACAATTTGTTGTTGTTCTTGTAGGGTTTAATGCCATTTTTCAGCAGAAGATAGGCCATTCATGGTGGCCAGTATTAATGGTGGAGGAAGAACCTTGGAAAACCCTGGGAAGAACCACCACCTTAGCCCAGTCTGGATCTGGACTCACCCAGATGGTGGTGAGATGGCAGTGATCTGTAACGGTCAGCACTTTAGACCATCCACCATTTGGGGCCCCCTATGACAATTTGTAAATCTACACACAATCCCATAACCCTGACACCTGTAGTGTTTCTACTAGGGTTGCACTTGTAGATAACAGTATCTTACATCAGAAAGGATGGAAAAAGTCCAAGACCAAAATTTTACTGGCATAAATGCTAATGGGTCAGTTTCATCAATGCATGATTTATCACTCACACAGATTGGAGAAAATTTCTGTGTGTATATATATATATATATATATATATATATATATATATATATATATATATATATATACCTTAAAGGGAGACAATGAAATGGAAGAGTGTCTGATCTTTACAGGAGCTGCAATCATAATGGACAGCATTACAAGTCATCATCTCAACACTTTAGTTCCTTCAACATCACAAAATTTGTCCTATCTGTAGCTCAGGAAATTATTAGGTCATTATCATTAAATGTATCTAAAGGTACCTCATTTATTTCATACAAAGTATTTAAAATGAATTAGATACTTTAAGCTACAATTTAATGAACCCTGCCAGAACTGAGTTACAATTAGTATAAAATTCTCAATACTGTATGGAACAAAATACATGTATATTTTAATCTGATTCTAATATTATCACTGCCAGTCATCAACTTAATCCACAAACAATCAACAATTTTGGTTTTGATTTCACTTATTAAGTATATAGTTAAAGTATTTCCATGTACCAAATAAAATATTTAATTTTTTTGGCATTCAATCCAGCATCCACTAGATAACAAATAAATATTTTAATATTCAAGATTCTTTAACACAATGGAATGAAGCTGAAAGTGACCACTTGGATTAATATCTATGAATCTGAAGTAGTACTTTAATTTGCATTGTTTCATCTGGCATTAAGTATCAAACCCTTGCAACACAGCAATTCCATAACCAAATCTCCTATTGGGGCTATGTTGTTGCCAACAATCACTGATTAGTCAGCATGGATATGGGACTACAAACTGTACAAAAAATGTAAAGTCAGCTTCTGACTCCGATATTGAGACAGCTTTCAAGACTAAAAACATGTTTTATGGTTTGTCAGTACAAGAACACAGATAGCCTCATATTTTTCCGGTACATAGCCAAAATTTATTTGTAAAACCGGCATATGCCAGTTTTATGGAACCTCTGCACCTATTGCCATTTGTAATGAATAGGCTACAATGGTAGCATGTTGTTCCATCAATATTGAACAACCAGTCAGATACAACTTTGGTTCATTCAAATAGTTTGGTTATTTAGGAAATGTGACATGAATCTCTCATGTGACTGTCATATAATATTTTGTCATGTGACTATTATCATGGTTCAACAGTGACTTGTTACAAAAGATATGAATTAATTGTACAATGTAACCCAAATTTCTCATAATCCTGTTAATTAATTTCCCTCTTTGTTGTAATCTGGCATGTGATGAACATTTCTTAGGGGTCAATGTTTCTAAGTAATTGGAATAGTGACAGGCAGATTGGATTGTCATTGCACAGGCTTAGTACTTAGAGTGTTTGAACCCCCACCAAGTCATACCAAAGACTTTTAAAAATGGCACTCACAGCTGCCTTGTTAGGTAGGTGCTCCACATTAAGAGGTTAATGTTAGGAACGGCCAGCCTGGTGTCAGGATAATGTGACTGGGTGGGACAGCATTCTACATGTCTGCTGCCTGATGCCCAAAGTGAAAAATTGTTCAAGCTTCCTTGAAAAAATCCAAATCACCCACTCACTTGTCATTCCACAAGTTTTCCAACATCAGATTTGATGCAAAAACATGCCATAATGAGCAAAGTTTCATTAAAGAGTCAATTTGACAGGACATAACAGTACTTAAAGCCTGAATGCCACCATTGGTCATAAATTTCACCATTCTTCTGATCTAACTAAAGTCTGGAAGGAAGAAAATGATTTGTAAAAAAAAAAATATCTGAAATAAACTACTTTATGAAATAAGATGTTAAATCAAACTTTCAAATATTCAGTAGTGATGTGATATATTCCACAAATTCCAAGGTGAATAACCACACACTCTATGCAAACTGAGTCCAGATGGAAGGAAGAGAGGCAAGTCCACTTTTTTAACATAGATCTCTGAGAACAAGATTGCATTAGATAAAAATAAACTTGGATGAGTACTCAGGTGATCAGCTGGGGCTCTGGAATACTTTGAAGGGCAAAACTTGAAATCCAACAGAGTGTAGCATTGGCTTTTTACATTTACAGTTGTGACCTCAATAAATCATGTATTCCAACTGTTAACTGAAAGAGTGTGAAAAACCACAGGATTTCTCAGTTTAAGGGAAAGCTACATAGTTCATAATGTAATTAAAGGTCATAGTCATCTAGTTTTAATGGAACCCAAGGATGTTTAAGACTAATATCTTTCCAGATTCACTTGTATCCAGATGATCTGACATACATGACTCTACATTTAATGGTGGCATTGGGACTTCAGTGTTTGTTCAAACATGGATAATACCATGTATGGGGCATCCACTAATTTGTACTGGAAGTGGTTATTGCTGGATTGGGGGGGGGCGCATTTTCCATTCATTCTATTAGTCATGTTAGTTACAAAATATGGAGAGATAAATGGAGCAAAATGCAATATGTCATGGATGGCTCCCCCGTCAGCACCCTGCAAAGAGTAAATGGTTGGTCCCTTATGATTTGTGATTCGGTAAAACACTTAGGTGTGTGTTATTTACAGTCCATGCCGTCATATACTGGGAGTTTTATACTATATGTAAGTGCAAGAAGTCACAGGTGATCATGATTTTTAAAATTTTAAATGTATCTAAACTTTGAAGAATGATGAAATTATCAAACATTTAACATGAACTATCGCTGAAATAATCCTAAGAATCATATTTTGATACTAATCAATTTAATTCGAGTAAATGAAACTGTTTGAAATTTAGTATCACCTGCGTTACTTCTGGATTCTGTTTATAACATGGTCAAAGCGCAGTTTAGTTGCTTGAAGCTAAGTTTCTTCCTTCTTTCTTATAAACATCAACAATAACGTCAGTTTCGATACAACGTCATGTTTCGAAATCATTTAAATTCAAAAATACAATGAATGACACTGGTGCAGCATGTACAAAACAAACCGTTAGGACGGGAGGCGGCAAATTCCCTTAGTTGACAGGTGTCTCCAGGTAAGCCCCGCCCACTCTCATGTTCAAAATGTACAGGTATGTGTAATGAAAAAGTTGGATGAACTTTTTACTTACGAATCTGAACCTGCTTGGCATCCAACTTTACAACAACTTGATCCAACCAAACTACTTTTTTATGAATCTTGTCTGTTCTGTCGAAAACCTTCTGGCATTCTTCAGAGATGTCACAAAAAATATCGTCTGCATGTCTTATGAGACTCGTGAGTTGAACAAGGACTCCAACCAAAGTGTTGTTTGAGACCATGAACCCAGCATCTTTAAAACTTTCCTCACTCTCCCGTTCTATCGCTATAGCACCAAAACACACCGATTCTATATTTCTCTCGCCGAGAGGCATTATTGTAATCCAAACGAACTAAAGATCACATCGTTCTTCCTGTAGAATTCACACACCGCTACACGAGAGTGCAAGCTCTCTACGATACCTACTCGCTATGTCACAACAATCGCTCGAAGAAGGTTGTGCTACTGACACGAGCTCTTCCGTTAACACAAGACGGCATGAAATACAAATCTGTATATGTATATTATAATCATTCGACTTTGTTCTCCCAAAATCTCTGAGGCAAAAAATGAGAATTTACTTAGTTTTTCCTTTCTTGTTCAATTATTTAGCGTTTTTGTTGACTGAACACATGTAACAAATGTTCATTGGAAGTCAGTTAGGAGTATGTAACATTGATGGAATAGCCCACAGGTAAACATGAATGGATTGAGGAAACTCATTATCTGTTTTAATCTTTGTTGGAGATATCCTGTCAAACGCTATGGTTCACTGTACTTTTTTTCCCGCATAAAGTGAAAATATCACTGAAAACTTATCTACTTATGGATTGAGACCTTTAACGATGCATTTTCATCTTAGGTTTATTGGGGGTGGGTTGTTAGTTTTTAACGTATGAAGCGTCATTCATTTCTCTCATAGTTAATACCGTTCCATAGAAGATGTAATTAGTGTATGGCAGAAGTGACAAATTCACCTCATATATTTGCAATTTCGACTTCTCAAATTTTGAAATAATCACTACCGGGACTAGAGAACGCTTAAACACAATTTTTTTAAAAAAATCAAGGTCCAAAATTAGACTGTAAAGACTAGAGAACGTTTAAATATTTTTTTTTTAAATCAAGGTTTAAAATTAGAATATCTCATTTAAAAAGTTGAAAAGCATGTACATATGCAATTGTATGAACCATATTTTGTACCGATATAATGATCAATGTTTAATAACGAAAGATGACGTCATAAATATAATGGATTGCGTCCTGACAAAACATACATGGATTAACAAGGATGTGTATATTTTATTTAGATGTGAAATACTTTACATACAGATTCTGCTAATACATTTAAACTAAACAGCGATATTGACACATAAACACAATGTGTTCATCACTGAACTACATTAATTGTATCAGCATTCTAATATCGATCTAATTTTTTCATCTTTATTTTTTATTATAAAATCTTATTGAGGACAATTAATGGAGATAAAAGATTGAGAGTAAAAATACAGTTCTACGTGTACGTTGTATAGTAAAAAAAAATCATATAAATTTTCTGTTATAATTTCCATTGACACCAATGATTCGACGATGGAATCATTTTCATGTTGAAACTCAAGCTCGTTAAAGCCGTAACTTCAGCTCTATGCCTGAGTAACCAGACTTCTGTGTAATTATTCTCAAATATTTCTGCAGAATGGATAATTTATATCAAGCTAGGTTTCGATCCAATCATTTATTAATGATTTGTAAATCTTTATGAAGCTTTTAAAAATATCTTAAATTGGTTCGCTGCGCCTTCTAGTACAACAACTATTCTTTTTAAAAAGGAATGGGGCACTGAATTGAAGAAGGACGGTTACCAATAATAAATCTTTTCCTTGGTCAGTTAATCCGGTAATTAGTTACCTATCAAGGTCGGGATGCATTTGCAATTAGGATGTGAAATTCCGCAAAATTAATTTTTTATATTATACGCTTCTTGTATTATGTACAAAAAGTGTTTGGTTGGGATATATTTGTACACGACTAAAAAGTTACATTTTTCATTTGTTTAACAAAATGTCGTCTGGAATAGACAACAATCTGTACATTTTAATTAAATGTACCCCACCAAAGTTCATACAAAAAGTATTTGATCAGACTATAATTTGTACATGGCAAATGTACAATTTTTATTTGTATAAAAAAGCGTCTGGTTAAGCTGTAATTTTTGTACCTTGTAATTTAATTTAGAAAAAGGTACGTAGCCATAAAAAATATAAATAAAGAATTTTACATCATTGTGTACACAATGTTATTAGTTCAAACAACAATTTGGTCTGGACGCTCGTGGACATCGCACACACGAGTCCAATGACGAGGCAGTGGAAGAAGTGGTGGTGATAAAAAGGACCAGGATTCCAACTTAAACGCCAACAAATAAACAAAAATTATACACATCGGCATTTACGTAGGTATATTTGTTAATTTATTATTGTTATTCTTTGATATATTTGTTTGCTGTGGAATTATGAAAAAAATCATGCTATGGGTGTTGGATTTTCAAAATGAAGGATAAGGGGTGGGGCAATAAGTATATTTTGTTTATAATTAAATTTAACACTGCATATACTTAATTAGTATGTTCATTCAATCAAATTCGAAAATGTCGTGTTATATTTGATAATTTTGGGCGAGAAACATTTTTTTTTTTGAGATCCAGTACCGTATTTATTCCTGTCTCATAAGCAGATGACGTTGGAAAACCGTAGACCTGATAAATACGCAAGTCAATATTTTTCAGCGTCGATTTATTTTTCTTCAGTTATAATATTGCCGTTAGATAGGTTTTGAGAAAGAAAAGATAATCTTAATTTGAAAGCAATGTGAAAAAAATAATTGAAAACTTTATTGCTAACAAAATATAAGCGCTAGGTTAGATACAAAAGTCATTGCTTTGCGACCATGTCAACGATTGATTAAAATTACAACTGAAGGCAAGCGAATTAGACTTTGCCAGTTCAAGCGGCGTTCCTTACGAGTCGTGCATTATAGACATGCCGTGAAGATTTCATCTTTTATCGGACTAGATTTCATCTAGATGTCGAGTTATTATTAACAGGATGCGCTTATTTGTCAAATAATTTAGTTTCTCTTTCATGTTTCCATTTTAGGCAGGTAGTGTGAGTTGGGAGTGGGCAGTCGACAAACCTATCAGCTCGAGTGAAGGTATAATGTTGGCGGGGAAATATAGGTTCTTAGTACGACAGGAAATTCCTGTGTTCCTAAATTACCGTCGCCGGGTTCATTCGAGGATAAAAGGATTCATTATTACTTATATGTCATGTAATGGGACATGTACACGATGGAGGTTAATTAATCCAAATACGATCTTTAAATGGTTTGTAGATTTACTTCGATGGTCGTCAATTTTATTATTATCCAAAGGTAAACGATTTATTTTGACGATCAAAGTTATGTGTTATTAGTTTGACGAGAGAGAGAGAGAGAGAGAGAGAGAGAGAGAGAGAGAGAGAGAGAGAGAGAGAGAGAGAGAGAGAGAGAGAGAGACCACCCCACCCAATCAAACCAAGTTCTCTCTCTCTCTCTCTCTCTCTCTCTCTCTCTCTCTCTCTCTCTCTCTCTCTCTCTCTCTCTCTCTCTCTCTCTCTCTCTCTCTCTCTCTCTCTCTCTCAGACTTAACTGGTAAGTAAAAGAGACACGGAGATGTCATCTGTCAAATAGATGCTGTTCAATCATTGTCATGAACTTGGCAGAAGACAGCCATTTAACAGGGAGTACTGTTGTCTGTTATAAATCGAAGGAGAAAAGGTCTACACTTTACACAAACGGAAGGAAGATTAAATATATAACTCTCTCTCTCTCTCTCTCTCTCTCTCTCTCTCTCTCTCTCTCTCTCTCTCTCTCTCTCTCTCTCTCTCTCTCTCTCTCTCTCATCTTTACTGCTTCAGTAATAGTAAGGTGGCTTTAGATATTTTAGTGGAATCCAAAGGATATTTTATAAGCAATTGAAGCTATATGTTAATGCATATTTCAGTACCACACGTGAGACCTGATCACTGTGTGGTCCCACGAGCTTATGTATGTGGTGGAGTACTATTACACGAGCCAGGTAACAACTATTAGATTTTCAATTGACCATATGGCCAATTCATCCTATTCTTTGACAAGAGGCTAATTGCAAAATGATTAAATTTTGTCGCAATAGATTGAAAATCATTTGCCTAGTAATGAATCAAAAGTCTAAAAAATTCAATAAGTGGAACAAGCGCAATATCTGAAGAATCTCTTTTTGAACATGTTTTTGTATCATATTGCTATTTGCGATCATACGAACTAAGCGAGAGAACTCTTCCCACAAGAGTTCTCACTGCGATTACATCTCAATTGTATAGGTATTGTACAAATAAAATTTAAATTATAATTAATTTGATTATTACTGATGATGATAATGATGTTCATCATCATCATCATCATCATCATCATCATCATCATCATCATCATCATCATCATCATCATCATCATCCCTTGATTTAAATCATGCTATGACACACACACACACACAGACCAATGCATATATGCATACGTCCATACGTACGTACATACATACAGACACACACTCACACATATACATACATGCCCATCATCCAGGTCAAATCCCCCAACGTAAAACAAATTTAATATACTTTTCATTAAATTTACTGGATGAATATTTTACAACTGATGAGTTTGGGGGGAGGGTTGCAAAGGGGTATTGATTAAGTTACTTATAGTATGACATACCTTAAAAATACACATACTGCATAACACACTCGATGAAAGGGCATTTTGTTTTTAATTATGAGGTTCTATCTGATTTCGGTGTTACAAAATTGAATTTAAATATTATGTAAATAAATTAAGAATGCAAAATATTTTTCCGTTACTACATATTGTAGGCTACTACATGAGATATTAAATATTAAAAATTTGTTTATCTGAAAAAGTATCCATGAATTTTTTTTCTGGTCTAGATCATGCAAATTTCACAAAAGCTGGTGTCTTGTTATAATCGCCTTGTAATAATTCTTTAATTGGAAATACAATTCTTGTTTACCTAAATCTTTTTTTTTAACACATTTGGGTCAGTATACATGATATTTGTTATTTTAAACAATTCTTTGCTCCGATCAGAAGTATATCCCTTTTGAATGTTGATTTTGTACGTTAACTTCATACCATATCACCATATTTTATTTTGGATTATTTCCCTTAGAAAATTATGTCTCCCCGATATTGATTTATAGAAACAAATTTTATATCTTCTTTACGAACCTGTAGAGGATTCATTTGAATGTTCATGTCTTTTACATTATTGTATTTATCTATCATCTCTGGCAAAATATCCCAATATTTATTTGTGTTGCTTGCCGTGACGTAATTTCACATTACATATTGTAATGTCCGGTTAAATCTTTCAACAAAAACAGTTTTGCATTTATTATACATATTGCACGTTCCAATATCGTTTTCATGCAAACATTTTACAAACATGTTATTATAAATAACGCTACCCTGGTCAATCCCATTTCTTGCTATCCATGGTTCAGATTTGTTACTCTCTATTTGCATAGGGTAACACATCAAAACTATGGTTAGCGAAGATGGGTCAACCCGTCGTTTCTCATGGTTCTTGGCGTTTATAATTGTTTTAAAATCATTGACTATATCAATTCCAGTTTTATTATAGGATTAAATGAGCACGGCTGGGTATTTATTGATGTGTCAAATTTACCTGATCGTTCAAAAAGTAAATAAAGGACTTTATGCTAATTTTGTGAGTTATTAGGTACAATTTACACATAGATTAATACCCAACCATGCTCATCTAATTGTTATAATTACAGTTTTCTTCTTTTCTGTCTTCATATCAGCAGATTTCATAAAAAAAACCATTCACTTTTAGGGAGATAGAGTTTTCTTTCCCTAACCTCTGAACTACGACATAAGACATAGCCCGACCATAACTAGCCAAGATTCCTCAATTCTTGATATTGTAAAATAGGGTAGTGTCAGAGCGGGTCATCATGCCAGTGCAATCAATCAAAATCAAGAACAAACTCGCACGGACTCATAAATAAACAATTGTCCACTCTCGATCAAGTAGTTATACTTTCAACGTTAAACTTAAAAAGTATTCTTTTGAAGTCAATTGCCTCCACTATTTCTGACCGAAGTACAGTACAGTACGCCGCTGTTACACGCTATTGGTAAGTTGGTATTACAAACTATGGTAAGCAACTCGTGAAATCCAATAGATGTCGCTAGGACAAAGCACTGAGCTATCTCGATCAAAGGATAGGTAGATGAACCTATCGAAACCTTGGCTAGCAAAGATGTCGATAACGTTTAGTAAAATATTTATATCCTTTAGTCTATTCCCTGAATGTTTTTATATCAACCATTCAGCAGACCGCACGAATCTCTTGAGTAAATTTTGTTATAATTGGTTCTCTTCTCTGCAGCTAGTCGTGTTATTCATTTCGTTGTTTGATTTACCTTACCCAGCTTATGTTTAACAATATGCATTACAACAAATTGTTTCAACGTCCTTTGACCCAGTGTTTTACCACCATGTATATGTAACTCCCCAGACATTTTATTTTCACTCTGATCTTTGTTTGTATGATTAAAACAGATCGATGGTCTTGGTTCTAGCATATGCCCTCAAACAGATAGAGTGACGTCAATTTTCTAACAATTTTCAGGACTACAGTGTTCTTAAGACCGCGCCAATCCACCCTTTGGTAACATTAGTAAGATCGGCTTATGCATTACTTAAACAATAAGGGTCAATATGCAACTTACCAGATTATGAACTTCAACCATTTCTTGAATCCATAAGATTGATTTGAATCATATTTTCTTGCCAGTCCTGTACCTCTTTTTTATCTGTGTGGTGTTGTTGTAACATCAAATAGCTTTGTGTTTTGCATGTTCCTAGTAAAACACATGTATTTAATTTAATTCGCGTTGAATAGTGCATTGTTTAATTCGAATTTCTGGTTGAAAACATTTATCTATTTGGTTTCATTTAAAGTTTATCTTTTATTGTCTTTCTGTTTCAAGACCTTTTCTCTGCAAGTTTCATCATGCAAGTAAGTTTTTAAACGCTCATTATCCACACGAATATATTGTACTATAGATCCTGAATAATCATCTCAGACAATGCAAAAATAACATATAGAGAAATCGGAATAAAAATATAATATGAGACCAATATTGTAAGATAATGTAAAATAACAAGATAGTGATACCAAACATTATCATATTAAATATATGACTGATTTGATTGTTATGACCCACCAGTATAAAAATGGTCGATACAATTGCAGAATCTTCTAGGGTGTTGATGGATATGTTATCAACACCAACAAAATCATCAGGATTCTGGATTACTTTTTCATATATATTGATAAAGCACTGATTGTCAGCATCACATGAACCGAAAACATTGTGGTTCTGTTATATAAATTCATTAAAATGTTTGGGGTTTTTTTTAAATTGGATTTAAGATCTTATTTCATAGCCATTTATTTTTACAACGTTTTGAAGTATCTTTCAAATGGTTCTGTATACTTTCATGTAGGCTGAATCTCTTTTATTTTACCTAAAACATATTTATCACCTCTTTGGTATCAGAATCACGATAGGATTTTACACATGTAAATAAATGCTTCATAATATATGTGATTCAATGGAACTTTTTATTTTGTAAATTTTGTTGTATGGAGCATGAAACTACTATGGCTTCCAATTGCTATAATTGCAGTAATAGCTATTATGCTTGCAATAGTAGGAATTCCAGTTGCTATAATTGCAGTAATAGCTATTATGCTTGCAATAGTAGGAATTCCAGTTGCTATAATTGCAGTAATAGCTATTATGCTTGCAATAGTAGGAATTCCAGTTGCTATAATTGCAGTAATAGCTATTATGCTTGCAATAGTAGGAATTCCAGTTTGCTATAATTGCAGTAATAGCTATTATGCTTGCAATAGTAGGAATTCCAGTTGCTATAATTTCAGTAATAGCTAGTATGCTTGCAATAGTAGGAGTTCCAGTTGTTTATAATTGCGGTAATAGCTATTAGGAATTCCAGTTGCTATAATTGCAGCAATAGCTATTATGCTTGCAATAGTAGGAATTCCAGTTGCTATATTTGCAGTAATAGCTATTATGCTTGCAATAGTAGGAATTCCAGTTGCTATAATTTCAGTAATAACTAGTATGCTTGCAATAGTAGGAATTCCAGTTGCTATAATTTCAGTAATAGCTAGTATGCTTGCAATAGTAGGAATTCCAGTTGCTATAATTGCAGTAATAGCTATTATGCTTGCAATAGTAGGAATTCCAGTTGCTATAATTTCATTAATAGCTATTATGCTTGCAATAGTAGGAATTCCAGTTGCTATAATTGCAGTAATAGCTATTATGCTTGCAATAGTAGGAATTCCAGTTGCTATAATTTCAGTAATAGCTATTATGCTTGCAATAGTAGGAATTCCAGTTGCTATAATTGCAGTAATAGCTATTATGCTTGCAAAAGTAGGAATTCCAGTTGCTATAATTGCGGTAATAGCTATTCTGCTTGCAAAAGTAGGAATTCCAGTTGCAATAATAGTGGTAATGCATATTTTATTTTTAAAAGTGGGGATAATAGATATTGCACTTAGACTAGCACCACCTCAGATTAGTTATGATATTAACATGAATGCCTTACTCGCATTTATCATATAACTTTAACTCTTGCTATAAACACTACACAAATGTGTGAGTTAAAAATGCCATTTTTCTAGATCTGTAATAGGAGCTAACGTCATTCTATTATAATGCCAGATTAAATTCCAAAACCAAATATTGACAAGATTGCATCTATTTTAAGACTAACACTGACATTGATACAAATAAGACTTTTATTACTTACTCCAAAAATGACTGTTTACTGATGATTAGTATACTTCAAGTATTATTTATTTTGTCAAAGGTTCTAAATAGCTTTATGATTAATAATGTAAACTAAACAGAACAAGTTGCACGGAAGCCTGATAATAATTACAATCATATAGTTAACTAGAATTAAAGTTACAAAATAAATATAGCATCAGATAATCTATTGCAATGAACAAATCTATGCTGAATCTGCTGGTGAATATACAAACAAATTAAACATATGGTTGATCTCAAAACTTTAATCGAACAACTAGAATTTCAAAATGGTATTCCCCAGAAAGAATAAATTATTACTGGACATAATTGAACAATTGAATGATATATCTAATAACCCAGTAATACCCAATACAGGGATGATTTTATGAACATTGAACAGTGTTACATTATTTTGACACGTTGTGCTAAACGAATATACCAAATATATTGTTAAAAAGTAATACAGATTGAAACCTTGTAATATTTTCCGCAGCATATAACAGATGTTATTGTTAAAAGTTAAAAAGAAGCGATATAAAATATGTTGTACTATATTTTAGGAAAAGCATCCTATTTAAATACCAGTAACAGCTAAGGTCTGGCTAATATTGGTGTTTTTTTTGTTAGTTCAAATCTACTTGCTTAAGCTGGAAAAGTTTATTATAAACTGAGATATATGGATAATAAAAAAGAGAAATGAATTCACTATAATTTTCAGCTATTATGAACGGACCTTTACCATTAAAACTTAATTAGGTTAGGTTATCATTTATGTTATTTTTAACTGTAACTGTGAAGAATTCATTTAATAGCCTGGTTTAGACGACGATTACGTAACTTTCCACAGAGAAACTGAAAGTAATAAACTATGCGCTTTATGTTCAGAAAAATCGGACTTAATAAACCGAGGTTCACCTATTAGAAGATTAGATAAGTAAAGAATCATACAAATAGCAATAAATTGAAAAGGAATGGTATTACTGCCCATGTTTTTGCAACTATTGGTTGACTGTAGTAAAAAAAAAAAACTGTTGATTGATTATACTCCTAAGAACACCGAAAGAGTTGTCTGACCGCCTTTTGGTTGCTTGTGCTCAAAGTAATACCTGTTGATTGACTGTGCTCAAAATAACACAGGCTGATTGATTGTACTCAAAAGAACACTAACAATTGATTAGCCTTACCGCATGTTGGCTGATTTTACTCAAAAGAACACAAACAACGTTGACTAGTCTAATAGCATGTTGGTTGATTATACTCAAAATGACACCTATTGGTTGATTGTGCTCAAAAGAACACGCACAGAGTTGATTAGTCTAAACGCCTGTACCAGTCTAGTCAATCTTAATGATAAAATAGGATGTTTTAAGCTTTAACCGGTAAGTAATAGCACGATGCTAAAATAAACGCTTCAATAAATATAAAATTATTAAATGCTATCGAACTTACTATTAACAAAGTGAAAGCATTACATCATTCTTAGCAATTACAATACATTCCTATTAAGAGTGGTCTAGTGGTCAGAGCGTTCGCCTCAGATGCGGGAGTTGGTGGGTTCGAACCCCGGCCGAGTCATACCAACGACTTACAAAAATGGTACTAACAGCTGCCTTGCTTGGCGCTCAGCATTAAGAGGTTAGTGTTAGGACTGGTCATTATGGTGTCAGGCAAAGTGGGTGGGGCATCATGCTACATGTCTGCGACATGATGCCCCAGTGCTAGACATCACTATAAACTGCCACACTGCAGATATCGTTAAAGGTACGGTAAAAATCTAAGTCACACACACACGCACACACACACACACACATACACACACACACACTTTCCTATTAGAAGCTGTCAAAATCAGTGTAAAGCACTTGTGCCAATCCTAACAAAAAGTTGTAATAAAATGTTATTTATTAGTCCCTATATTGATTTATGTGAACAACTGCCATGACGCAACTACGTTAAACTGGTTACTTGGTATTGGAATAACTGATAATCAGACAATTAAGATATCCTGCTAGGACATTAATTAATACGACTGGTTACTTGGTATTGGAATAACTGTTAATCAAACAATTAAGATATCCCGCTAGGACATTAATTAATACGACTGGATAACAGTAATAAAGATATTAATGGATAATAACAACCACAAGCGAATGGAATGTACGGGCGACATTTTTGACAAGCAAAATCATATAAACAATTACCAATTATTTTGTCTCAATTAAATATTTAACCTCTACCTTTTTCTGAAAGAAAACAGCAAGTTAACTGACGTGATTGATAAAAAAAAAAATGGCAAATTTCAAAAATGCTTTATTTTATCTTAAGAATGAAATTTTATCTACATTTCAATAACATAATATTGAATTTGTTAATCTCGTCAAAGTTGTTAATAGAAGCGAACAGATGTTTGTTTAATTTCAGATGGTATAATGTTAATAATCGTGTAGCAAACCAACATGTAAAACGAATAGATTATTGTGAAGGAAAGGACAAACTGCATTACAAAGCTAAATGTGTAAGAGTATTTGTTAATAATCATTGCACAATAAAACCAATCGGATAAAAATGGCTCATAATAGTCGTATCAGTGCAAAACAAAGAGATTAATGAAATCAATGGTATATGAAACGTTTTGAGCCACCGTATGATAATTCATGTGATAGTATCCAAGGATTAACAGTAAAGGATGAACATAAAGTATCAGAGTGCAATTCTCCGTATGTGGACGGATATTTTATATGGATAAGATTAACACATACAATCTCATCTAGAAAATATCAAACCGTCTGTGTATAGGAATAACTTCGATGAATTTTTTTTAGTTAATTACATTTTACACATAAAACAGAAGGATCGAAATATCAACGTAAAAATGCCAGTAGACCTATAGGGAAAGATTTTATAGACGTGGAAATTAAATAAATTACAGTACATATAAATCAAAACATGTTATATGTGTAAATTATTATTTGAAGCTTCGATTTAAGAAGATGGCAAAGTAAAATCTAATATTGATGTTGACAGAATTAACAATTAATGTCGACAGAAAAAAAAAATATTATCACCACATGATTAAAAAGTGTAAGACAACTTGTCAGGTAGTATTATAAAGCACTGTGTGTTGACTGATGCATCAATTATTATATTCCTTTTAATAAGGTGCAAATTATCATAAATGCGAATATCGGTTTTTTTTCCGGCTAAGATTTTTTGCCTATCATATCAGTAAGATTCGTAGGTGCAATTTAACTGAAGTCACGACTTAAATCTGTTGCAACTTTGACTAGATCAACATAATATTTCATATATCAATGTTTTGAAAAAAAATCAATAAGTGCAACCAAAATTAAAATTTTCAAAACTAAAAAGTTTCGTAAAACTTAACAAATAATTAATTATCAAAGTTATACATGAAAATATGAGAGGACAGTATTATGAAGCGAATCCAAAATAATCATGATAAAGTTCTATGAAAGTCAAAAGGAACTATGAAAGTCAAAAGGAATGAAAAGTTCCGTATACGGTGGCGCTCTACAGTTAGGGTTAAAATTTTAAAGATAAAAAAATCGCCAGGTGTACTCACTAGTTATACTGGCTATTAAAAAAAAACCACAACAAAAAACGTTATATATATATATATATATATATATATATATATATATATATATATATATATATATATATATATATATATATATTGTCCAAAAGTACCTTTAATTCCCTTTATTTTGGTGTATGAATGATGTGTGCAATATGGGTTAGAGAGTATACAGCTTGGCCTTACTCCAGATGTGCATCTGTCATTTTCACTTTCAGAACTTCAGAGGTAAATTGTGAACAAAGGGCAGATAACTTTTTTTAATTCTTTTTTTTTACATTTTATATATTTAATAAATCATTCATTGCACTTTCAGAAGCTGGTATTGTCTAGTCTGGCAAAATTAATTTCCCTATTTTAATATATGCCAAGGATAGTGTACATTAAACAAATTAATATTGATTTTTGGAGCACAAGGGAGCAGCCATTTTAGTTAGCAGTGTGCTAAGATAATATTTTTTTACAATTTTTAAAAGTACAATATCCAAAGAAATGTCAGCCATATTATATGAAAGTAGTATATAGGTATGCTAACATTTTCTCCACTGTGCATGTTTAAAATGCAAACAGCTTCATCTTACATACATCACTCTCTCAAAAGTACATAATAACTGGCAAGCGCCATAGAAATGTTAAAACTGGAAATGTACTGGTCCTCCAAGAATCTTGATATTTTCAATACGGTGTCGTCCAGAACTCCTTTGTATAATTCATAACAGTTAAAGAATAATAGGATTGTCCAAATAATGAGCACTTTTTGTTTCCACTGAACAATCCAAGCAAATGTTTTTCCTCTAGAATCATATCTAAGTATAAGACAAAATACGACTGCAGACTTACAACAGGAACACATGAAATGAGAATGACTTTAAAAATTGGAATGAATCTGTTTGTTCTTTTCTTTCCTTATATACACTATCTATTACGACTATATTTCACAATACACTTGCGTGACTTATCTGACTACTCAATTTTTCTCAAACTTGCCAATTCATGTGACATAGCTCTACCAATGGGAAGTTAATGAGCTCTTCTAAAACCGCCCTGAATCGGGACTAATAATTGTTACCTGATTCCAGCTAGGCTATGGGTTTTGAGAAAACACCGGAACTTGTAAAGTTTGGGCCCGCACAAGCATTGTAACGGAGGACATATTTGATTGGAGTATCGACCTCATTTATATAAACTTTGCTTGGTCAGGCATCATTTACATAAACTTTGAAAGGTCATTTTGCGAAGCTATTCTGTGCAACTTGATCTGGCGTTTATTGGTTGACTTCTTCTTGCTTGTTTGTCTTACAATTTTAAAATAGCAATTCTTCAAGGACGCCGGTCAGTCGACGAACTAACGATGGACAAATGGCGATGCCTTAGCTCGACCTTACGAAAAGATGACCTAAAAATGCATCAGGTATGTCCTATCACACTCCATTCCATTCGCCTTATTAGAGTCTGCGACAAGTTTTTTTGTTAATCTGACAAGATTTTGGGTACAAGTGATATTTTTTTGTTAAGTAACATATTGCAGTAACGGTTAAGATATATTGCAACACTTTGCTTTATGCTTTAATACCGGTACTTCAATATCAAAAGATTAAAAAATCGGTGATTGTTTTAAAATTCTATATTAAAAAGACACTGGTTGGTAGCATAATCCATCGAATTGACCATGTTCATCTATTAGAATTCTTAAAACTTGTTATGCATCATTCACAATTTCGTACAAGCCGGAAAACAAATAATCAATTTTTCTTTTTAATTAATTTTAAAGGCAGAGTTTTAATGAACATCAAACATTATATTACAAAAAAAAAAGTCTCACACGAACCCAATTCGAACTAGCATCCTAAGGATGTCTATTTATTTCCTGTACAGGCTTCCACTTCATCAGTTGAACTATCGAAACAGGTACTAAATCTGTTTTCTAGGCACGACACTCCAATTGGATTATTCCCGTTCAGCCTTTAGTGTGAGCTCGGATTTATATAACATTAAGTATATTTACTCACCTCTCTGAATACGACAGTTATATTTTATAGCGGTGGCTCCAGCTTGGTAAAGGTTACGAGTCGGGATTGCCCGGATGACCTAGATAACGTGAAGTGGCTGCTATGGACCACGGCTCATTTTGACCAAATTATGCATTGCTTCGGATCAAATGCCTGGCCGATTCGGGTCATGGGAAATATTATACAAAAATCAATTGAGCACACATACCTGGTTTATTTTGAATAGTTATTACTGTTGTTGCAAACATAGTTAAATAATGTGGATGGTTGACTCTTAAATTTAGTAGAATTCATTACAAAGTAGTTATAAGCAATCATATTTAGATTTGTTAATTAAAAAAACCTCAGCACTTACAATAAAAAAGCGTAAAGTAGTTCTTTGAATTTGTATCTTTTAAAACATTTTGAAATTTGTTGCTGATTCTCAACACCATGAAACAGTAGTGTATATAAAATGACATATGGCGTATGTTGATTCTTCGTGCAAATAGTGATATTTTCGTATTTTATTTATCCAGTAAATACTGTGTAAAGAGTTATTGATTAGTAACAAATACTGAAGCATACTTTGCTGTTCTCATTTCAAATTTTTCTTGTGAGGAAATTTTCAAACCAATAAACCAATTTATTTTATTTCCATGATAACCTTAAAATATTGACAATATTAATGAACATAAATATTTCATTAAAAGCACACGCTAACACCATTAAAGCGTGATTCCTGAATATGGATTTTATTATATTAACTCAGATATAATATAACACTCCAATGAAACCACAGACGTACTTAAAAGTCAGCATTGTACTTTGTGTTCTAGAATGGTATTAAATTCAGTCAATTGGAAAATGACAATAAAGTGTTTTAATTAATCAAACAGGCTTTGAAAATCGATGGATAGATGATTTTAGTCCTCTTGTTTTCAATTCAATTAGTTAAGGACGTACTGATTAAACAAAGTATTATCAGACGGTTTATATATATATATATATATATATATATATATATATATATATATATATATATATATATATATATATATATATATATATATATATATATATATATATATATATATATATATATATATATATATATATGTGTGTGTGTGTGTGTGTGTGTGTGTGTGTATGTGTGTGTGTGTGTGATCGGCTACACTCAAACATTTTTCTGTTTACATCAGATCTGCATTACATGATTAAAAGTAGTTATACTCGCACAAAAAGAACAAAACAATTATCAAGTGTAAAGAAGAAATAATAATTTAATTTCTCGAAAAAGACGCATGGAACGCAGTTATTAACCTTAGCTACGAGTTCCCACCTATAGAGGACGCCAAAAGACCAAGTACATGTCTCTTGTTATCGAAAATAAAACACTATAAACAATGGATAGGGAACATTTAGATGAAACAACTGAAAACTAATTTACTGCTCAGCCCTATATCGATATGCGTGCGCGACATACTAGATTTTATTGCTTTCAAAACTGCTCAATTGTTTTAATCTATTTTAAAAATTCTAGTGAAAGCAGGTAAGGATGGATTATTGTTGGCTTCTTTATGTCGGCCAACTTCATTTAAAAAAAACAACAAAACGGCATACTTAAAAGAATCCAAGGAACCAAACTTGATTTTTTTTATGTCGGCTGACTTCATAAGAAAAATCGGCACACTTAAAAGATACCCAAGTCAGTTTTCGGGGTTGTTAGCTTTGTAACAAAATAACATATAGGCCTATAATTGATATCCTGTCGGAAAGTTTAAGGAAAGAGTTTATTGCTCGCTCTAAGTAGTGTTTATCCCTTACCTGTGCTTCTATTCTTGGGCTTCTGTTGAAATCATGCTATCACGGTTGTGAAAAGGACAGGAGGTGTCCGAAGTGCAAGAATATAGGACATGCAGGAAGAGATTGCACTATTTGTGTACTAGGAGCTACCTATGCGGGAGCTACTTATGGTGGCTCAAAATGATGCCAGCATCAATCTAGACAAGAGGGAGTATATTGATATTCAATCAGCTCTTACTGAAGCAAGGGAACAGGGGAAAAAAAATCCTCGAACAAAAGAAGTCTGGATACAAATTGAAGATCCTGACCCTGCCCAAAGTGAGTTTGTGGATCAAATAAGATGCGGGCTAGTGTGGGAGAAATTCCTGAGCCCGATAAAACCCCACAACACCATATCAGGCAAAAAAAAAATCTAGAAGAGACTAAGGAAAGTAACCGCTTCTTCCTCTTGATAGAGGAGCGGGGAGGTGGAGTGAGGTGGAATTAGTAGCAAGACAAGTCGCAACGAGTTGGAGGAAAGTGGGCTGATAGACCTTATCGGTTTTAAGCCCCTCACATCAACTCCCAATGACATTAGTATGACAAGTCCAAAAGTAAGTGTGTGTGTAATTTAGTTTTTTAACGTAGCTTTAACATTTTTTCAGTCATATCGCTACAATGTCTGCAGTGATGCAGTTTATAGGGATGACTAGCACTGGGGCATCATGCCGAAGACATGTAGCATGATGTCCCACCTAGTCACATTATCCTGACACCAGGTCGGCCAGTCTTAACACTAACCTGTTAATGCTGAGCGCCAAGCGAGGCAGTTGTTAATACCATTTTTGTAAGTCTTTGGTATGACTCGGCCTGAGATCGAACTCACAACATCCGTGGCGGACGCTCTAACCACTAGGACACTGGAGCGGTTCCAAAAGAGTTAGAGGAGAGAGGCATTAAGACTAGTACACCAAATCGAAAGAAATAAAAACAAAAGGTCTGGAGGAAAATGCGTCCTTCTCCGCTATCTTCCTCAAATGAAAAGTCTCTCAAAAAAATAGCATCTCTAACTCCCAACAAGGGAAGATGGACGGGTGGCAGAGGAAGAAGGAGACTCGGAGACAAATGACAGAAAACTCTCGGAGACAGACTCGGATACTAATAGTGGAGACGATACGGACGTGGACACGGACATGGACATAGAGACGGAAACTGAAACTAAATCTGGAAAACTAGAAGGACAAAGCACTGAAATTTACTAAAAAATTGATGATGAAACATGGGGGGGGGCTCTCTACCACAACAAACTAGTATAAGATAAAATAGTATAAGATAAGATAATAGATATTATTATATGACTAAATACTAAAAATGTAATGATACGCTTTAAAATCTAAGAATCTGGCTGCCCAGTTTAAACAAAAATGGAAGGAACAAACTTCCGTATAGCCTCAGTGAATATTAATGGAATAGATAAACAAAACAATAGACAAACTACATGATATTATTTTAATACAAGATACTCACAATGGATTTAATAAGGAATTAATGTCTTTTGCTGAACAATAAAATGGATGTTATTATCTTAAAAAGCAATTATGCAGGGAAAGACTTAAAAGGAGGGTAGCTGCAATTGGATTTAATAGAAAATAAGAAATGTTTTTTAAGGGAGATTACTCCATATCAAAAAATAAATAAAATACATATAATAAATGTATACTTTCCTGCTAATAAAATAAAAAACCAGAATTTATTGAGAATATCGATAAATATTTAAGTAATTACTCAATGGAAGAATTAATTTTAGGTGGTGATTTTAATTGGGTTGGGGAAAACGTGGATAGGATAGGTAAACTGACACCTAATCAATATTTATGAAGACTATGACTAATTTTGTTAAGAAGCATAAACTAACTGACATTTATAGGAAACTAAATATATTACGTACACGTATGAGAACAAAAATGGACTCGCAAGCAGATTGGATACGTTTTTTGGTACTAATTTTAAAAAAGGAAATTTACGTTAACTCACAAATAATAAATAACAAGATCTCAGACCACAAGTTAACAGAGATTGAAATTAAAACATAAAACAGAATAAGGTGGGGCAAAGGGACATGGAAATTTAACAGGTCACATCCTCTTTTTGCAAAGGGGAGAAAGGAGAGAACACAACATGCTGCTTGATGACTGAAGTGAAGAAGTAATTCTGTAATCCATGAGGATTGCCCCTATCTAGAAGAAGGAACGTTGAAAAGACTGATTGCCACTTCTAGTGGAAAGGAATGACACTATGGATTGCCCAAACTTCGTGATAAAATGTCTTGCGGAATAAACGTCTCACTTGACTTTGCATCAAATATTATGAACATACCGTACAGTATCATACCGCCCTTTTGACGATTGAAGTGAAGAAAGTATTTATGTAAGCCATGAGGATTTCCACTACCAAGTAGAAAGGAATACCGAAAAGATAGAATACCACTTCTGGTAGAAAGGAATGCCACTATGATTTGCCCATACTTGGTGAGGAAATGTCGTGCGTAAAAAATATCGAAAATACTGGACTAAACATCAGAATATGGACAACACATAACAGACAAATGACTTAGAACGTATTTCTAACCACATTAAGTTTTACACGCATTTGAACTTTTCAAGAATTGTGTAATATGACGTGGAAGATAACTATTTCAAGCTAGAGACTTGATATTGTCTGTAGAAACTGAGATATAATGTTTAAAATAAGTGAATATCTATTCAAAATCTTCGATTACAGACTAACAGACAATGTCTATATTTTTGGGACTGCTTGACGTTACTATTTATTATATGCCTCCTACATACATTTAAAGTTTAATATAGCTTTATGTTAAACCAATGTAGGAACTAAACGTTAACTAATTTATCATATTATTCGTAACTACAGTTATTTTGCAAATTAAATTTTCAAGAATTGACAAATAGGTTAAAAAGTAAAATATAGAACTAAACTTTAAATATTTATATACTATGAAATATAATTTATAAATATTTATGACTCTAAAAAATATATAAGTGAACAAATGTGCAATAGAAAGTGCAGCACGTGCACATGGTGCTTTCTGTTGAGGGCACAGATTGTGCACGGGCGCCACGAGGAACTATTCTGAACTAGTGTACGAAACAGGTTATGCTATGAGAGTATAGATTAGAATAAAAACCCAAACTCTACTTCTCACTAATAAAAGATATTAAGAAAGGAAGTAATTTAAAAAATCAACTGACGAGAAAAACAACAAATTGGGATGGCATACATACCTTAATTCAAAAATAAAAAAATCAAAATTTATATAAAAATGTAACACAAACTACACATGCACATGAGAGAAACAAGAACATATAAAAACCATTTAAATTTTCGATCTAATAGGTCCTCTTATGATGTAAATTCTGAGAGGGACTACGCCAATAAGGGAAACTTAACAATACACTGTTGGAAGACAATGGTTTTAATGCTGAAAATAAAACACTTTGTTGGAAAAAGGGGAATATTATCAAGATTGGGATATTATAGAGGAATGGGATATTTAAAAAAAAAAAACAAAGTAAAGAGGACAATTACAAGATTATCTAAAGGATCAAAGAACTCAGAAATAAAGAAAAACAACAAATAATGAGCTAATTAAACAAAATAGAGAAGCGAGGCTAGAACCAATATTTAAAAAAAAGGTTAGAAGAAATAACGGAAAAGGAATAAAGGTACTGTAATATTACCAGGAAAATTTTTTGAATCTTTATAATACTGCTAGAGGATTGGCAAAGAGAGAAAGGAATATAGGAAAGGGGAAAATAAGGAAATATATGCTCAAAGAGATGAAAATAACGAAGTAATAGCTGATAAGAATATAATTATGGAGAGAATAAAAAGTACTACAGTAGCTTGTAAAAAATTCAGGCTTTAATGAAGAAATAGATGAATATAGATGAATATTTAAAAGATGAAGAAATAGATGAATATTTAAAAGATGTGAAATGCGAAAAAATAACATCAGAACATATGAACATATGTGATGGATTTATTTTTGGCGAAGAAATAATTAAGACTATTAACTCCCTATCCAAAGGGAAGACGCCATGAAGAGAAGGACTCAAGGGTGAATTTTAGTTAGTGTCGGTTTTAGAGTCTTTATATAACAATATTTTATTAAAAAGCGATAAAATGACAACTTCCATGAGAGAAGGAATAATATCGTTAATTTATAAAGGGAAAGGGGATAAAAAAGACCTAACAAAATTGGAGGCCCATCTCCCTCCTTAATAATGACTATGCAATTTTAAGTAAGATACTCGCAAATAGAATTTTTAAAAAAAGCATGAATATAATAATAAATATTAATCAAACATGTGGTACACAAGGAAATTATGTACAAAACAATATTTTAAAGATAAAAGCTATAATCGAATTTATTGAAGAAACGAAACAAAGAGGCGCCATGGTGCTTCTAGATCAGGACAAAAAGTTTTCGATAGAATTGAACATAACTATGTACAAAAAGTACTGGCATAATTTGGTTTTGGAAATAATTTCCAAAGATGGACCTAAATCCTGTACAAAGATATAACTGCACGAGTACAGGTAAATGTAACTAACAGGGAAAAATTCGAAATACAAATATCAAAACGACATGGATGTCCATTGTCAATGCTATTATATGTAATAGCGATAGAAATACTGAGTGTAAAAATAAGATCTAATAAACTAATTGATGGAATTAAGGTACCGAACTTAAGAGAATAAATTAAAATGCTCCAGCATGTGGATGAATGATTGTACAAACATTATAAAGGACCCAAAATATTTTAAACACTTGGACAAAAATATGAAAATTTTATTAAAAACCTCAGGGTAAAAAATAAACCACGATAATACAGAAATTCCAAAGATAGGAAACTGGCGAGAAAATCACCCCGGTTTTCCCCCTCATCTAATCAAATAAAAGGTTCAAGCTCTAACGATATTCTTTGGAAGAAATCAAGAGCAGGAAAATTTGAATACTATTAAAAGGAAAATAAAGGAGATAATCGAAACCTGGGCACAAACGCCAATAACTATAATGGAGCGAGCTCAAGTAGATAAGACATACTTTTATTCAAATATTAATTATATATTAAAATCACTGGCACAAATGACACTAAACAAATTATATAAGGATATTATAAAATATATACGGGGTTTTAAATTACACTATGTGGAAAAAGATCCTTTTTATATAGGGAAAATAGTAAAGGGGATTAGCGATGCTGCGATGCCTAGTCTTGCATGCAAACAGGAAGTCAATGTTTTAAACTGTTTAGTTAAACTGAAAGCAAATCCCATTAGGCCATGGGAAGCACTATATATATATATATATATATATATATATATATATATATATATATATATATATATATATATATATATATATATATATATATATATATATATATATACACACACTGGTTTGGTTTTTACATTAGTAATAGAAATGAGATTTTTTTAAAAAAATGCATTAACGAAAAAACTTTTTATCGAGGAAATTTATACATGTAAAAAATTTTATTGTAAAATTTAGAAATAGAAAAGTAATTTGGGAAGGGGATAAAAATATCTATAAGATAATAAGAAACTTTTATACAATGAATACCAAATGTAAAGTAGAAAGGGAAAATTGGGGTATTAACTAGGGCAACACATGGAATAATTGGGCCAACATAAAGTCATTAAAAATACAAAGCATAATTTTTAAATAATTACATATCGTGTGGCTGACAGGATAAGTAGCAAAGAGGATGAATATGATTAGATTAATTCCAAAATGTCCTTCTTGCACCCCCCACAAAAAAACTTTATAAAAAGACACGTTATAACCGAATATAATAAAATAAAAATGCAAAGATAGAAAATTATCCAATCAATATCGAGAGAAACTGTATATCAAAACAATACTCTCTTGGATGCAAAATTGGAAAGAAAGAATTTATTTGAGATAATAAACTATATAATAGATACAATGAAGCAATCTGGTTAAATTATATTAATACGTAAACAACTCAATAACACGTCTACAAAAAGGAAATTGAATTTTTTCCGACCAAAATTACTAATCAACGATCTAAATAACTAATTAAATTAAAGTAATATATACTGTACAGGTTTTTTTATTTTTAGTTAGGAAAGGATAGGGAACCTGCACATGTATAAAGTATGAACAGAAATGCTCACCAGGCAAAACCACCAGACGCTACGCGAAACGGGAAGGCTGGAGGAGGAGCCTCTGAAAAATGCACATGCAGGACATGGACAGACACTACAAATTTACATGGGGAGTCTCTACTTTATATTGATATTGAGGATTCCATGATTCAGAAAGGGACTAACAATATTTTGTGTTTCGAATTCCATATTTGACATTTTAGAAATTTTATATCTGGATAATAATAAATATCTTTATGGAGAGTATGGAGTAAGGCCTGGCTATTGACAAGATAAGCAAGTAAGATTAATAAAAAAGACTCGTGGCTTCTTGCAAACCGGCTTAATTACCAGCCTCCTATATTAAAAAAAAAAAACACATGAGAAATGACATATAAAACAGCTAACATCTAAACACTATGCCTTTATTTATTTCATCAAAAAACTTTCTCCATTTCTCATACGAAATTCTAAATTTTAAACTGTAATAAAATAAAACAAATAATTGAATATTATTTAATAACAACTTGGGAATAATTATGTTTAATTTGCCGTCCTTACACATACTCATATATATCATATATATATATATATATATATATATATATATATATATATATATATATATATATATATATATATATATATATATATATATATATATATATATATATATATATATAGCGTACATACAATATAGCAATACACATATAGCATGCACAGGACGTAGGCGACCCCTTAAGCAAGGGTCACGTGACATAAAAAGGGATGCATCTGTTGAATCCGATGATTAAAATCGGAAAGAGTAGTCACACTATGGAAAGAGACATAACCCACTTCAAAATTTGTTTTTTTTTTATAGATATAAAATATTTGCAACACATTGGGGGTATACAATAATACATAAAAACCTTTATTTTTGGCTAGATGTGGGCATCTGTATGATGCCCCAAAAATATAAAAAAAAAATAAAAAAAAAAACGTATACAATACAACCTTGGTCAGTTTGCACGTTTAACATCATGTATGAATGACAGGTGCCTTCAAGCAATCGGGTGATTTTATTATTTGACATAAGTGATAGACACTACATTAAAGAGGCATGCGCAAAACGGCATCCACTAAATACACGGAGTTCGTGGGTATATTTTTTAAATGAATTACTTATTTGTATGGAATAATGGAACAAATATCATTGACAATATTGACTAGAAATGACAAACTTTTAATTTACATGCGCACACACTAAGACAACTTAAAAAATAATTTAAAAAAAACAATAAAATTAACTGGTAAGAGCTTCATATTGCAGCTACATTGACAAAATGCTCAACGAAAATGCTCAACGTTAATCTCTCTCTCTCTCTCTCTCTCTCTCTCTCTCTCTCTCTCTCTCTCTCTCTCTCTCTCTCTCTCTCTCTCTCTCTCTCTCTCTCTCTCTCTCTCTCTCTCTCTCTCTCTCTCTCTCTCTCTCTCTCTCTCTCTCTCTCTCTCTCTCTCTTACAACCTGAAGCCTAAAATTAAATATATTTATTTGAATACATCATGTACACTACCCTTAGAAAACTGTATACATGTTCTGTATAATATTATCTGTTAAGTTTTAGAATAAATAACATTTGATGTTTATCATATCGAATAGTTTGCATTAAAAATTATTCTTTCAAAGAAAAGTGATGATAACTTTTGATTAGACACAATCTGCATTCATTTGTTTAGAAAGGGATGATAAGGGATGATCGTTTTAGATTAGATAACCAGAATAGTGTAATGGATAGATGTCCCAAAAGTAGATCATACGCTAAAATGATCCTTGTTGTATTAGTGTTAGATCCTCTTTGCTGTATTAACTTTAGGTCCTCTTTCCTTTTTGTCTATGTTTTAATTTTGGTCCGGTTTCATTGTTATATTAACTTTATTTCCTCTTTCACTGTCATATCACTCTCAGATCTCTTTCCTTTTCGTATATTAACCTTGTGTCCTCCTTCCTTGTTATATTAACCTTAGGTCCTTTTTCCTTCTTGAATTAACCTTAAATCCTAGACTCTTGTGTACAAAAATGTACCTAGTCTTAGGTGTAAAGAATCTATATATAGTCTCTTGCGTAAAGAATCAATGAATAATCTCTGGGGTAAATAAATGTACATATACGTCTGGCCTTTGGCGTAAAGAATCTACAAATAGCCTATTATGTAAAGAATATACGTAGTTTCTTGTGTAAACAATCTTGATATAGTCTCCTATTTAGTCTGTTTGGTAAAGAATGTTATCATATATTTATTTGTTTATAATTACATGTTATGTAATATGTAATGTAATATACATTGACAAAAGAAATACTTATTAGCATATACATACGTGCGAAAAAAACAAAACAAAAAAAAAACATTTATATCTGCACCAATCACAGAAGATTCTCTACCTGGCATCATAAACTTTGGACGAGAAGCTCTCCTGGCTTTAATGATGCAACTGGTGACTGTCCGAAACCTTGCTCTGGCGGAGAGATCCTTTAAGATGAGCCAGGCATGAAGGAAGATAATTGCCTTGGCGGTGGCGAATAAGGGATCCCCAGTGTTTTGATAGGAAATCCCTCCTGACCTGGGTCAATCTATCTAGAGGTCTAGGAAACCACTGAGCCATGGTCATTGGAGCCACAATAAGGCAACGAGAATGATCGGAGCAGTGGAGGTTTGGTACTCTGCACAACTTGTGGTAGCAGTTAAAAAGATGTAAATTCATATGCAAATGGATGATCCCAGCAGAAGCTAATTGCATCAACTACACATGCTTTTTTCTGATTCTGGATAGGAGACAAATAAGAGGCAGGGGTCACGCTACCAGGTGAAGTCACCTGAGATCTGCTAACTTCACCTTCTTCTGTTAGGAAAGTGAAAATGACTTCGCCCTCCATTTCTCAGACGTAAAATGGCTGTAGATTTATGACTTTTGAGGTGCCCCCTTGCAGTAGCCAGCAAGTAGCACTGTTGTAACCCAGGTAGTCCGAGTTTCCTCTGACCCTTGACACCCCATTTTTGATATTTGGTGAAATGCAACAATATATAAATAGTAATTGCTTTTAAATAATATTATGGGTATAGAGTGTTTTCTAATGTATTTCTTGCTTTTATAAATGGAGATTGTAACGGCCGTATTTGTGTATTTTCTTGATGAAATCAGTTTGAAACGTAAATGAACTTCTAATAGTGGACATCGCTACATATACGATATATACATCAATAAACTGTCTGTATTCGTAAATAATTGGGCAAATATATATATATATATATATATATATATATATATATATATATATATATATATATATATATATATATATATATTAAGCCGGTATTCCATCAAACATGACGTCTCAGTCAAGATACCTACCACACCCTTGTCTCTATAACCATGAACATTAACGGTCGTTAATAAAAATGAATGTTACGGGCGGGCAAGTGTGTTAGACTATTAACTGACAAGGTCCCATAACCTGTACGAAAATGCCGAGACAACGTATTGTGACTTTAGCTTTTATAATTTAAGTATCATTTTGAGTCAGACGGTGAAAAACTAAATGCCATTCTGTCACACAGTAACAAAGGACTAACTGCCATCCTGTTGCATAGAAACAAAGGAATAAACGCCATTCTGTCACAGATAAAAATGGATTAACTGCGATTCTGTCACACAGAAACATAGGAATCACTGCTACTCCATCATAGAGAAACAAAAAAAAAATAACATTCTATTAATAGAAAAAAAGGACTAGCTGCATTATATCACAGATAAATAAAGCACTAACTGCCATTATATGACAGAGAAACAAAAAAATACATGCCATTCCATTACATAGAAACAAAGGACTAACGGCCATTCTATCACATAGAAACAAAAATGACTAACTGCCAGACTGTCACAGAGAAACTAAGGACTAACTGCTATTATATCGCACAGAAACAAAGGAACAGCTGCTTTTCTATCATAAAGAAACAAAGGAAAAACTGACATTCTATTACATAGAAACAAATGACTAACTATATTCTATCACAGATAAACAATGCCCTATCTGCCACTCTATCACACAAAAGCCAAAGACTAACTGCCATTATAAGAAAGAAGAAACAAAGGACTAACTGCTATTTTTCTCATAGAAACAAAGAACTAGCTGCCTTTCTATCACACATAAATAAAACTGCCTTTCTGTCACAGAGAAATAAAAGACCAAATGAATGTTGAACAGAAACAAAGGACTAACTGTTGTTCTATTACGTAGAAACAAAGGACCGCCTGCCATTCTGTCGCACAGAAACAATCGACTAACAGGCATTCTATCACGGAGAAATTAAGAACTAATTTCCATTCCATTGCACAGAAACAACGGACTAGCTGCCATTCTTTCACACAGAAACAAATGCTAACCGTCATTCTATCAAAAAGAACCAAAGGACTAACGGCCAATCAATCCTAGAGAAACAAAGGACTAACTGACATTCTATCCTTGAGAGATAAAGGACTAAGTGCCATTCTATCACACAGAAACAATGGAATAAATGTTATTCTATTATTAGAAACAAAGCACTAACTGCCATTCAGTCACGGAGAAATAAATGACTAACTACCATTCTATCGCACAGAAACCAAGGACTGTCATTCTTTCAAATGGAACAAAGGACTAACGGCCATTCCATCGCACAGAAACAAAGGACTAACTACCATTCTATTACATAAAAACAACGGACTATCCGCCATTTTGTCACAGAAAAACAAAAGACAACGGACTAACTGCCATTCTGTTACAGAAAAACAAAAGACGACGGACTAACTGATATTATGTCACAGAAAAACAACTAACTGCCATTCTATCATAGAGAAACAAAGGACTAACTGCTTTACTATACAGAAACAAGGCATTAACTGCTATTTTATCACAGAGAAACAAAAGACTATCTACAATTCTAAAACATAAAAAAATGTATTTGAAGTCTTGTTTAATTTTTTTAATAGTCTTGAATATATACGTGGTAACAGAATGAAAAAAAATTACAAAACTAAAGTTGACCTACAGAAGAAATGAAAAGAGATTAAATCGTACGACTGGACAAATAACAAATGCTCAAAAGAAATCGCAGAACAATATTAAATGAGGGATTTTCGCTCCAATGTATAACCATATTATGAACCATCCTTAAAACTTAACGACATTTCAAATGCTGTTCGTCCATTATACCTCCTTGAAAAGTTTACAAAACATACATTAACTAACCCGTCAGAGCTATCTAGATAAAAAATTTTCAATGTTTCCTTTACAAGCACCCATCAATGACGAGAGCCTAAGGGATTCAAAGAGATTTTATCCTACCGGGATTTTTATTATTTTTATTTTTTCAGGGCGGCCTGGGGAAAATGGTTGACTGTTTTTTTTTATTAGTCGGCAACTTTAGGAGGGACACGTTATCGCTACCTATCCTTATCTGACCGCGACCTCGCGACGCTTTTAGAACGTATCACAAAAAAATCGGGCAACCTTTTGATCAGATCGAGACTTTAATTAGTCGATTAGCTTGACACTGGCAGCGTTATCTGATGTTCATATATTAATGACCTTGGATTGCCACGCGATGAATGGACCTCAAAGGAGCAGAGCAAGTATGTTACCAATGCACTATACGACCCCATAATTACTTCTGACCATTTCATCTTTCTGTCCTATGTGTAAACTGAACTAAACCACTGCCACCCCCAAAAAAAGAATGAAAAAATGTGTGTATGGGAGTGGAGTGTTTGCTTTTGTGTATAACACTCAGTTCCGTTAATTAAACCTTTAATATGTTTTATTGTAGAAACAGGAAATGTTTTCCTACATTTTATATTGGTGTGCCATCCAGAGACGTCTGGATGCTTTTATGGGTCTTAAAGGTGAAATATAAATGGAAACTTGCGAATTGTTTATTAAACTTGCGAATTGCTTATTTTTCAGCTTAACGATTCTTACCTGCGATTTTTCATGTTTTATTTTATATAAAAATGTCGAATTTTAGAATTTATTATTTGTGATAGGAAAATTATTTTGAGCAATTCAAAGTTGTCTATCGCTTTCATCGACATGTAAAAAGAAAATTAGAAAAAGTAATACTTTCTCATCATAATCTGACTGAATAACGCTTTTGTGACTGAAAGGAAAATTTTGGACTTATATAGTATAGAAAATAGTTTTTATCATTACCAGGTGTGATAACACAGTAACAACAATATTCAGTATAATTTAATAATATAATATATTAAGTTTTACTTAAAGATTTAAGCATATTTTATCAACACAGAATGATATTGAAGTAGAAGCACGAGATTTTTTCCCTTTATGTTTTGGACCGAGTTTTCCATTGTCGATACCTATCGGATTAAATTGAAGTAACTGAGCTTGGTCCCACGGAAGCTAATACAGATAATAATTACTTTTGTGTAGAACAGCGGGTCGGACTATTATAAGCGTCGTGTAATTATGCGAAATGATAAGTCAGTTCGGTAAGCATTGGATCACGTGTTGTTTTTAGTACAAAATCCATTTTCTATCAAGAAAAAGATAAACATTCACCCTTTAAAAAAGAAAAGTGATAGTCAAAAAGTGTGCAAAATGTCCCACGTTTATATTCTAAATCCATATGAAAACGTAATTTCTAAATGTCAACATGAAGACCCACTCCATGATCTTCATGGACTTTTACCCCCCCAAAAAAAACTATTTAATACTTTCCTTTTAGAATTATAAAAATATATAGGTCATTTGAAAGATATAAATGTTTACCTTAGAGCAACAATGCATCTTAATCCAAGTTTCCAATTTTGCAAGAAATTGTCCCACCCCTACTTTATCGTCTGCTAGCCAGCTTGCGGCTGGAACGGATTCTCTAGGAGCGTTTAGTCTATTTCTTTTAGTAATTGTTTTTTTTCTTTCTATAAACGAGACGTTGTAAAAACATTACATCCTATTTAATGTTGTTTCTGTTCTATTGATTAGCTTATTTGTATAAAATATTGAAATGTCCTTATTTTCTTTACAAGATTGGTTTAGTTTGTTTAATATCTCTTGCCATTGAGTGGCATTGTTACTTTAAATTTTGTAAAATCAGCTATAAACCTGACCTAGTTTCTCGGGTGAAATGTTGACAGAAGAAGTCTAAAGTAATGAGTTTAATTCCATAGCCCGATCTATAAACATTACATTTTTTCAAAGCTATGCTCAAAATAGACAGATATATTGCAAGTCATGAAAACACAAGGGTATTATCCCGTGTGTCTAACATTAGTCTTATTTTGAACAGAATGTTCTGGTAAAAATTGCCTCGTTTCAAATGGAAAGCATTACTGGTGACGTAAACCTTCCATGCGCAGACATGGCCGACAGCGATGTGTATACATAGTTCTCTATCACATTCAGCAATATATCTCACCAATTTCTCTGGGTAGGACGATGTTTTTTATGGTAACCGAAAAAAGGAGAGAGACACCTTTTGGAGTCAGTAGTTACATAAAGAGATGACGACGAGAGCATAGATCGCTCGGAAAAAACTCAAGCAAGCAACTGTTTGTATCTGCTTTTCTTTTTAAATATTTACTCCATATATGTGAAGCAACCAATGTAAGGGAAATAATCCGTACACCCTTATCAATCATACCAATTGCGAAGATAAGCAGTCGTTATTCATCTATTCTTTTCTTTCAAATCATTTATTTCCCTCTGAAGATGACATCTTATTCTCTTATTTTAATGATCAAAAACGTAAAGAAAAATAGAACCAACAAAGAACAAAAAGTTTCGCCTCCAACCTTTCTTTGTTTCTTTTTTGCATTTTTCTGTCTTTAGATTTATCATTTCACAGCATATATTACACAGATTGAGTTTTTTTACGATGTAGGAAGTGCGTACTCATAAAAGAGAACATTTTATTTAATCTTTCGTACCCAAAATGATCCTGCAAGATGACGTACATGTCATGAGACTGGTCAGTACACATGGCGAACTGGATTCGTTTTATATCTCTCTACGAGGGTTGTCGTAGTTTTCCCACGAGTTCAGGGATCTCCCTTCCGTTTTGAAGACTCCTTGAAAAAGCAATCGAACTCGGGTTAGTAATGTTCAGTTTAAATTTGACTAAATTTACAGCGATTCCTTGTTATAGTAAGTTTCAGTGTACTGGTTAGCACTGTTACCAAAATGGCGGATGATGTACTGCCTGTGAAACTGAAAACTAACCTAACGTTGTAAATAGATCTTTGCAAGAAGGCATACCATGCAGGTTACAGGTGAACAAAAGTGTCCATTCTTGCAGCAAACCCACTGCAGCTATATCTAGATTTAATATTGTCCATGATCCTCTATAGACATCACGAGAGATGAACAAACGGTTTCGTTCTTCTATGAAACCCATTGCAAATTTTATCTATGATCGATATGGTTCATGATGAGTATCATTTATATTTTATTTTGTGTGTTCGACCTTATTAGTGGTTGAAGGAAGAATATCCTACCTGACTTTATAATTTTGCCAAAAAAAGTCGTTTTTTTTTTTAACTGATTTTTGCATTCCAGATCCAGCCTTGTTTAGAAAACGTAAAATGTTCTGGAAGAGAACATCTGACCCACATGCTGGTCATTTTATCAAAAGACTTAGATGTTTATATAATTATATACGGCTGAGATAAACAAAGCTATCCATTCCTCCTTTAAGTTCAGTCTGTGGAATTATGTACTGATGTGTTCAGATATAATTTGAGAGGAATCATATAAATTATTTCTTGGACAACAAAGTGTTCATTTAAGTATTTTTGGACAAAAGCAATACTTTGTGATTCTCGTTAAAAGACCATCTGGATTGTATCATTAGGATAACTCAAAATTATTGGTACGTCAACCCATGCAAAAAATATCGGTACATCAGCATATTCAAGATTATTGGTACGTCAACCCATACAAAAAATATCGGTACGTCAGCATATTCAAGATTATTGGTACGTCAACCCATACAAAAAATATCGGTACCTCAGCATATTCAAGATTATTGTAATTCATTCCGAACATTCATTATTACGCACATGTGATATAACATTTAGGATTATTTGGGATGTTCTCCACAATACTGTGACTTCCTCATAAACTTTCACCCTGTATGTTACGTGGTACAAAATACAAAACTTGCAAACAATAACATTCAACACAAAGTAGATTCCCAACTTATTTTTAATCTCCAAGCTAGGACTCAAGACGATTGCACTTTGCACGGAATAGATCGATAGTTTTACTCCAGGGCGATAGTTTCTTAAAACTACAGAATAAAGATAAGGTTCATTAACATTATAAATTCTTGTTTTTGCAGTGAGGACAAATGCAGATCCCAAGTCTTATAGGTCAGAATGCTTATCAGTATTAGATGTGTGAACTATGTCGAACAAGGGTCTCAAAAACAAACCGCCCAGAGGTCCACATGAGGGCATTTTCGATGGCCCAAGGGTCGCACTACCTTTGTTATCTCTCATGACACCATCTGACGCAAAACATTTTGCGGATCACAGGGTACGGCTTGGTGGGCAGCATTTGCCCCGCTGCCTTGTGTTTGAGACCCTGATGTAAAATTTGTTTCTAACATTACCATATCTGACTGCTTAAAAGCCTTTAAACTTCCATATATACACCCATGCCTCTTGTCTTAATGATAATCAACATTTATACAATAAATTGGAGGGAACTGTAAAACATTAATATTATAACAACACTGTAACGTAGATACATTTATTCGTTTATT